>OY728580.1:4619807-5180600 GCA_963422195.1 Carabus problematicus
AGCGAAAGTACAAAACCTCTGAATTCAATAACAATTATAGCAAAATGTTTGTAAAATATTGCCATTGATTGTTTAATTTTTTCCCGGGAAATTTTTCAGTATTCCCGGGAAACGGGAGCTAAAAAATTTAAAAAATTCTCGGGAATTCTCGGGCGGGAATTCCCGAGAACCACTCACTACTTATAATCCGAATGTACACTTTCAAATAAAATCTTGAGTTTCCTGCTCGTACATTTTCCGGAACTCTAGTTTAGTAGTTCTGCAGGCGTCCAACGGTCCTCGGCTGATCAATGCAAAGTCTCCTTCTCGGTTAATATTCTCAACCTCTTCATGGCTGAGATCTGCCGCAAATCGTCGAGGCAAGAACACTTGGAATTCTTCTAATTCGGCAATTATTGCTCTGCCGAATTTGGTTTTAATTTCACGTAGTTTTATTATTTTATACACTCGATTGATATCAATATCTTGCAATTTTTTCGTTTCTTTAAAATCCTCACAGACACCGACGCTTGTTAACTTCGAAACAATATCAGATTTGTCTGCAGCCATATTTATTACAACTTATCTCTTCAACAGTAAAATGGTGAAATGAATACTAAATGTATAGTGCAAGTTTAATTTATACTATTTTTCTGCAACGTTGGCAAATAAACATGATGAAATATTGCGCAATATGCTAAAATAGAGATGATGCAATAGTTGCGCAATATTGCGTAATCACTTCCTGGAATTATATGAAACAGGTTTGAACACGTAAAGGGGAATCCCAGAAATTTTGCAACGTTTCTAAAAATGACGCGTAATATTGCGTAATCATGGGTAAAATTCGCGGAATTATTAAGAAACAAGATTGAACAAGTCCGTAAACGTGACCCGGAAGGCCCCCCCCCATCCAACGCTACAAGGCAACAGGATTGAACAAGTTCGTAGTGTGTCCACGTTGCGCATGCGCCACCAGGTCCGTACTCTACCTAAAGAAAACCCCCCCCAGGTACGGCCTGGCTCACTGGACCACGTACCCCTTGATCCAGGCCTCGAGTTCACCCCCTGAAGAAGGCCTCCAGGTGCATGACCTTGAAAGAAGACCCATCCTGCCTGAAGAAGACCTCCAAGTCGGCCATACAACGGTACAGCCTGGCCTCCTGGATGACGTCACTCAGACCCCGTGACTCCCCCCCAGGTTCACCCTCTGAAGAAGACCTCCAGGTACATGACCTTGAAAGAAGAGGCCATACAACGGTACAGTCTGGCCTCCTGGATGACGTCATCCAGGATGACGTCATCCAGGCCACGCCCCCCGATCACGTGACCCCCACGTGACCTGACGTGACCTCCCCCCACCCCCTCCACGCCCCGCAACGCCGTACTACAGTACAGGCGCGAGGTAGGCAACCCGCAATGGTGTCGCAGAACTCCCCTTACTATACTACTTCTAACTTCACTTAATGTGTCATAACTTCTGTATTTTTCGTGCGATTTGAGCAAACTTAAGCTTCGGTTTCCTCCAAAGCGGTGCCGTCATCTTACGGCCGTAATAATACGGTGAGTGACGTCACGAAAAACGGTGAGACAAGAACGACCGTTATAGCGGTAGAGAATAGTGTAAAGTCTGAAGTCGGAGTGTCACAAGAGATAGAGGTCGAACCTGAATCTGAATTATTCAAAAAACGTAGAGAACAAGGATTTTCGTGTGTCGTCATCTATTTCATAATGAAATCATGTTTAGAGAGTATTTTCGCCTGACTCCGGCTTTGATTGTCTATTTCGATACTCCTTCAACTGAATATTATACACCCTTTTATGTGTCCTGGCAAAGTCAATAAATATTTCATCTGATTTAGATGACCACGTAGCAATTTATTGCTTCGAGCACATGGTGTGCTTAATAAAAAAATTAATATTTACTTGAAATACGAAGGAGCGCTGTACTACGTTCACCGCTTTACAGAACTCCACCGTAAAAAAACGTTGCTGAACTGTTTCGTACCGTACTGCCTCACCGCTTCAAATGAGACGGCACCGCTCTATTACCTTCCGTGCGCACTAACGCTCTTTAGGAAACCACATCGCTTATTATACACGACACCGTTTTTCGTGACGTCACCCACTGTATTATTACGGCCGTAAGATGACGGCACCGCTTTGGAGGAAACCGAAGCTTTAGACTTTACTTTTTCGCTATACAATTATCTTTCATATGCAATCTTGAAAGTATGTGAATTATTTTTTTTCTATCTCAAGTGAAAGTAAGTGATTTTAAAAAAATGCCGAAAAATCCACTTTTTTTTCGAATCGCCTGCAAATCAAAGAATTTTAATCCGATTTTCAAAAATAAGATACCATCGGAAAACGAAACAATATACCTTTCGAACAATACACAGTTTATGTTGATTGCATTAACCGTTATCAAGATTTATTCCAGTATATGAAGAATGAGCCAAAAAAACAGGTTTTTTACAAGTATCTCGAAAACTATTCTTTGGAAAAATAAATGACTGTCATTTTCCTTTTCCCTGACCTCAAATTAGTATAAAAAAATACTTTTTTTTCTTGGTTAATTTTTCTTGTAAGTTAGTGTTATTATTGAACAAAAATAAGCAATAGTTTTTTTTTATAATGCAAACCTATCAAGAACCCTGTGGAAAGATTCTACTAGGTTGTTCGTCCTATGAGACTGTCCATGGACGCTGATGTTAAGTGGTTACCACTGACGTCTTACAAAAATTAAAAACTGCAATAACTGATTATTTCCAACGGACAATCTTTGTAATATTTCCATTCCCGTTTGGATTTGTTCTTCCGGGAGCAGTGGAAGAGCCATTGCCATTTTCACTACTCTTTTTTATTCTTGATTATTTTGCAAACCAAGTGGGCGAGATTTTTTGTCGAGGGCTTTGGTATAATGAAACCAGCATCCACGAAGTCGTAATCCTGGCAATATGGTTACAATAGAAATCCTTAATGCTGTTTCATAATCAGCCATTACACTTTCTACACGTATTCCTGGTAGTAATATGTTCTTCAAATAAGTTAGTATACTTTCACATAACTGTTTGGTTTTCCTCGTCATGAGGTCATAAATAATAGGAAAAGTCTACAATATAGCAAATATATATATATATCAGTGTCTATTGAAAATCATGAAAACAATAAAAAATTATTTACCATGTTCATGTACACGGTATGGATTGTAAACAGCTGATAAATGTTCGTGGAACGACTTTGAATGTTGCATCCATGTGCGCTATCATAATTCCTTCTTCGCGTACATGGCGCAAGCAGGTCTCTGAACCGAAAATAACTGCTTCAGATCCATCTTTGCATTGCAAGTATGTGCGATAGAACCGATTTGTTGCCGGACTTAAGTCGCAACCATAGCGAACATTCCACCTGAAATAAAGATCTAAAATAATAAATAAACAATTAAACGAATAATATCGAAAACTATTGAATATGTAGCACCTACAAAAGTAAATTTTACTTTTCATTATTATATTTACGATAAAATATTTGTCGTTATGAAATATTAAAATTTAATTTTCTTAATACATATGCAAAAAATAACAAATATACTACGATGCGAAGGTCATAAGAAGTATTGAGATTACCCTATGCCAACACTGTGATCTTCGTTAGCCATGAATCTACAATTAATAAACATGTCGCAATATATAAATATAGTTGAACAAAGTCAAAAAGATTTTATTTTATTTTATTTATTAAATAAATAACAATACGAATTGCTGGAATTCCTGGAGTGTTGCTGGGAGTGGTGGTGTCCCGGAACGTCTACTCCTGGCCATCGATGATTTCACGTTTACGAATCCGCCAATGTTTCTTGCTGCATTCGGAAAACGTCGCTTTTCATTCCGGAAAATATGTTGTATTTTCCTGCGAAGCTCGGCGGCGCAAATTTGTCATGAACCTTGCTGTTTCGACTGCCAAATCATCCGCCTCATGATTGTGCTGTGTGGTATGGATGATTCTACCATTATCAAGAATCCGACACCTCACCATGTATGTATTTCGGAGCCGAACCACCAAATACAAATTATTATTACGAACTTTATTCTTCGTATATAAATAATTTTGCTCGTCCGTGTATAAGATTGAGTTTGACCGATATCCATCCAAACGCTCCATTGTTTGCTGAATTTTGTAGTTACTTAAATTCTCAGTGTTCGTAAAGACCGTGCACTTGTCAAATTGCTTATGGTATGATAAATACGTAATAAGTTTTATACATTTTTGTACACTTATAATCAGGGACCCGGAACAAAATTTATTTGTAGTGCAGGTTCGGTTAGGGTTTAGGATACATATTTCGGTTCGGGTTCTGCTTTAGGTTCAGAAGATATAAAATATATAGGTTCAGAAACCAAATTTTTTCAGGTTTCGGTTCGGTTCGCTAATTAAAAAACAGGCACATATTTTCGTATTTATTATAAATATGTAATTTCATATTTTCATTGAATAAATCACAGAATTTTAATCACATGTTTCATTCGAATATAATATAATAATAATATAATATTATAAACAAATTACGTTTGTAAATGATAAGAGAATGATAATTAAAAGAAAGCAAATTACTTTACATTTCATATTACAATATATAAATAAACAAAAGTGTTACAACAAAATATACAAAATCACAGCACCTACTGATTAATTTATACATTTTAAAAGAAGAAAAAAACTATTTCATACTTTGTAAATTATTGCATATCTACTCCGAAAATATTGTTTGCTCTTATTAAAATAATATTTTCTAAGGTAGTATCTTTCAAATTACTCCTGTAATGAGTAAACACAAATTTTAATGTAGAAAAAAGTCTTTCTACCGAAACCTGTGTGCAAGGTACAGCTAGTACTATCTGCGATAATTTGTATAACTCTGGTTTAGAATTCTTGTTGCTCTCCCAGTACTTTAAGATATTAATATTTTTATTTAATCTCCTTTCTGTGTTATAATTATGAATTAATACTGCTATATCACTACCAGTTTCATTGTTAGAAGAATTTTTAATTACTTTGTTCTCTTTACTCTTTAGTAAGATTTCTAGTTCATCAGTTTCTAACTCTGATGAATCAGTCGAAGAATTTTCCACTTCATTATACTTTTCTGATTCATTTAGCATCTTTATGGTTTCCCAAGTTTCTTTTAAATGTAATTGGGCTTTCAGTTTTTGTTGTTCTTTCAATAAAACATGATATCGGGCATCTAAAAACACACCAGCCAGAAATGCTCCATTTTCTAACAGTTTACTTTCCCTTTTTTTCATTGAAATTACTACAAGATCAGGTATTATAATGTTTTTTTGCGGCTTTTCTAGCCTTTGCAATAACTTGATTGCGATCTTTTAATGCGTCATCAACACATAATTGTAATGTGTGAGCCCAACAACGTACTAAACTTATTATATTAGTATTAAATGATGTCAACAAATCATTCGCTAAGTTTCCTATGTCAATGAAGTTATTGTATTCTTCAACAGTTACTTCTTCATTTGAATCAATGTCTTCAGGTTCCTGTTCATTATTATCATCCATTGCGTCACACTGCTGCAATAAATTCACAGTTTTAATCATGTTTGACCCATTGTCCTTCGTTATAGAGTATATTTGCGTGTAATTAATCTCATATTCCTTTAAGGTTTTTAAAATTACTTCTTTTAGATATTCGGCAGTATGTCGTTCTTTTAATTCCTTGATTCCAAATGTTCGCAGCATGATTTTTCCATGTTTAATAAACTGAATGTTTAAACCTAACATAGACCGATCTTACCTTGTTGCTGCATCTATTTTTAAACAGATCATATTATTTTTCACTTCTTCTTTAATTAAATTTCGTACATTTTGAGCATGAATATTAAGTTCGTCTTTTATATTACATATATTTATATTAACTTGCGAATCAGATTGAAAAAAATCATTTAAACAACCTATTAAAGATAATGGTCTACCATTTACTGTTACTAGTTCTATACATGCTTCGGTAATTAAATCCTCCTTTGATCTACATTTAATTTTTTACAAAACAGTATCAATTGTTTGTTGACTTGACGCTACACATGCTTTTTTTCCGGATTCAGCGCTGTTTCTGTAATCTATTTTTCTTTTCAAATTTTTAAATTCTTCAGCATGAATTCTTTCTACATGCCTTTCTAAGTTTGAAGCGTGTTCTCCCTTCATAATTTACCCGCATTTATTAATTTGGCAAGTTGATATCATTTTAATTTTATCATAAGTGAAATATTTTCTTACTGGATGAGTTTTGTTTCGCCCCATGTTGTCTGTAAACGTGTACGTATTATTACGTATCTAAATAATTATTATTATATTCTTCTAACCTCCATTAACAACACTGACAGACACTACCATATTCTAACATGTTTTCAAACTACACCACATTCAGAATAACTTGACCAGTAATATAAAACTTTGCCGTTAGATGGCACGACAATATTTAATTTAGATAAATTTTTAAAAATTTAAAAAGAACATTATATGTAAAATGGTTACCGGTTAATACGAAACGGTTCGTTTAGGTTTCCGGTTCGTTGGCCTTGAAATATAACGGTTCAATTCAGGTTACGGTTACAAGAAAATAAGGGTTTTTTCAGGTTACGGTTCAGGTTCGGGTTCAGTTCCGGGTCCCTGCTTATAGATGCTACGCTATAGATGCCCATCAGTGTTGCCAGATGTACGGTTACGACCGTATTTGCACGGTAATTTACGATAATGTACGGTGTACGACCGAACTACCCTAACCGTACGTAAAAATACGGTAATTTAATTATTATTATTTTTCTATAATTTTGAACCGAATTTGAACATGAATAATAGTATATACGACAAAGTAGACGAGAACATACACGAAATACTAGATTTGTAAACAAAAAGAATTTCATGGTTCAATGATTTATAGATTTACTTATTTTGTGATTTTAGTAATAAGTTGTTCTAATATAATAAAGAAATAATTCTAGTTTTCTTATATAAACATTTTTTAGTGGTTTTAGTTCATATTTTTAATACAAATGTATAGCAATTGACTAAAGTTTTTAATCAATGTTATATTTAAGAGAAAAATTGCAACAACCGTATATGTACGGTTGTATTTGTCAAAATACGGTAATTTGAACCTCAATGTACGACCCAGTTCAAATTTTAATTTGGCAACACTGATGCCCATATAGTGACTTTGTGTGACTAACAAAGCGATGAACACACACACACACGCAATTGTTTTATATCAAATTGTCATGGCACACTACAAAAATCATTCTTTTTATCATACTTTTTAGTTTTTCTTCGAAACTAAAAAAGATGTTGAGGAAAGGTTAACAACGTCATTGACGATAATATTCAGAAACAAATTCAAGTTATCTGACAGAAAAATCCAGGTCCCTCGCCGGGAACCGAACCCGGGTCTTGTCACTTGCCGGGCGACTGCTCTATCAACTAGTATCTGTCAGATAACTTGAATTTGTTTCTGAATATTATCGTCAATGACGTTGTTAACTTTTCCTCAATACCTTGCTTTGTCGGATCCGTACGACACGGAACGTGTCCATGAGACATTAGTGTACTTTGTAGTCTTGTCTGTACAAATTACGGCGCTACTTATGTGTTCAATGATAAATTGGTCACGGCCTGCTTGAGAATTACTGTGTCTCTCCTAGCTTAGTTGGTAAAGCAGTCGCCCGGCAAGTGACAAGCCCCGGGTTCGGTTCCCGGCGAGGGACATTGATTTTTTTCTGTCAGATAACTTGAATTTGTTACTAAAAGGGATATTTATATAAACAAATATATCACAGTAAAGAGGAACAATAGCTCTTTTTAACTAAACTAAAATTGAATATGGTTCCTATTTAAATTTAAATCAAACTTTGATCTCCTGTAGTTACTAAACCAAATGGAATAGGACCCATGTTCATATGACATTTTTTTACTCAAAATGACCTCCCCAACATAGTGTTAAAATTTTTTCCGCTCTTCGTGAATCACCCTTATATATATATATATATATATATATATATATATATATATATATATATATATATATTGTGACAAAGTGTATTTTTTTGTGTTAAAAATTACTTTTGCACAGAGCAATGACCGTTAGCGAACCAATTAACGCGGTCTGCGCTCGAGCTCCGGACGGATTGAAACAGTATTCGTTGAACTGACTGGTTTAATTCGGGGTTGTAACATGTGTGTATCTCGGGGGTATAAATAGCCCAGCAAATTTCATGATAGGCAGTTAGTGTTCCGCTCTCCGAGGTGACTCCAGCTACAACCGAACCGTAAGAAAGTTTCCGTATTCCGATTTATTGTACCGCCTTGTGCGGCAGTGTATATTCTTTGTATTGTTGAGTGTTGCTCTGCACTGTTGCAGAAGTAGCCGCATTTTTGACTTGTACTTTCCAACTGTGACTTGACACTGCGACCCGACCTGTTGTCAAGATATCAGTTCCTACCCCCGTACCAGCCGCACTGCGACCCGACCTGGGCGGCTGTCCTCCACTGTTACTTGGCACTGCGACCCGACCTGTTGCCAAGTTCAGTCTCCGTCCCGCTACTAAAGTATCCTGTTATAACGACCATTGTGCATTTCTATGGTTGGCTATGATTTATGGAATATCTATTGGAATAACGTGTATTGTTCATCTGAGTGATCAGTGAATCACTGTTGCTATTTTTTATTGCACCACGTCACGTGGCGCAAGTGAGTGTACTTTACAGTTTGTACTACAGTACAACAGCACAACGTTAATAAAACACCAAACTTTCTGTGCAAGCTAAGTTATTTCTGTTACCCTAATCTCCCTTGAACTATCCTGGCACGAATCCGATTGGCGCCCGAGCAACCCGACACCCGCACTACCAGGAAGCGTCACAATATATATATATATATATATATATATATATATATATATATATATATATATATATATATATATATATATATATATATATATACAGGGTGTAGAGAAAGTAATGCAACAAGGCTATATTTTTGTTATTATTGAATTTAGACAAAAATGTTTCAGACAAAAGTTACATGGTAAAAAGTACTTTATATTTCTGTGACCTTGAAATTCTCTTAAGCCAATACGCGCATGCGTTACGCTGTGCAACTTTAATTTTTTAAATGGCAACATACCATTTTGACTAAATTTTTGGAATCAGAAAGACTTTTTACTTCTAGTAGTATAAAAATTTTGATAGGTTACATAATCAAATTTATAAGAAAAATAGGTATTAATTTAAGGTATTTAAGTAAAACTTAAGGAATAATCAGTTTACCTTTGTTTGATTAACAAGTGATGTGACAAGTAAACAATTAAAAAAATTATGAAAATTGCGTTGGTTGTCACTTATCACTTGTTAATCAAACAAAGGTAAACTGATTATTCCTTAAGTTTTACTTAAATACTGTAACGTTGCGAATTTTCCCAGCAACAAAATGAATGAAATATTAGGCCAGACTTTTTGAAATAACTCGCTTTATTTATTTGTGTTGATCTTGTACGTTTATTTTTTCGTTATCTTGACTGCCCAGTGTAAGGCGAGCGTAGTACACAGCAGAATAAATCTATTTACAAAATACATAGAGATAATTACATTTTTCAAATATAAATAATATAACATTTCCAATGTCATGACATCAGAAGAAGAATCTAATAAGCAAAACATACCTATTCCAGATCTAGCATATGATAAATAACAAACACACACTTTAATCCACCAGAAATAAACTTATGCTGTACAACACTTGCACTTCCACACGGGAGTGACTCAAGTCGTAAATACACTGATCAAAACCCGTCGTGCGCGACCTCTGTGGATCTCGCCTTACACTGTATTTATTTCAAAAATTCCCGTCACATCACCCCGCCAACAGGGTAGGATTAAAAAAGGATCCGATTATTCCTGACCTGTGATTGTCAAACATCGTCCGTCTGATATCGCTTCAAGTGACTGGCATGAAAACTACACCGTTCGGAGTCGTCGGTCACTCTCTGTAACACATAGGTAGCATTATGTATCTTCTTCTTAATCCGGTATGGACCCTCGTAGAGCAGAAAGAATTTCTTAGTCTGCCGATCCACTGCGGATGACACGGGGTTGGCTCGAAGTAATACCAGGTCTCCTACCTTGAATTCTATCGTCCTCACCTTCTGCCGGGCTGCTTTGGATAGTAAACATTCTCTCGCTAAGATAAGGCGTTCTGGGTTAGCCCGTGGTTCGATGGGCGGAAAACCAAGAACTTCTCGTAACATAGGCGCGGGCGTTACTCGAAAGTGGAGTTCAACGGGTGCAAAACCCGTAGATTCATGAACTACGTTGTTCAGTAGGTCGGCTATCCTGGGTACCATTAGGGCCCACCGAGTATGCTCTGCATGTGCGTATGTTCTAAACATCCGCCCCGACTCCCTCATGGTACGTTCTGACGGGTTCCCCTGTGGATGTCGGACTGACGTAAAATGTACTTGAAATCCAGCCTCTTCCAACGTCCTCCTCCAACTCGCTGCCGTGAATTGCGTCCCCGAGTCAGTGAGGATTCGCTTCGGCCGTCCGATGTCTGGCACATAATGTCCTAACACTCGGTTGAGTAGCGCTTTGGTGTTTGCCTTCTTGACTGGATAGAGTGTCACTAACTTGGAAAACACATCTAGAATGACAAATAAGTAGGTTACTCCGGCTCGGGATTTCGGTAACGGGATATACAAGGTCCATGGCGACTAGGTCATTAGGGCCAGTAGGGATGATTGGCTAGTAAACAGGCAAAGGATGGGGGCTAGATTTTGCTCTCTGGCATATAACACACCCCGCGACTACCTCTCGTACGCGTCTGTGTAATTTGAACGCCCAGATCTCGGTTTTCAACGCCTGCCAGGTCTTGGTAATTCCAAAATGTCCGTACCCTTCATGGTATGCACGGATTACTTGTCCTAGGATGGATTGTGGAACTGCTAATAGGGCTGGCTCATCATGTCCCCGCCGGACGTAAAGAACACCATCGTGACGGAGAAATTTTCCATTTTCTTTATCTGGTAGAGTGTTAATCACCTTGGCTAATCTGACATCCTTTTCTTGTAGCACAGGTAACTCGTCTACTTCGAATGGTAGTTTCCAATCCCTCTTCAATGACTTGAGCCTGAACAGCTGGAAGTGTTTGCCCGGGGGAGGCGGGCAAACACTTATATATATATATATACAGTGCGAATAATGTAAGGCTATACATTGGCAACTTTATTTTAGCGTTAATCAATTTGCCCATGCTAGTATCAACTCGTTGAATAATTTAAAATTAGACATAGGGCATTTACTTAATGTTACCATGGTGATATCATACAAAAACTCCAATTTATTATGGTTGAATAATGTAAAATTAGACACCAGTCCACAGACTACTATATTTATTTAAATCATTTACAGAATTTATTCCAATATTTTATTAAATCTATTACATGTTATTGAATTAAAAGTACACTTCAAGTACTGAAATTGTAATTGGTATCAGTACATTTCCAAAATCACTTGGGGGTGATAACTAAATTTGCCATCGTTTGATGACATGTGATGGGCCCTGCCCGGGAATTCAAAGCTGAAATAATCAGAAATTTCTCGCAAAGACGCCCCTTCTAAATACCAGGAATACATCTTAAACTTTTCTTCTGTGATGTACATTTTTTGCACTAATTATTACGCAAACTCGTGAGATATCAGTAACACAATATTGAAAATAGTGACATTTACCAAAACAAACGTCATTGTAATTTCAGTTGTTACTGACATGGGCAAATTGATTAAAGCTAAAATAAAGTCGCCAATGTATAGTCTTACGTTATTCGCACTGTATATATATATATATATATATATATATATATATATATATATATATATATATATATATATATATATATATATATATTGCACACTAACAAAATAGGTAAGAACTCTTAAAAAAACAAATAAGTTCGCAGATTAATTTCAGTACTATTGTCGGTAAAATGCAACAGATTGAAGCTAATTTGTTCTTCTCATCCATTACAGATGTAACCTGTTTCATCTTTCCAGTTTTATCTTCCATTCTAAATTATTGAGAAAAAATTCTGGTTAATTTTGCTTTATTATGTAGCTATTAAAGAATTACATACCTGAGAAAAACTGTCAAATCTACAAATAGAAACTGTATTGTACAAAAGTTTAAAAGACAACGCATTCTCACAAGCAGATGCCGCCGATTACGAACTAAGAGCAGGCATATTCGTAACATGTCGTGTATCTTCGTACTTGCGTAGGTCTGAATACTAGACTCTTGTATCAATGTTGGCTCACAGTTCTGAGTACGACACGAAACGCTAAGCAACTTCATTATTGTGCTTGTCAAATTGAAAGCTAACCTATGATGAATATTGAAATATATATATATATATATATATATATATATATATATATATATATATATATATATATATATATATATATATAATACTGGAATTAAACGGGTAAGTGAACTAAACCTATTTCAAACTTGAATCTAAATCTTATATTTTAATCACGATATCTCAGATGGAGTGGGAATAAGGAAACAACTATGCATTTCAGATTACACGACATGCACATGGGGACACATGAAAGACATGAAACAAGACAAATAGAAAATAAATCGTAACAAACAATTGACTGCGCAAGTCGTGACGTCACGACCGCCATGTTGTTGTCGTAGGTTAAGGTCTGCGTTCCAAACATACGATTTAAAGTGTGGTACAGACCGTATGTAAGAGTGAAAATATCATGTTAAATAAAAAAATTAAGTTAAATATATATTTACATTTTGATCATTACCATGGTGATGTGTTTTGCTCCCACATGCAAGCATTACAGTGAAAAAAATCCTTGCAAATTCTTTGTATTTCCAAGAGAACCAAAAGAATTGAGAAAGTGGCTGAACTTAATTAGGTAAGCAACAATGGCTTATTTGTAAAAAATGTATATAATTATCATAATCAATTTTAGACGCAAGGACAGGGATCCCAGTAATCATTCCCGCATTTGTAGCTGTCATTTTATCAACGGTGACAGGAGTAATGGACCAACTATTTTTAGTTACAATGAGGGGAAGCGGTTTGAAGCTGTGGACAATAAACCTAAAAGGCAAAAGTAAGTTCAAAAGTGTCATTTACGTAGAAATACATATAAATTAATGCAATTTTTTTTTCAGAAAGCAGCCTATTGCAATAGTTGGTGAAGCTGTAGCCGGACCATCAGGGTTACAGCGACCGCCACCACTTGAAGAGAATGCGGTCATATACTTTCCCGGACCTGGAAAAGCATCTTCAACGAACGAAAATGAGGAATTGTCAACAGAAATGCAAACAGAAGACTCGCAAATCGGAAATCCACATAAAGAATATTCCCAATCAAAAGCTATGTTAGAAGCAGAGAATTACTTCTTTGAAAAAGAATTAGAAACATTGAAGCTAGATATGGATAAATTAAGTATTAGTTTCTCATTTCGTCACATGGAGAACAATAATCATCTAATTTCTGTTTACACTGGTCTTCCAACTAAAGAACTTTTTCTGTCTTTGTATTCATTGTTCGAAAACATGAATTTAAATTATTTTACTGGTTGGCAGGTTGTGAGAATATCAAAAATTGATCAACTATTATTAACTTTAATGAAATTAAAATTAAATTTGCTGAACGATGATTTGGGACTTCGATTTAATATTAGTCGAGAGACTGTGTCAAATATATTCAAAACCTGGTTGCTGGCATTGCACGAAATTATATACCAGCAACTAATGAAAAATATTCCTTCCAGAGAAAAAAATAAATTGTGCATGCCTTCTTCTTTTAGTTCTTTTACAAACTGTAAGGTAATAATCGACTGTACTGAGGTGAGCATGATTCATCCCAAAAATATGGAGAAGCAACGTGTGACATATAGCTCGTATAAACATGGAAACACATTGAAAGGTCTCATAGGGGTTGCACCTAACGGCGTGGTAACTTTTGTCAGCAAGCTATATCCTGGGTCAACATCAGACAAAAAAATTACTGCGCATTGTGGAATAACGCAACAGTTGGTTACAGGAGACTTAGTGCTTGCTGACAAAGGTTTCTTAATTTCAGACTTGCTGCCCCAGGGTGTTTCCTTTAATATACCGCCATTTTTGTGTACAGCTCAGTTCACTGCTGAAGAAGTCATTAAAACCCGAACCATCGCCAAAGCGCGAATTCATGTAGAACGGGCTATAAAGAGAATGAAGATATACGCAATACTAAATCGGATACCAGCCACTTTGATACCGCATGCTTCCATCGTGTTTCAAGTATGTGCAGCCCTAACAAATTTCCAATTTCCTCTTATAAAGGAAGTTGAAAGAATGTATGATTATTAGGTTATTATTGTTAATATGAATATGCATACACCAATATTTTCGTTTGTTTATATATTTTTCGAAATAAATAAAGTACAAATGGTTGTACAGAATGAGTACCAAATCACAAATTTAGTAATTAATCTGTAAACACACGCGACACGATATGTGTCAAATAATGTTCCACATAGAACGTTTTCAATACTGTGATATTTTGTGCCCAGTTATCGTCTTTAACAATTTTTACAATGATATTGTCATTGGGCGTCCAAATCATGAGATAACAAATATCACGACCCGTTATAAACAAATTGCCTTGAATCTGGGCATAGTATTCATGCTTTTTGTTTACAATGAAGTCATCATTATTTAAGTATACAATGTAAGAGTTAGTGGTCTTTAATTCTACATTTAAAATTTTGTCCCTATACTTGTAGGGGCATTTTATTTCTACTATAGCATTATCTCCAATAAGGCCATCTGGACTGGCGCCAAGAAAACCACATGGATGTAACCAAAGTCCGGTCCGAACAACTTCCAAGTTTGTTGCAGAAATAAATGTTTTCAGTGCCTCACATTCATTGTTTACACCCCACTGAACGGAATGTATGTTTTCAAGGTTGTAGAATCCTATAAATATTTATTAATATATATATTTATATAAATAACGTACTTTTTTAAAGTTTGCAATACATACCGGCCAATCGTTTGAATAGAGATGGAGGATATCTCTTCCTTGAAATGGCTGCTAATACAACACCAAAATTACTAGCCGTTAAACGGTTCTTCCGACACATCAGCCACTTTTCATTTTTTGCCTGTTGCACAGTGCACATGTAAACTTTCTTAATCGTGTCCTCAGACACTTTCATTTTCTCCAGACAATATTCCAATTTATTTTCGGCTAACAAATATTCTTCCGAAAACAAAAGGTCTTCTATATCTACTAGCATATTAGCTGCAGACGTTGGTTCTGGACGTAGCAGCCAAGAAAATCCGACAGTGTAACTTGAAAGGCTGCTGGTAAAGTTATTTATTTCGTCTTCGCTTAGGTCACGATTTGTAGATCTGTGCATTCTTCTTGGATATATATCGTCTATCGTTTTTATATCAGTCTGCAAATTTTTAAATATAGCTGGGTTTATCTTGCAATTTGCCAATATGAACGTGAATATATTACCTGCTTGCATTTTTTAGCTGCCCACTGGCACTCCACATCGGTCACCGATATGTTGTGATGTCCATAAATGCATACAGCTGCTATGTGGTGGCATACATACTGTCCACGTGGGCAATCGCATAATGCGTTTTTTATTTCACCATCTTGGTCAATGTTTACCTATAATAAATAAATTAGTTGTATTCATGTATTCATTTAAGTTTTATTAAAAAATAATTACATTACCTCAACATTATAAATTCTATCTCGCATGCTAGCATGCACTCTTCCTTTCAGCAAACCTAAGTTTGCTATGAACTGGAAGCTCTCAATGTGCTTAGATTCCACTGCATTTTCCCCTCGCTGTATTAATCTTCTTTCGTCAAAATCAGACAAGTAATTTACTATTGAACTAAGCTTCAGCACATGTTTTGCTACAGCCATCTCAGAATAGGCAGATCT
Organism: Carabus problematicus; assembly: GCA_963422195.1. NCBI lineage: Eukaryota > Metazoa > Arthropoda > Insecta > Coleoptera > Carabidae > Carabus > Carabus problematicus. The sequence continues at coordinate 4,635,834 of OY728580.1, forward strand.
GTTTGGGTTACAAGAAAAATAAGACACCAAAATACACAATAATATTATTAGTTTAGGCAAAATAAGTAACCGATTGTAGTATTTATGTGTTATATACAAAATTGCACTACTGACACGGTAATACGAGAGTGTAACATAACCGCAACAAACTTTGTTTTCGTGTTTATTAAACAGAAATTGCCTAATTATGAGAAATTTGATTGTGTGTCAGTTGTTCACATCTGTATTGAGACATTAATGTACTTACCTTACACATAAACAGCATTAATTACGAAATAATCGAGTTTAAAACTTTGCCACACTTCAAATATACGTTCAACTTTCTTTGTTTGGAACGCGAGACATGACCTATCTTAACCAAAATGGCGTCATGACGTCACACTTGCGCAGTCAATTTCTAAATTTCATGTACACCTCGAAAAATAGACACCTTTTTAACAAAGCGCGTCTGTTAGATTGCTGATATCTTGTTATTCGTACCTGTACGTAAACAGAATTATGTCTCTCAAACTTGCTCTCGAAATTACTAATAGCGTACAAAGAATAATATACCACAATGACCAAACACAACAGTTAAAGAATTGATATAAATAGTTATATTTGACAATTGTGAAACGATCTGCTAATATGTGACGTCACAAGAGAATGGGGAAATTTTCTTGGATTCTCAAAGGCGTGAACTTTTAGGAAGTTTTGTTTAATTTATTCTGGACAAAATAAAGCCAATAAAAATATCTTCGGTAATAAGGATACATGTGTGACATTTTAAGAGTATTTGAAAATTTCACGAAAGTTACCTATTGTAATAGATCTTTATTTTTCTTAGATATTGATACAGACATATAGTGCGCATGTTGAGTATAGTTTACATATTAGTGACCTCCTACATCTAAATGTTTATTTCACAATTGTGTGTTTATTAACTAATGCTTAATTTAGTTAGTATTAATTTAATTGTATTTGTAGAGTGTTCGTGTGGGATATTTTACAGGAAAGTATAGGTAAAACCTGTTTAAGATATTTGTAGTTTGGTGTCTTAATCTTGTATTTGTGTATTTGCAAGTGTATGATAGTGTATTATTCCGTGCACGTGTGTCTCACTTTCTATTCGTCTTATTTCCTAATATGTACAAGTTATTTTATTTACAAAATTTATTTATGATGTTGAATAGTTTTTACATTTGACTCTGACGCGTAGTCTGTTTTTTTTTTTGCTGTGTGTCTTGGTGAGTTTTTCCCGCTGTGGGGGTGCGTGTTCCAGTGTATGCTTTGCATTCGTTTCGCATTGTTCTTAGATTTATGTTTTTCTTACTTAGGTACTTTTGACATTCATGGGATGAAGGGTCATTTATTGGGGGTACATTTGAACATCAAAATTATTTTCTAGCGTGTACAATTTATTGTTATCTTAGTTCTAAGTCTCCGTATGGTGGCTTGTGCTTACACGTGATGCCGGGGTTATTGGCCATTGTTCTGTGTATGTCTTTTGTCAACGGGTTAACACTTGTTTAAGTTTTGTAGAACCTTGTTGCTATTGTCTTTATGTATGTATGGATGTATTCCATGTTTGTTTCATCGTGCAGCTGTGTGATTTTTGTGTAATTGTCTGCGTTTGTTATTAGCCGTAGCATTTTGTTCTGGAATCGTTGCAGAGTTTACATATTTGTTTTTGAGATGTGGTACCACACTGGCGCCGCGTACGCTATGATTGGCCTTATGATGGCCGCGTATATGAGCTTATTGTTGTTCCCTGTTGTCTTTGCGTTTTTTTGCAAGTAAGGGATAGAGGGATTTAGTCGCTGCGTATGCTTTGCGTATTGTCTGTTTAGTGTGATGTGTGAAGTTTAGCTTGCTGCCAAGAAGCACTCCGAGGTATTTCACTGTGTTCGTAATATTTTTCTAGAATGTTTGCGTGTATTTGTAATTATTTGTTCGCTGTTATTGCTCTATATAGGACGGCTGTGTCGTCTGCATACGCCGGTGGACCGGTGTGGCGGTAACTCGCTTGTCGCAAGATAATGTGAGTTAAGTGACACACTGCGCGGCCAGTACTTGGATGGGTGACCGTCCAAGCGGAACCGCTCCGCCGGTAGGGCTCGCGCTGAGTGAGCGGCAGGTTTTCTCCGGGTACTCCGGTTTCCCCTGCCTAGGTACACAAGTACTTAAACACGCTAGGCCCTAAATCGAACTAATGTCACCTCTGGCGTACGTCATGTGACAAGTAGATAGAGGGACCAATGGCAGCCACAAAAAGGCATACAAATGAAACAATACAACACATAGGATAGGTACACTGATAGGTACACTGCACTACACTGACGCATACACTCTGAAGAGGCTCAGGCCTATAGCAGAGCACCACCATAAATCAATCAATCGTCTGCATACTGAGCCAAGAGTGCTGTCGGCCCTGGTTTCGGGTTGTCACTAAGAAGGATGTTGAATAACATCGGTCTCAGCAGCGAGCCTTGCGGTATGCCGGCGATGATGGAGCGTTCTCCCGAGTACATGCTGGCCAGCTTGACGCGAAAAATACGTCTCGGTAAGTATGACGCAACAAGCTTGACCAGCCGTAGCGGGTAACCTCGATCCAAAATCTTGTACACGACGCCTTGGTGCAAACTTTGTCAAAAACCTTGGCGACGTCAAGGAATATTCCCCGATGGAGTGTCTGTAGTTGCAGGCTTCGCTGGTGTATTCCACCACACGAATCAGCGGATGAACCGTCGATCTCTTCCATTATTTTGGATAGTTGTACTAGGATAAACTTTTCAGTAAGTTTGTCTAGAGTGCTCAACAGGCTGATTGGCCTGTAGTTCTCCGGGAACTTGTGATCCTTGCCTGGTTTTGGTATCACGATGACGTCGGTTTTCTTCCATTCTGACGGGAAGTACATCAGTCGGAAAGTTGCGTTGATAATGTTCGTCATCGCGAGTATAGCTCTCCCCGGCAGAGCACGTTACGCAGCTCCCGGGATTACATCCGGGCCTGGCGCTTCTTTTTGTTCGTTTGGCTGAGCTTTGTCTGGTCTTCAGCTGGTGTCACGAAGTGTGCTGGGCTATCGCACTCCTCACGCAAGCGCGTGCATACGGCGCGGTGGATTCTTTGGATATGGTCTATATCCGCGTTGTTGTACGTCGGAGAGCACTGCAGTTCTATGGATTCTGCTATCCCTTCGGCTTTCTCTGGCGCCGTGTATGCCATGCCGTTACGGCCGTGGATGGCTGACATGGGTGTCTTCGTTGTTTTTAGGGCACGCGATATCTTCCACATCTTGCGGTCTGAGTCATCAATCTGTTCGATCAGGTTCCAGCAGTTGGCGTTGCGATTCTCGCGCAGAGCATCCCGCGCTCTGGTTGCGAGGCGGTTGTAGACTAAGCTGGATCGGCAGTTTGTTGCCACGTCCGTCGTGCTCTGTTGCGTTCTTGTATCAGCCGTCTGATCTCCTGTGGGAGTGACTGCTTGGCACGTGCATGTTGTGGCTTGAAGGCCACGTGGATGGCCTCTTGAGTTGCCGCAGTCAGAGAGCGGACAGCTTCGTCCAGGTCTTCGGTAGCCTCAATTATCGGAAATACTCCCAGAGAGCGCCCCAGACGTTCAGTAACCAGAGTCCAGTCGGTCCGTCGACGATCCTGTACTGGGTGTGCTGTAGCTTCATCTTCCAAGTCCAGTTCCAGGATGACTGGATTGTGGTCTGACGTGATTTCGCTGATTGAGGTTAGCGTTGCAGTTGCACGTACTTCCCATGCAGCCTCGGCAGTTGGCGGTGTGTTCACTTTGACAGTTTGCACATTTCGCCGGAGCGTCTTCCTTCTTTTTTGTACATTCCTTGGTCGCGTGTTCTTCGCCGCAGCGGACACACTTCCACGTAGCATGGCAGCACGTGGACACGTGCTCGAACTTCAGGCAACGGAAGCACTGAGTCACTACGTTGTTTCTTCGCTTGCTCTCAACCTTGACTATCAGGTAGAGCAGACGGCCTACCATGAAGATTTCGTTCCCTTTCACGGACCTCTCTATGTCGACACTGACCAGTGGGGTGGTTTTTCATTGCACTACTAGGCGGTGCACCTGCCGCACTGGGTAGCCGAGATTAATGAACTTTGTCTTGACGTTAGCTTCAGGAATGGACTCTGGGAGTCCGCGAATCACCACCTTCAGGCTCTTTTCACTAGCGAGCTCGAAAGTGTGGTATTGTTCCTTTATATCATTGAGCAGATGGACGAACTTCCTGTAGTCTTTTGTCACGGGCTGGAATTTGATGTCTTCTGCCCTGTGTTGCACTTTAGAGAATGTTATCTTTTCTGGTGTGCTTCATTCGCTACACGTTGGTAATTCGCTTTCGAGCGCAAGAAAATAGGTGACGGAGACCTTTTCTTCACGTCTAGGTTCGTTTCTAGGTCCTTGTCATTTCCATTGTCACTAGTGGGTTCACTTTCGACCAGGGAATATCGGGAACGTACAAAAAATTAGACAGTTACGAGTAGTTTGTCAGCAATCCGTATAACAACGGAGGCGCTACTTGTCAATAGTATGTAATTTTGAATTTTTAAAGTCGAGTTTGTACGACGACGTTCAACTTAAATTTCGGATCAAAATGAACAATATCGAAACGAAACTACGTTGTATATTAAAATACAAATATACTGAAAATCTAATCAGCTCTTCACCAATCTAAAGTTTAATTATTTTACTTACGATTTTTGCTTATTAATGTTGATCTATATCGGTCAGCCGCAAGTCTTTATATAGGATCCATAGTGTGCCGGCTACGGGTATTTTGCCGCCGGGGGGGGGGGGGGTTATGGGCTTACCCTATGATGCACTGGTGATCGCGTACCGTGGGGGGGGCGGCGTATGCTGGTTCGGTGTCTGCGGGAGCGGTGCTGATGGCGACGTCGTCCGTCCCTCGACGGGGCTGGTCGGCAGTGGCTATGACGGAGTCACCACGTCTTGAGGGCTGCTGCACGGTCTCTCTGGCTAGGCGTGGTGACTTCGGTTGTCGGAGCTGAGCTCGGACTACTCGGTTGGCTGTGCGGTAGGAGCTGGGCTCAGGCTACTGCGTAGGCTGAGAGGTAGGAGCTGAGCTCGAACTAATTCGAGAGAGCAGGAGCTGGGCTCAGACTGACTCCGGTTTTTGTTGCAATGTGCCGCGTCTTTTATACCCATATCTGGCAGACTTGAAATGTCTCGTCTGCCAGACATGGGTTGGTTTCCGTTGGTTTTCGTTCGTGAACGCAGCTGTTCGAAGGTTACGCAACCTTGTTCGTAGCATGTCTGCGACAGTCTGCCGCTCGTAGGGCTCGCACCGTTTCGTCGGTATTATGAATTTCACAATTAAACATTGAAAAATTTACATGTTGCAAAACATAATTTTTAATCATTTTTTTGGACTCCCCGTTGATGACAGCAAGAAGGTAATAATTTGTATGTCAGGTCCATAATTGTCTGTACAGTCTGTGTAAAGTTTGTGTTAGGTTTTGTTAATTTGTCCTTTGTCATTTCCATTTATTAACGAGTGGTCTGGTAACCTTCCTGTTGCCAGTAATTCTCGCTTACACAAGTCGCAGGCTTTCGCGTTAGTTTTTGTCAAAATCTTATTTGCGATGTACCCAGCTGTGAACATATAATCAGAGTCCTGCTCACAGTTAGAACCTAAAAAATTAAGAGACAAAATTGTTAAAACATAACGTTTTGTATGAAGACTCGAAAGCTGCGCTGGTTGGATTCGAATTACAACGTAAATGGCTTCGAATACTTCCAAAGAAATTCTATAATGGATATTGATTAAACGCACGTAAATTAATAGATGCGAAATCTTGATCCATTAGAATATTCCACAAATATACGAAGCCATTCAAGGTGACGATCCAATTTGTCAAGGAAGTTGGTAACACACTATCCTTGCGGAGAGCAGCACCGCTATCACATTTCTTCACAAATTTCATTGAACGCAGTATTTGCTTAGCTTCAGTCCAAAATGTTATGTGTTTAGAATTTTGTGTTAAACTACGACGTAAATCACGTACATTTTCATCATATCTTCGAAAACCATTTACACTATCAAATAACTTATCCAAGAATTTAATCAAATTTACCGTACCCTGAGCTCGTGGTGTCAGTCCGTGATTGTCAGAAGATGGCATCTCCCTTAACAAATTGTGCATGGCAACAAACACTGTGCGACTAAAAACCTGTGCAAAATTCTTTATGCTCATTTTACGGATTTTCCCTCTAACAACATTTGATTCTTTGAGAGATGGGCATTTTGTCAGAGTCGATAAGTTTCTAGTGTCGTATTTGTAAATTCGAAGAATTTCATCCCACGACGCAGTGCATATCTGTCCGTTGTATGTAAATTGCTAGTCTTTTGTCAACAAATTATTCCTTATTCCTTTCAACAAGTGAGGGGGATCAAAAATATGAATAATCTCCCTAGCCTTTATAATGTAAGTTTCAGGCCGAAATTCCCTCCCTTCACGACGACAGAGTACCTCAGTTTGTCTCTTGAGTTCGTTTATAGCTGCGTTCGAGGCCCCCTGGAAGCTACAACGCGAAATTTCGCAGGTAATGCAGATTCAGCCACTTCCTTGATACAACGCACTAAATCTGGAGTTTTTGTTGTTGCTTCCTACAAACATGTAACTAAAAGGTAGCTTCCACCTGGTACCAGCGAAACCTCGATGCATAAAAACTAATGCGTGCTCGGCAAACTGAGGTTTCTGTGACGTGCCAAAATGTTGGAAACCTCATATAAAATCTTGCCCTGCATCATATGTTAAATGTGGCCTAATGGCTACCTCGTTAAGCGGGATAACCGACAATCATTGCGACATACTTGAGGGGCAACGGTTTGGGACGAAGAAGCCCTTAGGCGGGTACTATTTGGTTCTCCCACTACACTAAAACTATGTTAGGGCGTTTCATATTAATACTCGTCAGTAGTTCACTGCACGTCGTAGGGTTACGTTCATTTCATTCTTCCCTTATCTATAACCTTGAGTCATTATGTCCCGAAAATATGTATGTAAGCACTGACAGATGAATGGGCATGCGTGCCTGCAGAAGCTTGTGTAATATAAACAAAATCTGTAGCGTATGGCCAGCCGAAAGTCAGCAGTGTTTTCAGATGAGCGAGAACAAAATATTTATAGTAATACGTATGTCATAATGCACATTAATGATATAAAAACGTTCAAAGATGAAAAATATTTTTATTACTTCCTAACTCACATTAATGTATATGCTATATACAGTCAGTCACAAAAGTCTTCGTACACCAATCAAAATAGCTGCATTTATGATAAAATCAAGATTTTAAATTAAAATAATATTACACAAAAATAATATACAAATAACAAGGAATATGTAAACTCAACACTTGTTACGAATAAATTTTTTTCACACAACCATACTCGAAAAAACTGAAACAGAAACCTTGGTCCACATATTGATTGGAAACTGATTAGTGCATATTACGTGCGTTGTTCGACCACTCCGTCATCTCATCATCGGAGACATAACTCGGTGCATGGAACAAACATATAAATAAGTTTATGTGTAACTGTCATAATTAGAATACAATATTAACAATGGTGCCGACGGCATCCAGCATCATCAGGCCACAAATCTCATCGTTCGGCTCCAGCCACTTGCATCAGATTCCAGATGGTTATTTCTTTTCTCGATAATCCGGATTCCGTATTGGTAACTTTCTTGGATATCTTGGATCAATAATTTCGGGCAATAGACAGGGTAAATAAAAAAGTTTCAGCTGATTTTGCATTCGTTCCAGCCAAAAAATTATCGTCTTTCTCGATCTAAAATAATGGTATTGTTGATTAATGTGTAAGTTATCCGCAGACCAGTTCATTTGCCTAAGATATTGTATAACTTGTAAACAAACCTTTTCTACTAACATTCCTACAGGAGTCCAAAAAATGAAATAGCAGTACCGACGTTGTGTTATATGTAATTGTCCTTGAACTTGGTAGTAGTAATTATGGTTTCTGTTTAATGCAAATGTATCATTATTATATGTGGAGAAATTCGTTTTCTTCTGTAAAATAGAATCAACTGGAGACAATTTTGTTGACTTGGCCGAACATTTTATTTCAATAATAGAATCTCCTCCCACCAATCCATCGGGACTAGCCGCTAAAAAGAAAAACTTGTTATCAATAAATATCCCACAGCTTTCTACCTTCAAATTATATGATTCCTGAAACGATTTCATTGCAACACTTTCATGTGCAATGCCATATCGGGTGCTTGCATTTCCAGTAAATGTGGAATATAACAAACTTTTTACTGTAGCCGAACAGTTGATTGTCTCATATTGTTACATATACGTCCAAAATTTGAAGCAGTTATGCGATTCATTCGCTCTTCATGCCATGAGTGGTTTTCGCATTGACTTACAGTATTTCTTTCTACAGCTACTATATCTTCTTCAGATTTTTTGAGTCTTGCCAGGAACTGATTCTTTTTTAATGCATACTCAGTAGCAGTCATATCTTCAACTGTTTGCGCAGCATCAGGTCCGTATTCAGTGTCTGAGCTGGTAAACGTTAATTTCTTCCGCATTCTAGGTCCAGCGTCTTTCCTCTTGTTGTATCTGGCGGCCATGTTGTGTACAAACCGTTTCGTGTTATGTCCTGGGCTGCATGTTGTAATTTTATTATGTATAATGGAGTGCATTTGGCCTTTAGAATTATAAGATAGTGCAGCAGCACTACAACGTAGTTGGTAAGAACCTCTTCTTGAAAATTTTATTCTCTTGCCTCCCGAAAATTTCGCCACTACAGAATTATATGTCTCCGCTGCATTATTTGTCATATTCAAATACAGACTTTTCGTATTCAAGGCTAATCGATTTAAAGCAGGGACCCGGAAGGAAACGAAAACGGAAACGATAAAACGAAATATTTTTGAGGAACAGAATTGAAAACGGAACGAAATTAAAAAATCTTGATTTTGAGCAGAAACGAAATTTTACAAAAATAAAAACCGGTTATAACCGTTAATATATCGTTCCTCACATAATATTATATTATATATCGCGCCAAACAGCATACCAACGTACTTGTAGACTGATACAATAGATAAAAGTATAGTTAGATATGTAGTTGATATTTATTTGACTTTTATAAAGACCGTTTAAAAACATTTATTTTATTTCGTATTTTAATATTTACTTATTTCATTGGCAGTAGTTTACATAAAAGTAGGTACACAAGGTAATAATTTAAAAAAATAAAAATAAATAAAAATCAATGTGTAATTGTCAAAATAATATTTTAAATTATATTTTGTTAAAATTCGTAATCGCGCGCACACTTTTGCTTTAGCGTATTACAGAGCTCATTATTTTATTTTACTATACTCTATATTTTCTAATTTTAATTATGTACAGGTACTATTTGTGGTCCGCTGTGTGTGTATGCAAAGAGAAACACTGGTGGAGAGGTTGCGCATTTGAGCGATATCTCATGCGCTTTAGTGAGTATTTGTTCCTTCCCCCTATCACCCTTCATGAACGAAACGAAAAACCGGTATTTTGATTTCGTTCAACGAAAACGTAATTTTTAAAGAACAGAAACAAAAAAAGTACGGAACAAAATTGAGTGTAAGAAACAGAAATGGACCCGGAACGAAAAAACATTTCGTTCCGGGTCCCTGATTTAAAGTGGACATAATATCTTGATAAAGACCACATGACTTCATCTCTGGAATCAAGTTCGTTTCTCCGCTTTTGTTACCGGTGCAGAAATAAGCCGAGCAATGTGTATGGTCTCCAAATACATGGTTTGGACTATTTATGATATCCTGCTGCAAGTGTTCACATGCTGATGTCCATGTTTTATCCATACGCCGGTACTTCGATGCATATTCCACCGCCGTACGAAGTCGTCGGATGTTAGTACCTAAAACATTCCGCATTGTTACAGAAACAGCTTTTCCCGAAGAACTATACCGCCTTTGTGATAAATCCTTTAATTTTGCGCAATAATTCCGCAAAAGATGGTTGGAACACTCAATTTTCTCGATAAGAACATCTGGGCCATATGGTCGAGTCTGTAATAGCTTGCGATGGACGCTACTATCCCCGTCTCCTACAAGTTTCGTATACTTCACTCCATGCATTTCCATATTCCTTGAAAAGCCATCAACAATTATATCGCTTTCCATTCCTGTGGCTGGCCCTTTCCAATTTTTGAAATATTTGTGTTGGACTGGTTCAGCTGTAGTTATGTTTGTGCGATCGCAAATACAGCAATATTTATTTCTCACTCCGATGAATAATATTTTCCCAGTTCGTTGTCCAATTATGCAAGCCTAGAATGTACGTACATTCAGTATTCGTAATACATGAAGCGTAGATTGATAATTGTATACGTACCACACCTGATGATGCATTATAATTAACGCGGTACGATCTTTTGGACCATGCACCGTCAGCAATAACAGTAATACATGGAATTCCGGCATCATCTACGTCTCCTGCGTTTGTTGCTAATGTCGCTTCTTCTTGACCAGCATTCTTGATAGACAACCAAGTACTATCTTCGATAACGTCCGCCAACTTATTATGCGATATTGTAAATAAATCACTGGAAATTGCTGGGATATTCATTACAGCCGCAATTTCTGATAATTGCGAATATCCCCCGCCCGTTGTTGCTATAGCAGACACTGCCGCTACATTCACGTCCAATACTTCCGTATTAGGTTCCTTGGTACAAATGTCCAGGGTACTTTTACATATTGCACATTTCAAAATGAACGTAGAAATAAAGCCTTTCCTTGGCATATAACAAAAGGAATAGGAAATCAAACATATTACCCAACAACACATGACAACAATGACATCTCACTGACACAATTTCTCAATAAATTTCAAACAATATTCAATCAACTTATGAACCAAAACAGTGTGATCATCAACCTTCTTTCCACACTTATTAACAATAAATCAGCTAATGGATAAGTCGTTAAGAATAGCGTTGTGGAATGCCAATGGCTTGGCACAACATCACCAAGACACTGAATTATTCCTCAACCAACAAAAAATCGATATATTACTGATATCAGAAACTCATTTTACTGACAAAAATTACTTCAAAATAGCTAACTACCAAGTATATCACACAAAACATCCAGATGGAACTGCCCACGGAGGAACTGCAATAATAATTAATAAAAAAATTACACACTTCGAAATTGAAAAATATGAAAAAAATTATCTTCAAGCAACCAACATTAAGATTAAGGAAATTAACGGATCATTGGTCGTAGCAGCAGTATACTGTCCCCCAAGACACACGGTAAAGAAAAATTAATTTGAAGAATTTTTCCAAACACGGAGGGCAGATTCATAGCGGGTGGAAACTATAACGCAAAACATCCCCAATGGGGCTCGAGACACATCAACCCCAAAGGCAGAGAACTTCAGAAAGCTATGAAAGCAAAAACCTACAAACATGTCAGCACAGGCAAACCGACCTACTCGCCTACAGACACAGCCAAAACTCCAGACCTACTCGACTTCTTCGTTACTAACGGAATATTTGGAAACTACATACAGGCAGAAATTAGCTATGACCTTTCATCGGATCACTCACCGATAATACTCACCAGGCAATATGAAAACAAACTGGGATCTATTTAGGAAATACCTAAACAGCATAAGATCTCGACAAAGCTGTTTACGACCTAACAACAAATTTACAAGACGCGGCATGGCAATCTACACCACCGATTAAGGGAAGAATGGAAGACGTCCCAAACTATCCGAAATAGATAAAAGACAAAATCAACGAGAAAAGGAAAGCCAGACGCCAATGGCAATCAACCAGACACCCAAGTGATAAAAATAAACTAAACAACCTGTCAAAGGAATTAAAGAGACTGATACATAAAATCAAAAACGAATCATTTCAAGAATACTTAAGTAATCTCACACCCTACCCACAGGACGATTACTCACTATGGAAAATCACCAAAAAATTAAAAAGACCGAAACAACACATACCGCCAATCCACAAAGAAGATGGAACATGGGCTAGAGAAGATAAAGAGAAAGCAGATGTATTTGCAGAACATCTCTCTAGAGTCTTCGAACCTAATCCACCAATACGACCTAATAACTGCTAAACTGCTGAAAGAACTACAAAAAAATCAATTTTCGCCATAACACAAATATACAACCCTATTATCAGAGTCCAATATTTCCCCATACAATGGAAATTCGCACAAATTATATTAATACTGAAACCAGGCAAACCAACACACGAACCAACATCGTACAGACCAATCTCTCTACTCCCCGTGCTATCAAAACTTTTGGAGAAATTACTACTCAAGCGACTAAAAGCTGTTATTGAAGACAACAATCTAATCCCAAACCATCAATTTGGATTTAGAGAGCAGCACTCGACAATAGAACAGGTACATCGAGTAGTGAATGTAATTGAAAATAACCTCGAGGAACGCAAAATTTGTTCTGCTGCATTCCTCGATATAAGTCAAGCATTCGATCGCGTATGGCACACAGGTCTTTTGTACAAAATCAAAATAAACCTCCCGCACCAATACTATCTCCTGCTAAAATCTTATCTAAATGAAAGATTCTTTCACGTGACCTACGAGGGCACAGTATCTAACCTGTACCCTATTAAAGCAGGGGTACCACAAGGAAGCGTACTTGGACCAGTACTCTATCAAATATTTACTGCCGACCTACCTTGCGATGAAAACGAAAACGTCACAACTGCTACCTACGCTGATGACACAGCAATACTAGCATCGCACAAAAACCCAACCGAAGCATCAAGGATATTACAAGGAGCTCTAGATAACATAGGGACGTGGGCACAAAAATGGAGAATAAAAATTAACGAAACCAAATCAACACATGTTGTATTCACTACAAAACACGCTAAATGCCCAGAAGTTACACTGAATGGCCAAACAATAAGCACAAGCAATGACGTAAAATACCTAGGCATGCACCTAAATAAAAGACTAACCTGGGCAAATCATATCAAAGCTAAAAGAAAACAACTTAATATCAAAACAAAAAAGATGTACTGGTTGTTAGGACACAAATCACAACTATCATTAGAAAGTAAAATACTACTATACAAAGCTGTACTTATACCAATATAGACATACGGTATACAACTATGGGGTTGCGCTAAAAAATCAAACTGTGACATCATACAGCGGTATCAAAATAAAACCCTGAGAACAATATCTGGCACTCCATGGTATATTAACAACGATACACTACATAAAGATCTACAAATAAAATACGTACATGAACAAATTAAAAAATTAAAGACCACCACACAAACGAATTGGCCATCAATTTGTTAAATAATGAAAGAGAAATCAGAAGATTAAAAAGAAAGAAGCCTCTGGACTTAAACGCGTGAATAATGATCACAATGAACACTCAAAATTAAGAAGGTACATCAATGGATGACACCTTCCCGCAAATTAACAAATACAATACATTTGCTAGTTGGCCATGAAAAGGCCAGTTGTAAATTAAATTGGAAGAAAAAAAAATGTTTGTACTATGCACAGTGTTTCTAGGTCGGGACTTTGTTATTATTCCAATACATAAACACCTAATAAAACTGATAGTGCATGTTTGAACCGAAAGCATTCCGCCTTCCCCGCTAGGGAAGCCGTTCACAAGATTTGGGGCGGAGTTATATTACTCGGTGCTGACTTACTGCTCGCCGAGCCATCTGTTGTGTGCATTGTGCATTTAAAATTTTACTACTTGAAATATGTACATTTCTCAGAATGAATATGATAAAAAATTTTATTCTTATTAGTCAAAGACAACATTATTTAATACATGGTATCGTGACCATATGTTTCAATTTCTGAATGGCGGCATTATTAATTGCGTTTTAAAAAAATGCCTATTTTCACGGTTTTTCAATAATTAATATTTACTTTATGATTCTCAATATTCCCACGTACACGTGTAGTATATAGTTCATACTTTCTGGTAAAAAAAATAAATCTTTTTAAACCTACCGATACAACCAAAATATCCAGCTTTCTGAGGCATGTTTTCAGTACGTTTTATTCAACAAGTATAGCCCCTTAAACAGAACGCAGTAGTATTTATTTTCGTCGTCATGCAACACTTTTATAACAGAAGACAAATGGTGCTGCAATAATTTATTAATGCCTGGATGAGAGGGAATACGATTAAGTAATCTTTTTAGTGTTGTTTTGCACGGAACCGTGAAATACTTCTCCAACATTCGGTACGATCCTCTCATGGACTTCCACAAGGAGATTGCAATGATTTTCTCTTCTAAAGTAAATCGTCTTCCTTGCTTTTTCTTATTACTTTCACGGCTGTTGCACGCTAAAAAATTCCTTGTCACAGAATGTAAATTTCCAATGGCTCGTATTTCGGATTTTTAAGGCCCCGGGAACGCCCGTTTAATTTGTTTCTGGCACGTTAGATGTCGTCTTGATCGTAGTGGTCACAAGAAAACTTGCTTCGCTAAGTGTACTTACGATTTACTACATCCCAGCTAGGGGTAATAACTAGGACAATAAAACTATGGGTATGAATTCGTACAGTAAATAGAAGCATTTCTGATTACTGAAGCAAGTTTTAAATCTGAATTAGACATGGAAAAATATGAAATCTATATCTATTTTTTAATACATTGCGTTTCATTCTGCAAGCTTTTTTCAGTATTTATTTATTTAATAAAGTAAATAAAGAGATTTTTCGAATTTAAACACACTAAACTGTACTAAACGAAATGGACAGTTTAGTTGACATATCGGTTGGATTTTTTTTAATATTGTACAGCTATTTGCTTTGGCAAGAAACAAATAGAAGGTAAGAATGTATGTACAACTACTGAATCAAAAAATAAAAATAGATTTCACATTGCAGATAGTGGGTACGACCGATAAATTTAGAGAGATATAAAAAAGAAGCATTCAATAATATTTTTAAGCATATGAAACAAGTGGATCATGAAATGTTTTTCAAATATACCAGGATCTATCCAACAGAATTCGATCATTTATTAACATTGTTAAAACCTAAACTTTTAAAACGAAGTCGAAGAGAGTTTTTGTGTCCGGAAATTCGATTAGAAATGACACTGAAGTATCTTGCGCATGGGAGATCATTCCAAAATTTAAGTTGGGAATTTAGAGTTGGACATAGTACGACTTCAAAAGTAATTTTTGAAACCTGTCAAGCAATATGGGATGTACTTTGTCCTATTTACTTAAAAGTACCAACTATTGCGGATTGGCTTAAAATAAGTGAGAATTTTGAAAATAAATGGAATTTTCCACATACCCTTGGTGTTATTGATGGAAAACATGTCAATATTCAATGTCTAATTAATAGTGGATCATTATATTATAATTATAAAAATTTCTTTAGTCTTGTCTTGCTTGCATGCTGCGATGCAGATTATAAATTTATTATGGTCGATATAGGGGCTTACGGTTCCGAAAATGATGCAGGAATATTTAGAAGATCCGAAATTTGACAAGATTTAATGAATGGAACAATCGAATTGCCTAAGTCACAGAAACTCTCTGACAATGATATTATTTTACCATATTATTTTGTTGGCGATGAAGCCTTTCCTCTGAAAGAATACATTATGATACCATATCCAGGGAAATATTTAGGACAAAAAAAAATATTTTCAATTATCGTTTATCTAGAGCAGAGGTGTCCAAACTTTTTTCCGCAAGGGCCAGATTAGGATTTAAATCAATTTGCGGCGGGCCACGTGAATATGCGAATTAAAAAATCTCATGACTTTTATCTTTTACAGTTAATTACAGATACACCAATACTAAACAAATATGGCTGAATTATACATAATTAGAAAATTATGTCTTTTAATGGTTATAATGGAACTGTGTTTTTTGCTGAAGAAGTTGAGATCTGAACACTTACCATAATGATCATCCGATAAATTTGCTCTGTACTTTAATTTCAGATACTTCACCCTGGAAAAAGTTTGCACATATAGGTATCTGCCGGGTCTGGCCCGCGGGCCGTAGTTTGGACACCCTTGATCTAGAGCAAGACGAACTATAGAAAATGCGTTTGGAATACTTGCAAGTAGGTGGAGAGTATACCGCCAGCCATTATTATGTTCAGTTAAAACATCAGAAACAATTGTTAAGGCTACAATATGTTTGCATAATTATTTAAGAACTCTAGCATCTAACAATTACAGCCCTCCAAGTTTAATTGACCACGTACTTGATAAAATGGCGAAACTGTGGATGGTGATTGGAGAAATATCATCCAAAATGATAACAATTTAACGTCTGTTGGTAGAATGGGATCAAATATATCATCAAATGCAGTCTATAATAATCGAGATAATTTAGCAGATTACTTATTAACAAATTCTGGATCTGTACCATGGCAATTAAATTATATTAATAGAGGGAAATAATTTGTAAAATAAATCATTGATTTAGAAATGTTTTATTATATGTATAATAATAATATAATATGTATACGTTTTATTTTATGTATAATTAGAAAATAACAATCAAAACTAATTACTAAAGGATATTTTAATCAACAGAAGCTCCAATACTTTTGAATTTTATTTTATCTTTTCTATTCATGAATTTCATATCTGAAACTACAGATTTCATGAAATTCAAATCACTATCGTTTTCATGTTCCTGTTGTGGTTTATTTTCTGCTTCCATTTTTATTAAATCCGAAAAAGAATGTACTGCCTTCGAAATATTGGAGATACCATGTCACTGGAGTTACCAGGAGAAAGAAAACCCTCTTCAGAGACATTGTACTTACTGTCCTCGCATTCTATCTGAAGTTCTTCTTCAAGTGGTGGTGTCTCTGCATTAATGTTATACGTTTCAGACGAACTTGCAATTTGTATGGGATGCACAACTGATAAGGTTAACCTAAAAAAACGAAAATCTTACAAAAACTGAAAACGAAAATATTTAAAAATACGTACTTTCTCTTTCGGATGTGAGGTACTAGCCACGACATTATTTCAAAATATGGAAAACTAATTGATTGAGTACTCGCTCCAGAACCCGAGGGCGGTTTTGATGAAAAATTTCGGTGCGCTCTCACAAATCTGTCCCGTAAATTTTCCCATCTTTTTTTGCAGTTTCTACTATAAATTATAAACATTATATTATATACAATACAAAAAGTACTCCAATAAAGTAACACTTACTATCTGTATTTAAACTTTCTGCTATATCCAACCAAGAATTTTGTTTCATTATATCATCTTTATAATCTTTTATTTTTTTATTATATATATTTTGATGTTGTTCCACAAGATTTATTAATAATTCATCGAACTTGTTTTGTTCCATTTTGTTTTTTGTAAGGTAATAATGTATAAAAACACCGTATATAATTTGACAGCTACGTACAAAGTGCGCATGCGCTAATAGTAAAAACGGAGCCCGAGAACGGAAAAGTTAAAACTTGACGAAGGTTGGCGTTCGCGTTCTCGGCTTACGAAAGGCTACCCGTTTACGGGAGACTATTGGGCATGCGCACGTAAGAGTACACTATTTTAACTTTTTTCGCGTTCCCGTTGCCGTTCTCGTTAGCGTTCCCGGGTTGTTGTGCAGCGGCCTTTATTCTTAAGCTGGATTTATAGGTTGACATAGAACATAGCACAGCGCACAGAAATAACATAGCATAGAACATAGAACGCTTTGATCATACGGGAATCCGTATATGCATTTATAAGCCGCATAGCACGGCACAGCGCACATAACATAATTTAGCATAGCATAGGAATTGACCAATGTTCATTTCTTGTGCGCTGTGTTCTATGTTCTTGTGATATTCGTTGATTTTCGTGACGGCGAATGACTGACAGCAGAACTAATGTATGACAGATAAATCAATCGACAGCTGTTGTCTGTTGTTCTTTGCTTTTAGAAGGTGTTTGTATTTGATTGTTTCGTGGTTTCTTATAGTGCTTATAGACAATTGTAGTTATTAGACAATATTTATGCATTTTCAGATATTATTAAGTAGTAGCATATAATACCGCTGCACCAAAGAAACAGCATTTCGTCATCACTCATAATTGATATTATATTAATTAACGAAACGATTTACCAAACAAAACATGAAATCGAATATATAAAAATTATTTTTGTTGGTTATATTTATAGACAGAAATAGACATATATTATTTTTCTTCGTATTACAATCTATGTTCTGTGCGTCTTTATAAATCTCCCAAAACGTTCTATGTTATTTTCTGTGTGCTGTGCTATGTTCTATGTCAACCTATATATCCAGCTTTAAAAATACGAATTGATTCTTAATTTCTGTAATTATAAGGTATTATCTATTTCAAATAAAGTAGAGTAAAGCAATGGTCATGGATTTTTAGCATTTTTAATAATTGTTAATTCTAAGAAATAAATATATATACCTACATAATATATATATATATATATATATATATATATATATATATATATATATATATATATATATATATGTATATGTATGTATGTATGCTATATTTAGTAATACTACAACCTCTAAATGCTAAATTTCTAAAACTCCTTAATTTTGAATTAGCTATCTTATAATCTGACATTAAAACAATAATTTACATTACAGTAGACTCGATTATCCGCGATAATGATGAGGACACTAGGCGCGGATAATAAAAAATCTGCGGATACTGGTATAAACTGTATAATTGTACACTAAATAGAAGAAGATATATATGAACAACGAAAACTACAAATGTTTATGAAAAGTAGTCTTTTATTGACTTCTGTTTCAATGACATGGCTTCTTTCTTCCTTCTGGTTGCTCTCAATTTGCATAACACCAATTTATCGTAAAGCAGTGAATCGCTTCGTTGCTCCATGGTTCAACCATGCACGGATAATCGAGAGTCTACTGTACATTTTCAAAACTAAATTCGCAAAACAAAAACTTTTTGAGTTACAATGTGTTACAGTTTGTATATTTGTTTCAATTCAATAGCTGTTCTTATAAAACATGTAATTAAATTACAAAATATTAGTTCATTCTATTACTTTCATTGAAATAAATATTCCATTACAATATGTTTCGTTTCATTTAGACATAATCAGATTTTATTAAATACGTAACAAAAACCAATATCAAGTCAATGAAATAACTATTTTATGTAAAGTATGTTTTAAGAAACTGCAAATTTTTTTTAGTTATGTATTATCGAAAAATTAAATCTCATTTCTGTCTTAGATGCAGAAATTAATTCTCTATATTCTGCAATATTTTTATTTAGATATCTCCTATTTTTCCTCGGTTAGTCTAGAATGAAATACCTTCTCAGCCACGTTAGTATATATAAGTAAAAGTAAAAGGGCACTACGCCACGTGGTGCATTTTTCTGGAACTAAATGTAACATAGGACAGTATGGCAAAATTTCGCGTTTTAGATAAGACGTCGATACTAGCACAAATATTGTTTAAAAAAAATATATATTGTTTGTAGAAAGTGAACCACTACAGCAATGGATAATTTTAAGGCGATATTGTAATTAGTAAACGAGAAAAAAAATTTGTGTTCGCCCGTTCCTCGATTTGTAACAAAAATAGATTTTTAGCTCATCGACCTCCTGTCGAAGAGCTAGTTAGTGTTCAGTACGATGTCGGTAGCATTCTCCGATTTAAAAAATTTTTACGCAGATTTCTCGGACAGACCCTTTGGATCACGAAATGAATATTACAACATGTGACCGTATGTATGTCGTTCGTCCGCTCGCTCATACGGTTTTTGTTCCACTAACTCCTCCTAGACTATTCAACCGATCTTGATGAATTTTTTTTGCAAATGTGTATTATGTTCTAGTTGTGCACCTAACTTTTTGTTTTTCAAAATTTTCTTTAGTACTTTGTTTTTATTTTTTTCTCCTTTATTTTCCACTCAGTTGTATTCAAAATTTTCTTGCATATGCAGGAAATGGAACATTATTTTTCCATATAATTTATTTTGAAAAATTATGTAAGACCATTAAAGAAAAAAATATTTTTTTATTAAAAAATGATCAAAAGAAGATTAATGCATTTATATTCGGCTTAGTCTGCTTTGCTTTTGTTAACAGAAAAAATGTTTTCATACTTGTTTTAAATTTGTTGTTTTACTTCGACCTAGGGACCTACGATTTTAAAAGTGTATTTAGGTAACTAATTTGTGATAAATTCAGAATTGGATATACGTCGATGAGCTGCAGGCATGGATGTCTGTATCCATTCCTAGTTCTTCAATTAATTGATGGTTGATCAAAAAATAAATTATCTACTATTGGACAGTTTTTGCTATATGTGTGCGGCAAAAAAATATATAATATTTATTCTGTGAAGAGAATCTTATTCGAAACGGAATTGACAAATTAGTAATATTCAAACATTTATTTCTTAATATAGATAAATGGTATGAAATAAATAAATTACGGGATAGTACGTTCATAATTCTTTTTAATGATGTAGGAAAAATCAGATCTCTTAATAGCTGCATTAAAGAGATATTTGAATTAATAACTGTCGTTTTTAAGAGGCATACGGCGATCCCGGGGCATTAAATTGTTCTGGAGGCCCCGTGTTAATAACACTTACTCTCCAATAGGTTTATTCACTGTTTTATTGTTTTTGTGTGTGTACGAATATTGCTCGTACCATTTTTCGTCGTGTCACTTCACTTCCCGTCGTTTCATTATAAAAGTAGAACTTGTTTCGGTCGTTTGTATCGTCTATTTTCGGTCGGGTCGATGGTCGCTACGTCCCTGAGTTGTTCGGATGGGTGCCATTTTCGTGTACAGTTGTGTGGAATCTCGTAGGATGATCTCTCTGATCGGTGGTATCTCAAGGTCTCTGTGGATGATTGAGTTACGGACGTACCATTGTGCGTTAGATATAGTTCGCATGAAACGATTTTGTTTTCTCTGCAGGCTAGTGATGTGTGTTGATGCTGCTGTTCCCCACACTGGCGCTGCGTATGTCATCTGTGGTCTTATGACCGTAGTGTATACCCTGAGCTTGTTTCTGATTGATAACTCACTTTTCCTACCTAGTAACGGGTATAGTGATCCTATTGTTGAATGAGCTTTGGCCGTGGTGTTCTTTATGTGCGCCTTCCAGGTTATTTTCCTGTCTAGAATCACGGGGTCAGGTATTTGGTGGTGTTGCACCAGGGAATTTTGGGTGCCGAACATATTGATATGTCCCGTGGGTTGTATCCGTCGCCGAGTGAACAGAATGGCTGTGCTTTTCTCGACGTTTATGTCCACACGTCAGTCTCTGCACCAGTCTTCGACTTCATCTGCCATCTCTTGTAAGCGTCGTGTTGCAATGTCTAACCTTCTACTGCGGTGGAGAAGAGCCGTGTCGTCCGCACACTGCGCGAGCATGTATTTATTTTACGTTTTGGGGAATTCGCTAACGTATATATTGAATAGTAGTGGGCCCAATACGGAACCTTGCGGTACTCCTACGGTGATTGAGCGCTCGGTTGACAGGCTGATATTCAACTTTACCCTGAAGCTTCGTTTGCTCAGGTAAGATTTGTTAAGCTTAATGAGGTGGAGAGGGTAGTCGTACTCCAACAGCTTGAATAAGAGACCACGATGCCAGACTCGGTCGAAGGCTTTGGCGACATCCAGGAATATGCCGCCGGTAACTTGTTTCCTGTTGAAGGATTCCACTATGTAGTCAGAAACTAGCGCTAGTTGGTGGATGGTGGAATAGTTTTCCCTGAAGTCATGCTGCTCTTCGGGAATTATTTTCAGCTGAGTTGTGTAGACTTGGACTTTGTCTCTGATAAATTTTTCATCTAGTTTGCCCAACAGGGAGAGCAGCCTGATTGGACGATGATTTGCGGCAAACTTATGGTCCTTGCCTGGCTTTGGAATAACAGTGACGGGTGCTAGTTTCCAAGCTGGGTAGTACGCCAGGCGAAATATGGCGTTCATTATGTTGGTTAGTGTTGTTACTGCGTTCCTTGGTAAAGTACGCAAGGCTGCACCTGGGATGCCGTCCGGGCCTGGTGCTTTTTGGTCTTCGTTGAATTCAGTTTTTTCTGCACGTCTTGTGGGGTTATGAATTCATCCGTTTTTCCGAGAGCGTTGTCTCGCAGTTTTATGCGGACATGCGGTGTACTCTTCCAATGAAATCTAGATCGGCATGCTGATTTACTCGGAAAGCACTGGTGTTCTAATTCTTCGGAAATTGCTTTCGCTTTGTTCTTGGCCGTGTAGACCAACCCGTTTCGGCTGTGAATTGCTGGAACTGGGTTCATTTTGGTTTTGAGAGCCCGGAATATTCTCCACATGATCTTGTCATTAGAATCTGCTTCGTCTAGCACGGCACACCAGTATTGGTCTTTCAGTTCGCGGAGAGCGTCATTGCGAAGCTAATCTGTTCTTGGCCACCCAGTCTGCTGGGTCTGCAATTTGTTGCTATCTCCTCCGTGCCCTGTTGTGATCTCGGATTAGCTCAACAATGTGTTAAGGAGGTGATGTTGTGTTTGGTGATCGCTTCTGGACGGTGGATGCACTTTGGATGGATGCCTGTATTTTATCCGTCAGACTGGTCATTGCATCGTCAAGTTGTTGAGTTGTGCGAATGGTAGCAGGTATCCGACCTATGTTGTTCTCAAGATGAGAAGTGAAGACTTCCCAGTTAACTCTGTTTCTATTCGGAGAGGTATTAATAGTTTATTAAAAACAAGTAATATGTCCGTATTATGAACTCGTCAAATTTAGTTAAGATCACGACGCGTTTCGAACTCTCGTTCATTATCAGATCACTTGATAATGAACGAGAGTTCGAAACGCGTCGTGATCTTAACTAAATTTGACGAGTTCATAATACGGACATATTACTTGTTTTTAATAATATTGACGATGAACTTCGGAACTGAAAATATAATTATTAATAGTTTATGTTCCTGTTAGTTCTAGGATCACTGGGATGTGATCCGAGGACAGTTCATTCACAGCGTAGACTGTATGTGTAGCCGTGATACCTCGGAGCCAGGCAATGTCCAGGACGACTAGTCTGTTTCCAGCTGCACTAAAGTATGTTGGCTAATCTGCTCCGGCCACTGTAATGCCTTGGGCAATTACGTATTGCAGCAGAACTCGACCGCGAGCGTTTGTTACACGGCTGTTCCATCCTGTGCTTTTTGAGTTCAGATCTCCGGCAATGACCGTGGGTAGTGGTGAGTTTAGAATGATGTACAAGTCTGCTGGGATGATGTTTTTCGTCGATTGCTGGTATACTGAGACAATCTGTATAGGTCCCATGCTAGCTGTGTTAAGCACAATCGCGTTTGCTTCAAGGTGTTGAAGTGGTGATAGTGTGATTTTGGAGTGGTCGAGGTTCCCTTTCACGTAGATTGCAGTGCCGCTCGGTCTTTCCGGTAGAGTATGTAGTTCCGCATTTTTTGATATATGGTTCCAGATGAGTCTAACTGATCAAAATTATGTCTATCGCAGCTCTAGCAAAAAATTCTTCTAGTTCGTTCTTTTTACCATTTAGACTGCATGCATACTTCCGCCATTGAAGAGTGAAAGTAGCTCGGGTAAGGATTCTAAAACGATGCTCATCGAGTCTGCGTTGTCCTTCGCTGATGCTATGCCTGTCAGCAGGGAGCATGCAAACGCCATGACGTCCGGATAGGTTGGAATGAATGACTATAAGTTCTAGATGTAGAGAACTATAATTTTGTGTACAGTAGCAATTTGAGTAGCAATGCTAACGTTTCGGCCATGTGGTTCTGGCCATTATCAAAGCGTACATTTTAACACAACATTTGAAAAGCCACAATGTAACATATAAACAGTGTTAAGAAGCTAAATATCACAAAAATTAATAATAGTTACCTAAACTAAGTCAAGAAACATCACAACAAAAACACAAGGAGAAATATTCTCCAATTGTGCAGTTTATTTTGTAAAATTGTAAAATGTCATGCCTAATGGCATAGACAGTGAGCGGAAACTAATTAACAAAAATCAAAGTTTTAACCAGTTGAAACGAAACTTATAAAACACCTATCGGTCAATCACGAAGTAAGAAATTTCATTAACGCGGAATAATTCGAAACAAGGTTACAAAAATTCAGTTCTATGATTTACAGAATTATTGTTTAAATTAATGTAAACGCTCTCTAAAAACAATCTTTTAAATTTATTAGATTCAGAATGTAAGATTTTAAAATTATCGTAGTCTATAGTGTGTGTTGAATTCAAAGCGTGGTCCACCATAGCACTGTGTAAGTTATTTCCTTTGGTAAAATGGTATTTGTGTTGATAAATTCTGTTATGAATGTATTGACAAGTTTCACCAATATAAGTGGCTGTACAATCTGAACAATTCAATTGATAAATGATGTTACTGAGTTTACTATTAAGAATCGGTGAATTGAAACGCGAAAAGAGAAAATTTAAAGAATTGGGACTGATGAACACCAGCTTAGTAGGAATATTGTTAAAAATGCTAAGTAAGGAATCTATAATTTTGTGGTGAAATGAAATAACTAAATATTTTGGAATGTCGATAACAGGAGGAATGGTAAGAGTTGTTGTTTGTTGTGTATTGAGATTTGTGTTAACAGAATGAACGGAAATAGCAGTTTTATTTTTTCTATTATTGATGATTTTTAATATTGATCTTAGGGGGTAACCATTCGAAGTTAAAGTTTTTTATAACGAAATCAAAGTTTTTCTTGTGAAATGAAATATCTGATAATTTTAAAACACGATCCACTAGACTAGTGATCACCGCAATTTTATATTTTTTAGGAGAATAGTCAAAATATGGAAGGTAGCGTCCAGAAGAAGTGAGTTTTCTGTACCAATTAATTATAAATTAATCTTGTGAACGCGCAATAGCAATATCTAGATAATTAATAGAGTTATTGTTATCGTATTCTAAAATAAATTGTAAGTGAGAGTTAAATCTATTGAAACCGGTGAAAATATTATTAATCTGATGTTCTGGTAAGCAAACAAGAATATCATCTACGTAACGGAAATAAAATAAACAATCAAAATCATGATGACTGAAAATAGAAGATTCAACATATTGTAAAACAATTTCCGCGAGAATAGGGCTAAGTTGATTGATTGATTGATTTATGGTGGTGCTCTGCTATAGGCCTGAGCCTCTTCAGAGTGTATGCGTCAGTGTAGTGCAGTGTACCTATCAGTGTACCTATCCTATGTATTGTATTGTGTCATTTGTATGCCTTTTTGTGGCTGCCATTGGCCCCTCTATCTACTTGTCACATGACGTACACCAGAGGTGACATTAGTTCGATTTTAGGGCCTAGCGTGTTTTAAGTACTAGTGTACCTAGGCAGGGGAAACCGGAGTACCCGGAGAAAACCTGCCGCTCACTCAGCGCGAGCCCTACCGGCGGAGCGGTTCCGCTTGGACGGTCACCCATCCAAGTTCACACCGCGCAGTGTTTCGCTTAACTCACATTATCTTGCGACAAGCGAGTTACCGCCACACCGGTCTACCGGCGGGCTAAGTTGTGAACTCATGGGCACACCTATAGTTTGGCGGTAAAATAAAGAATTAAATTGGAGATAGGATGAGTGAAGAACAAAGTTGATACAATCCAGGAAATTCGAGTAAGGGATATTGGTACGTTGGTTAATCTCAGCCCAACGATTTTCTAAAGTAGATTTAATTAATTCGCGTGGAATGCTAGTGAACAGAGATTTGACGTTTAACGAAATTAATTTAAAATTATTAGGACATGGTAAAGACTTTATTTTATCAATAAGTTGGAAAGTGTTCTCTATGAGATATTGAGAGTTATATTTCAAAGGTGATAATATGTTAGCTAAGTATTTAGAAATTTTGCAATTCGGAGTATTGATGTTAGTAATGATAGGTCTAAGTGGAATGTTAAGTTTGAATATTTGCAATGTGGAGGAATGGAACCACAATTGATGAGATTGTCAATCAATTTGTTGTTTTGGTTTTGTAAAGCACTAGTGGGATCCTTACTCAAAAGTTTATAAGTATTATCATCTGCCAATAAATCTTTGGTTTTATTAATGTAATCTTGTCTATGTAATAATACTGTAGTGTTACCTTTATCAGCTCTGGTAACTAGAATGTCAGGATGAAATTTTAGAAAGCGTTTGGTAATTTTGATATATTTAAGTAAAATGATTTCTGAACAATGTAAAGTATTATTATATCTTGATTGTTTGATGTTAATATAATGTAAGTTCAAAGTTTGGATTAGTTTGTGACGTACATTCGCGAGCAAAGTGGAAACTAAATTTTGAAGGTTAAACTCGATCGACGACAATGTGTTTAATAAGTTAGTTTTTATAATAGTGTGATTTCGATTGTCATTAAAATGGAATTTACTACCTAGAGCTAAAATGCAAGCAACTTCCACTGGGATATCTATACCTGTAGTATTGTGAAGCCAGCGTGTTAAGTTAGTTTTTATTAAATTAATATGTTTGACTGTATTCTTTAATTTAATGTTCTGAAACAAATTATTGTAAGTAGCATACTGAAAGGAGATAAAATCTTCAAAAACAGAAGGAGGTAAACTATTTTTAGGTTAAATTTACAGTTATTGGTATCTCGGTGGATTTGCTTAATACATTTCATGGTATTGTCTATTTCTAAAATTAACAGTTTCCTAGAAACGTTATAGCACGTTCTCTTAAATTTAGTATATGTAAAATCTAAAGAATTTGATTGAATATTGAAAATAAGAAACTTAGGAAGGATGTTGTGATGTTTGCATCGTAGTAGAAATGTGAGCCTGTTGTTGAAGTTGGCCAATCTATTAAGTGATTTGGAAATGTACTTCATGGTCCTAGTAGTCCTTGGTCTAAACATATACGTGGAATATTCAAAGAATGAAATGTTCATACCTCTCTTCCTGGTTGAAATGTTCATCGTTGATGATTATTTAGTCAAAATTTGAATTCATTCGAAGTAGGAAAATATTTTGTCCGGATGGGTTGGAATGAATGACTATAAGTTCTAGATGTAGAGAACTATAATTTTGTGTATTATCAATTTGAGTAGCAATGCTAACGTTTCGGCTATATGGTTCTGGCCATTATCAAAGCGTAAAATTTAACACAACATCTGAAAAGCCACAATGTAACATATCGTTACTATTGCTAGATTGTAAGTTAGTCTGAGCTGGTGTCTCTGTTGTGACTGTATGATTTGTTGTGCTTGGCACTGACCTCTTTGTAGGGTTTAATTGCCGTGGCATCGGCGAAGGATTTTCCAGGCACTAGCTTGTTCGAAGTTAGGTTAGACTTGTTTGGTTCAGCCGTGTTTTGTTTTGCTTTTTCGACCGCTGGCGGTTTCTGCAACTTTGGAAACTTTTTACAGCCCCTGTAGTTGGCATTTTGCTTTGTCGGTGCCTTTCACGCGGTCACAAGACTTTGTCGGATGAGCTTCATCACATTTTACACAACGCCAGTGTGCTCTGCAGCAATTTGCGGCGTGACCAAACTTTTGGCACCTGTGGCATTGAAAAACAACGTTGTTCTTTCTCTTTGCTTCCACTCTTAGCAGAGCATGAAAAAGTGACTTCAGCTGGTAAATGAATTTACCAGCCTCGTTTCTCTCTAGTTCGATGAGAACTAGAGGGGATGGATTGCCATTGAAGACCAGGCGCTTGCAATTCTTCACTGGAAAGTTCAGAGAGAGAAGTTCTTGCTTGACGTCGTTTTCGGAAATTGTTTCCGGAATCCCGCGCAGGACCACTTTGAGAGTTTTCTCCTCTGGAAGTTGGAAGGTGAGGAACTAAAATTTTCCTTTTTTTAGGTTGGAACCTAACGTCATCCCCGCGATTTGTCACGCGACTGAATTTTATGTTTAGTTCGGTCAGACCGCGAGACAGAGGAGCGTATTTGTCTTTGTTCCTCAAGAAGATAGGTGGCGGGGCTCGCTTCTTGGTCTGTGGATCTGCATTTCCTTGTACGTACATTTATGGGCCAATGTTAGTGGCGATTTCATATTTTGAAAATATTGCATGGCTCACTAGATAATGACAAAAATGTGATTTTTTCGGATTTTCATTTTGCATTATAACTCAGAAGGCACTGAAAATATTGAAAAATGTTTCAAATAAATATTTTAGCATAGACAACAGGCTTTTTTGAGGAATTTGATGATTTTTTTTTACTTTATTATTTTGGAGATACAGCATGCAAGTTCAATTTTTCAAATAGGGGCTATATTTAATTTTAGTTTAGTTAAAAAGAGCTATTTTTCCTCTTTACAATAATGTATTTGTTTATATAAATATCTTTTTTTAGTTTCGAAGAAAAACTAAAAAGTATAATAAAAAGACTGATTTTTATAGTCTGCCATGAAAATTTGATATAAAACAATTGCATCTAAACATGTTTACATGCAAAACAAATGAAATTCAATAACATTTGATAAACGAAACAAAATTCGTTGTGTAAACTGAAAACTATTATAATTTTTCCGAAAAAAGTTATAAATTAGACATTCATGGAGCAATTGAAACATTGATAAAAAATTACTTTAATTAATAAACAATTAGAAATTAATAGTTGAAATTGATTCGTCACGACTGGTGAATTTGTAAAATATTAAATCCCTGTAGGGGTAGGATTGATTGACGTGTATATGTTAGTTCAAGGTGTCAGCAGAACTTGAAGGGTAGAATGACAATTATAATGCATCTATAAATTTTTTATGTTTTTATTCTAAATGTCAATGTTTCGGTCATTTAGTTTATGGCCATCATCAGGACAACATCCAATAAATCTACCCTTTAAGTTCTGCTGACACCTTGAACTAACATATACTCGTCAATCAATCTTACCCCTACAGGGATTTAATATTTTACAAAATTAGAAATTAAATAAATAAATTAACATATAAACAGTGCACGCCGCTTAATGTGCTCACATCGGGACTCGAGGTTTTTGATAACAATAACCGATTGATAATAATATCCGGAAAAAAACATAAACAGTAAATATTATTAGTTAATTTAAAATACATATGTAACAGTAAATAAAGTATGAAATTATCTAAAACATTAAAAATAAACATAACATTTTTTTCATTTAAATTTGAAAATATGTTGATATATATATAGTACACACATATATGTAATTATTGTGTACATTTATAACATGTATAATCCAAATTTAAAAAAATCATTCAGCTTTCTCTGTCTACGATATTCGCTGAGCGAATTATTAATAAAAATTTCATACGCGTAATGCGTCTGAAAATCAGATGACCTCTGCAGCACACCTTGCCGCAAAACTTAGTTGAGTTAGACTATACAAACGCATTGTTCGAGTTTATCTGTGTTTACTGCCAACCAGCCTGGTATAATACAATAAACGAGACAATCAAATTTCTATAAGGTTCTTTGTAAAAACTACTTTATTGTACTGTTGCTTTTAAAATTGCTCGGGACAAAAACAATCCTAAGAAAAAATTGATAACAAACCGAAATCATGATTACTATAACCGAAATTTTTTCAATTTAGTTTTATACATCCGGGCCGTTCTTTGCGAAAGTGATAATAATAACGGATTGATATCATTATCGGTGATTCCCATAAACGGCGTACACTATATATATATATATATATATATATATATATATATATATATATATATATATATATATATTTCATGGTATATACATTTCGATGTGCTGATTCACAATCAAAAAGAATTTTTCCAAGATTCGCAAAATTATGGACATGCTTCTAGAAGAGTACATTTCTAGTGCCACTGGTAATAAACAAATGAGTACGGGTATTCAACATAATTTTTTTACCACGTAACTGATGTTGAATAACAAATTAATTTTATTCTGACATTTTGTAATAATGCACCATACCCTACCCTGTTTAGCACCCTGTATATATATATATATATATATATATATATATATATATATATATATATATATATCCGACCGGTCAGAAAATGTGCTGGGGGATCTGCCCGTTCAAACGCGCCCGGTCTCGTTCCGATCCGAACAGTGAGAGCGGAATGACGTGTCTTTGCGTGAACGGTGTTTTCTGTCTTTGTAACACGGCGTATGAACACCACGACAATGACCCCAGCCACACGGCCTTCATCGTAACCAATTTTACTGGCCCGGAGCAGCACCCCAGTGGTCCCCTAGCACCCTTACAGTCCCGATTTAGATGGAACTTGCCAAGACTGGTACACTTCTACAGTAATAAAAGGAGAGCATGAGAACGATTGGCTTGGATGGAAACAGGCATTATTAGAAACCTTTTCAAGTAAAGGATGGACTAGCAGAACATATGCTCATTATTTTAAGTACAAAGAAGGTTCACTAGTACAATATGCAATAAAGAAAGAACGACTATTTTTAGAAATAAATAAGAACATGGACGCTGATACAATGATAGATAGGATTGCCTTTGGTTTGCCAGAATTTATCAGAAAGAAAATTGACAGGGATGAAATGGAAAATACAAAAGATTTAATTAATGAATTACAAAAACTTGAGGCAATAACAGACAAAAAGAAAATATTTAAAAAAGTAGGTAAACCAGAACAAAAAGTTAGAAATGAAGAAAAAAAAACCATGCAAGACATGTGAGGATATAGGTAAAGGTGTAAGATACCACCCGGAAGAGAAATGCTGGTTTAAACTAGAGAAAAAAGAGAAACCTAAAGATATAGGAAGCAATTCAGTAATAGAAGTAGATCTAAGTACAGAAAAAAAAAACGAATAGTCACACCATTGATCAAACTTAAGATGCTAGTTGATAATAAGATAGAGATAATGGGAACATATGATCCAGGTTCTCAAGTGTCCTTAATAAACTCCAAGTGGATAAAGATAAAAGATAACAGTGAGGATGTAAACAAAATATTCTTAAAGTCTGTCAATGGTGTGAATCATACAAATGGATTGGTAAAAATACGAATAAAAATATTTAATATAGAAAAAGAAGTAGACATATACATAGTTGAAAGAGAGGATTTCGAAGACTTTATAATAGGATTAGATTTAATTCCTATGTTCAAGTTGAGGATGGATGAAAATTTAGAAGTTTCACAGAAAATCGAACAAGAGTTAGAAAAAACCAAAGATAATATTAAGTGAAACAAAAAGTGAAGTTATAAATTGTTCAGTGAATTTTAATGAACATGTGGAAACAAACGAATTCCAAACAAAGATAGAACATTTAGATAAAAAAAAAAAGATTAAGATAGAAAGACTAATAGACCAAATCAGTGTTCGCAAAAGACAAATACGATGTTGGAACTGTTAATGAGTATGAAGCTAGAATTGATTTAATAGTGGAGAAATACTGCAATAAAAGACCATATAGATGTAATATAGATGACAAAAAAGAAATAGAAAAACAAATAGCCAAATTACTAGAGAAGAATTTAATCGAAGAATCTTATAGTCCTTTTGCTGCACCTGTCACGCTTGCATATAAGAAAAATGAAGGGAAGACACGTTTGTACATAGACTTCAGAGATTTAAACAAAAACATTGTCCCCCAAGCACAACCATTTCCTTTAATAGATGATATAATAATAAGAGCCAGAAAGTGTAAATATTTCACGACACTAGACATAAACTCAGCTTTTTGGTCAATACCACTAAGAATTGAAAATAGAAGAAAAACAGGATTTGTAACGCAAGATGGTCACTTTCAATGGACATGTCTACCGTTCGGCTTAAAAACGTCTCCAGCTATATTTCAACGAATTCTGAGTAACATATTGAGAAAACATAGACTAACCGAATTTTCAGTAAACTATATAGACGATATCCTAATACATTCACTGACATTTGAAGAACATCTAGATCACATTGAAAAAGTATTAAATTCAATAAAAAAAAGAAGGATTTAGGTTAAAATTTAAGAAATGTACGTTTGCTGCTAGTTCAGTTAGATATTTAGGACATGTAATAGAAAAAAATACAGTTACACCACTGAAAGATAACATAACATCGATAAAAAATTTCCCGACTCCTACCACACAAAAGCAGATTAGACAATTTCTGGGAAAGATAAACTTTTACCATGAATATATAGAAAAGGGCTCAATATTATTAGATCCATTACATCAACTATTAAGGAAGAATGTAAAATTCATATGGACAGAGGATTGCGAAAAAACTTTCAGAAAAGTAAAAGAAATGCTATGTTCCCAACCAGTCTTAGAAATATTCGATAAAGACCTTCCAATCAAGATATACACAGATGCATCACTTGAAGGTATAGGCAAACACAGGAGGATGGAACAGAAAAACCTGTGGCTTACTTCTCAAAGAAACTTAATGAAACACAAAAAAGAAAAAAAGCAATATATCTTGAATGTTTAGCTATAAAAGAGGCAATAAAGTACTGGCAACACTGGCTGATAGGGAGATACTTCGAAATACACTCTGATCACAAACCGTTAGAAAATATGAATATAAGAACACGAACAGACGAAGAGTTAGGCGATCTAACCCACTATCTATCGCAATACGATTTTAAAATTATACGTATATATCCCAGGAAAAAATAATATAGAAGCGGACTGCTTAAGTAGAAACCCCGTGCTAGAATCAAATATAGAAGAAGAAGAGAACTTATTGAAAACGGTAAATTTTATTGAGATAGATCAGATGAATAACATATTAGTACAAAGAAAAAAAAGGAAAATTAATAAAGAAACATGGAATATATTACAAAAAAGTTTAAAAAAAGGAGAAAATCATATTATCTGAAAAGTTTAGGTTCGATTTAATTAAGAAAATACACAAGGAATGGTGTCACATAGGGATAACACAAACAAGTATGAAAATAAGCCCATATTATACAGCTAAAAATTTAGTGGAGAATATAAAAAAAATATGTCAACAATGTGACATATGTATTAGGAATAAATCAAGAGGACAACATAAATTCGGCTTAATGTCACAATTAGGACCATTGACTAAAGCTTTCGAATTTATGTCCATAGATACAATTGGAGGATTTGGAGGCACTAGATCGACAAAAAAATATATACATTTACTTGTCGATCATTTCACAAGATATGCGTTTATTTTAACATCGAAAACTCAAAATGCCAAGGATTTCATAAAATTAGTACAAACGGTGCTAGAAATATAAAAGATCGGAACAATCTTAACGGATCAATACCCTGGTATAAATTCGAGAGAATTTAAAGATTATTTAAAAAAGAAAGAAGTGCAATTAATTTTTACTGCAATAAATGCACCATTCTCTAATGGTTTGAACGAAAGACTCAATCAAACGCTAGTAAATAAAATAAGATGTAAAATCAACGAAGAGTAAAAGAAAAGAGCATGGACATCGATAGCGAGAGAATGTGTGAATATGTATAATAAACTAGAACATACAATAACAGGATTTACACCAGAGTATTTATTACATGGCACAGACACCAGTAACATACCAGAAGAACTAAAAAGAAAGAAAACCGGAGAAGACTGGATAAGAGATAAGAAGTTAGCAATGGAAAGAACACAGACATCACATGGGTATAATAAAAGTATATTTGACAGAAATAGAAAACACCATGAATTCAGCGTGGGAGATATGGTATTCATAGAAAATGGGAATAAACTCAATAGGAAAAAACTAGAAGAACTAAGAATCGGACCATTCACAATAGAAGAGAAGATTTCAAACTCAATTTATAAAATAACTAGGAATGGATACAGACATCCATGCCTGCAGCTCATCGACGTATGTCCAATTCTGAATTTATCACAAATTATTTACCTAAATACACTTTTAAAATCGTAGGTGCCTAGGTCGAAGTAAAACAACAAATTTAAAACAAGTGTGAAAACATTTTCTTCTGTTAACAAAAGCAAAGCAGTCTAAGCCGACTATAAATGCATTAATCTTCTTTTGTTCATTTTTTAATTAAAGAATATTTTTTTCTTCAATGGTCTTAGATAATTTTTCAAAATAAAAAATTTGGAAAAATAATGTTTCATTTCCTGCATATGCAAGAAAATTTTGAATACAATTGAGTGGAAAATAAAGGAGAAAAAAAATAAAAACTGAAAAAATTTTGAAAATTATTTTTTTTCTCAAGTTCTAAAGAAAATTTTGAAAAACAAAAATCAGGTGCACAACTAGACCCTAATACGCATTTGTAAAAAAAATTTCATCAATATCGGTTGGATAGTCTAGGAGGAGTTAGTGGAACAAAAACCGTACGAGCGAGTGAGCGAGCGGACGAACGACATACATACGGTCACATGTTGTAATAGTCATTTCGTGATCCAAAGGGTCTGTTCGGGATTTCTGCGCAAAAATTTTTAAAATCGGAGAATGCTACAGACATCGTACCGAACACTATAGCTCTTCGACAGGAGGTCGATGAGCTAAAAACCGAAAAAAGAAATCAAGATACAAGTCTATTCCATGTGACACAACTAATTCCAATGTTAGAAGATGAAGAAGATTGAAATATTATGCAATTTTCATCTCGCAGAGGGGAGATGTAAAGAGAATATACTCTCT
Source organism: Carabus problematicus (assembly GCA_963422195.1). Lineage (NCBI taxonomy): Eukaryota > Metazoa > Arthropoda > Insecta > Coleoptera > Carabidae > Carabus > Carabus problematicus. The sequence goes on from OY728580.1 coordinate 4,670,444, forward strand.
TTAAATTTAGCGCGCTTAGTTGCTCTGCGCGCGCTTCTAGAACACCTGCTAGATGTCTCGTCGAGTAATTAATTATTTAATTTGACAGCTAGGTAGAGAGAGAGAGACGGAGAAAGAGATAGAAGAATTGTCAGGGCACGTGCTAGGAAACTTGAAATAAGAAAATTAATTGTTATAAATAATATAGGTGATAAAAGCAGAGTTGTGAAATAGAGACGAATAATAGACCGTAATTGTCGTTTCTCTTATTTACAGAGAAACTAATTTGGTTTATTTATTCCAACGATCCCAACCTCTGATATAAAAATATATTATATATATATATATATATATATATATATATATATATATATATATATATATATATATATATATATATACATATATATATATATATATATATATATATATATATATATATATATATATATATATATATATATATACATATATATATATATATATATATATATATATATATATATATATATATATATATATATATAATTGTATGACATTGTAACTGCCATAAAAGTTTGTGTTTCGTAATTTTATATCAAATGTTCGAAGAATCCCTCATTTTTCGCCAAACAATAATAAAAGCTCTTTCTAACATTATGCAGCTGTCTACGATTTATTTTTCTACATTAATTAGAAATTTTTTGACAGTTACAATGTCATACAATTGTTTTTAACTTTGTTTAAATTCCATGGCTATTCTTATATATTATGTGTTTTCATGAAATTTTAAACTTGATTTTCTCAGTTATGAAATGTCATTTAATTCTCTACAAACTTTATTATTATTAAAAAAAAAAGTTTAGCGCACTTGCTTGTCACTTGGACAATTTCATTATACCATATTGGCAACACTGATACGCCACTAACTGTCAGTAAAATGGCTTCGAAACAAGCGTTACAGTTCTTGGAGGCGAATATCGATATAGAGAAATTAATAAGTGAAGTGCAGGATCGTTCAGCATTATGGGGCATGACCCAAAAGGATTATAGTTATAGGATCAAAAGAAAACAGTGTTGGGAAGAAATTACTGCGCTTGTTAGTTCTGGTAGTGATCTGACATTGAATGATAAAAATAAATTAGGTAAGTACATTTCTTTATTATAACATGCAATACAATAATATTAAAATCGAATATAATGTGAGTAGTCAGTTATTTGAAAAATAGTGTGCAAATTTATCTCTGGTTGACTGCCCTGACATTTCCTCTGTTACGCATTTGAGGTTGTAAACAATCCATACTCTCGGTTTGTGATATATTTGTGTCACATCGGGATGGAGGGATCCCTTGTTCTTACTAAATTATGTAGTACACAAGCAGCTGGATAATACTAACAGTCAAGTCAATGTCAACATCTATAGGTCGATGAAATATTCGCCATTTGTTAGCTAAAATTCCAAATGTACATTCAATGTATCGTCGTGCAATGGATAATCGGTTATTGAAAGTTTGTCTTCTGATAATTTTTTTCCGCCGTATGGTCTCAGCAAGTTTTCAGACAAAGGAAAAGCTTCATCGCCCAAAATTACATAGGGAAACATTTCAGTTGAACCTGGCAAAGAAAGTGGTGGTGTAATTCCCAACAAATTATCACATAACTTATCAAAAAATATGGAATTTTTTAACATTCCAGAATCACTCGTCTGACTAACAATTTTCTGGAGAAGTTATAGGAAATTTTCTTAAATTTTATGTGGATATATGTTGTACTACCTTATAATAGTCAATTATTCCTACCCATTGAGGGAATCAAGTTTTCTACATATTCATCTTCACTGACGAAACAATCTCAACGGTGGCCTCTATATATTTGCAATGTACAATGCGTGTAACATACAAAACAGTAATGTGCATCCACTGTAACGTACAGCTATAGTATGGTACGTGGTGGGAATATAATGGTGTGCTACTATCGGATCGAAAATTGAATCATTCTGCGCATGACGTCACGCGGGAAGCACAGCGCTGTCAGATGATTGTAAATTGTGTGTTGCATCCAGTTGCATCATTGACAATAAAGTTATTTGCAGTTATTTGTATCGTTTAAAATGCCCGGTTGTGCAGTTTATGGTTGTGGAAATTATAACCGAAAAACGAAAGGTACAAATATAAAATATTTTAGTTTTCCCAACAATGCAGATCTTGCTAAACAGTGGATAAACATATGTAAACGGAAGGATAAATTTAATCTAAAATATGGTATGAATTATATTTTGCAGTAATGTTTTTGAGCAACGGGTTCATTTGTTTATTTATATTTAAAATTTCAGCTCGAATTTGCTCTGAACATTTTTCATCTGCCAGTTATATGATACCTTTACAGCAACAATTGCTTAATTATACACCTAACAACAGCAGAAATTTAAAATCGGATGCAGTACCGACAGAAAAATTACCAGCTATTAAAACTAATGAAAACATCACATCTATGGGTAATAAATCAACTAAAAGGGAAGAGAGGATGAAAAAACGAGAAAAACGTTTAGTTGCACAGAAATTGCTGCATACAACAAATACTGCGATATTTACAGATGATGAAAAAGGGAATGTTCTTAATAGTAATACATCACACGATATATATCAAAGTGAAGAAACAGTTAATAGTTTATCGCAAGGGTAATTTTTCATTTACACCGTGGTGGGAATATTCCCACCACGATTTACACTATATTTATTTTAAAGTGTCATTTATTTATCTTTTTTAGAGCTGACATGTCTGAAGAAATAGCTGAATTAAGAAGAAAATTAAATGTACTGCAAATAGAAAATGAAAATCTTCGTACGAAAAATACACAACTTGAAACTAAATTAAAGGAACAAGAAAATGAAGAAAGCAAAAATATTTACCAAATATTGACAGGTACATTTACCCCCGGACAAATTAAGCGCATATTGAACCCTGAAATCAAACGAATTCGCTGGAATACAGAGGATATAGCATCAGCAATTTCACTCAGAAGTGTAAGTCCAAAAGCTTACAGATACCTCAGAAAGAACAAATATCCACTACCTGCCTTATCAACATTAAGAAAATGGGCGCTATCATCTTTGGATTTAAGTCCAGGAATATTGACTGATGTTCTTCGATTAATGAAGGATAAATGTCATTCGTTAAATGAATTGCAACGTTTGACCGTGCTAGCATTTGATGAAATATATATATCTAATAAGGTTTGTTTAGATCAAATTAAACAACAAAGAGTTGGGCCTCACAAAACTTGTCAGACAGTTCTAGCTAGAGGACTTTTAGGACAGTGGAAGCAACCTATATTCTACAAGTTTGATCAGTCTATGACTAGACCTATAATTAATGAAATTATTTCTCAGCTTTATGACGCCGGATATATTGTTGTTTCAATAACAAGTGACATGGGACCTGGGAATACTGCGTTATGGTCACAATTAAATGTAGGACATAATAAGAGCTGCTTTTTTGAACATCCCAGCAAAAACGATTTAAAAGTATTTGTTTTTGCGGATCCTCCACACCTACTAAAACTTGCAAGAAATCACATGTTTGATCATGGATTACATATAAATGGAGGTTTGGTAAATAAATCTTGTTTTGAAAAATTATTATGCGCAAATTCAGACGATTTAAAAATTGCTCACAAAATAAGTAGATACCATTTGGATGCAAAAGGTACAGAACGCCAAAAAGTTCGGCCCGCGGCTCAAATATTTTCTAATACAGCCTCAAAAGCTATTGAATGGTGTGGAATAAAAGGTTTCATGGGCAATACTTCTTGGAAATTAACAAGTGAAGTGTTGATGTTAATGAATAATTGGTTTGATACTTTCAATGCTAAAGCGAAATATGGATCACATCCAGGAATAAACGGTTTTGGTGTTAATTTAAATGAGCAGTTACTAAATTTAAATAAAGTTACCGAAATGGTATCATCAATGAGAATTGGTAAACATAAAACGTTAATTCCTTTTCAAAAAGGAATACTTTTAAATAATCAATCACTACAACAAATGTACTATTATTTAAATTCCAAGTATAATTTGCAATACATTATCACATACAGATTAAACCAGGATATAGTCGAAAATTTTTTTTCTTATATTCGAGGGATGGGAGCTACAAATGATCATCCTAGCCGATTAGATCTTAAATATAGGCTAAGGTGGTACATACTTGGTAAACACTCATTCTCCGTATTTACCATGAATAAAAATACTGAGGAAGATTGTGAAGATACATGCCTTGTGTCTCCCATTGCATCAAATTATCAGACCAACAGTGATGATGGCGAATTAGTTATTACACAATCATTGTTGAAAAATGTATTACTTACGGAAAACGGAGAAGCAATTAATTATGAAGCGAAAGAAGATGAGTCATTTACAGATTACACATTTATCGATCAGCATGACAACGATGATTCACCTTTACTAGAAACATATGATGCTGAATCATTTAAAGATACAGTTACAAATGAAGGTTTAAAATACGTTGCTGGTTATGTCGCACATAGATTTCGGGGCAAATATGAATATTTAGGGAAACCTACAAAAAAATGCGATAGTGCCGAGGTCCCAGAATGGATTCAATTTATTTCTAGAGATAATTTAATTTCTCCCAGCGATGAAATGATTACTGTCGCAAAAAAAACTAGAAAAAGAATTTCAAGATTTTCACGGAAATAGTCTCTCAAATGAAGAAATGATTTTTAAAAAAATTGCAGATAGAACCGTAGCAAAACTGCCTGCTTCAAATATTATTCCATTTGTAGTAATATTGTGTTTAGCACGAACAAGAACATACATAAGACTTCGTGCTTGGAATAAAAATATCAGTTTCACAAATTGTAAAAGAAAATTAGAAAAGAAAATGTCGAAATTTACAAATTATAAAAAATAAATATATACTTGATTAATTAATAATAATAAAATTGTTCTGAAAATGATCTGATTGTTTTATTTCCCCGTTACAGGATTCAGATAGGTTGTTTTAACATACTGCAGTAGTGCGATTGCTTCCCGTAATACGTCACAGCGTGCGACAAAGATAGCGATACGTATGCGCAATAGCACACCATTATATTCCCACCACGGTATGGTACATGGGCAGTAACGTACATTCTAGTAACGTACAAATATATTAATGTAAATGTATATCATCGTACGTAGTAAGTACTGTACATGTCAGTAAAGTACACTTCTATGACGAGATTAACGCAGCACAGTAAACATCTAGCAAAGTACAATTCCAGCAACGTGAAATGCAGTACCGTACATCGCTAGCAACGAATATGGTACAAAACCGTACATCCATAGTACAGTACATGTATTGTAACGTATGCAGCCTGTAACGCATCCGTACGATACCGTATATAGTCAACACTACGTTTACATTCGCTCGCAAGCATGGATAATATAGGAATATTGAGAAATTTTGTAGAAATTTGTCGAATAAACTGTGCATTTTGTTTAATTGTTAATTATTTGTGTAATATTTGCTATATTATTATTTCTCTAGAAAATATTAGGTGTTTCACAGCAATATTTCCAACTACAGTGTACATACAAAGTTTGATGTGTTTTATCAAGTGTTGTGTAAGAAATTGTTTCATACAAATTCAATGCAATGCAATTTTACTGTGGATATATTATAATTCAGTATATAACTGCCAACACACATGCAAATCATACAATTTTCAATTTAAATAATATTATAGGAGTATACAGCAGTGCATTTCTGTGTTTCGTAACTATCAATAGATATTAACATAACGAAAGATGTCTGTTTTAATACATATAATATTCAGGACATAATGCATAAACGTGGATCTATACATAATGCATAAACGTGGATCTATTCTAATCTATAATATATAACTGTAAATAAACATAAAAAAAAACACCCAATTTTCACCTTAACTAATATATAAAGCCGTGTGTCTAACTATCAATAAACATTAACATAACGAAATGATGTATCTTTTAAACATATAATAATAATAATAATACGTGAATACATATAATCTAATTTAATATACTTGTATAACAGTAAATATATTCAAAAATCTCACAATTTTTATTTTAACTTTTTAAAGCAAAGAACTTCATTCGGTGTGTGTAACTATTAATAGGCATTAACATGACGAAAGATGTATCTTTGAATACGTATGAGGTATAATAATAAGATTATAATAAATAAACAAAACGAAGTAAACTGATGGCCTACATATGATTTTTTGTATTCCATGGATAGACTTATTAGAATAATGAACAATTTATTTGGAATACATAAGTATATTTATTCCCTAACTAAAATTACCATTAGGTGTTCTCCGTTGCATATCGGACAACGCTCAGCATTGCCCTGACTCACACTACAATCTGTGCAATAAATTTTGTGACCACATGGCACTACGAGATGTGTTGGCGGATTTGATAAGCATATTACGCATCGTGGCTGATCTGGTCCTAAATTTATTTCAGGAGCTGGTGGAATAACTGGAGGAATTTCATCTATATCTTCATCATGATCACTTGAGTCTTAAATTTCATAAAATATCAATCATAAAAATATTTTTTGTAAGATAATATCTAAACAACAATACCGCATTCCTCATTTTGTAACGCCCATCTACGTTGGGCCCGTTCAAAATCATCAACCGCATGGGAACAAATTTGCAAATATTCAAAAGTATTTAGCTGGCCATTTACAAAATTTGTTTTTGCGTCTCTCAATCTCACATCGTTCAAAACATTTCTTGCCTTCTTCGGCCGTGTTATTCTCACATTATTTTTTAATTTTATAACATCTGTGTATTTGAATTTATTGAGGCGAATTAATTTTTCTAAAAATACATTATATTTCAAATTATCAATAAAATAACTTTTTATATATGTACCTACCAATAAAGACCCATATATTTGGATGCAACTCTCCCACAAGATGCTTTAAGTTGCTGTGGAATCCTTCTAAATTATTATTTGTTCTCCTGGGGAAGTCATACACAGAAAACTGGCCAGGCCGGACCCGTAGAATCCAATGTCTACAATGTTGGTAATGTAATTTTTTATATATTTTTTATTTATACTGTAATACGAACCTTTCCACGTATTCCAATAAGGAATCCATGTTGATGTTGACAGACAGACTAAAATTGCGAATGTCCTGGAAACCCTGCTGAATGTTCGCAGCAGGTAATAAGGCTAGTGCCATAACGTACTTTACTAGTTTTCTTGAGTTTAAATCATCCTCCGTTACCCGTAAAAACCCAAGCTTTTTCATTTTTCTCCAAATTGCCTATTTGAATTGATATTAAAATATTATTCACATAATTATCTATTTAATTATATTATTTATATTTATTATATATTTATATATACCAAGAAATCTGAGGCACAGACAGTTCACATGTAAATATAGACAAATTGTGATTATTTCTGAACAATACATTTTATGGCACAAAATGTTAATAAAAACGTTAAAAAAGCAAAACTGTATGAAACGATGCAGTATTTAATGCACAGGTATGTTTCTGGAACGAGAAAATCAATGTTGAGATACTGCATTTTAATGACAGATTAAGAATTAATAAAACAAAAACGTTGTTTTGCTTATTGCTTTAATTACAAAAAACCTGAAATTTTTATCATGCCGTCCTGATCTGTCATCAAAATGCATTATTTTACTTTTGAGCACTGAACATAACATCATATCATTTTAATTTCGAAAAACTTTTTTATTTATATATTATAATTTATATTTTTCACGACCTTCCCGATTAAAAGTGTATTATACCGGCCTGCGAGATTATCGATAAAACAATAGATTTTTTGTGCTGGCAGCTCGGTCAAATGTTAAAGTATTGGCGCTAGTAACAGTAGCTACTTGTCGCTATCAAAAATGACGGCTAATATTGTAAAAGGCTGTTGCGTAAGAATTATTATTTATAGGTATACATTTACTGCAAAAACATTTATCTTTTATTATCTAATTCGCGATTTAACATTGGAGAAAAACTAGCAGTTAATAATCTGCTAGTACCAGTGTGTACATTTATTCGCTCAAGCTATTTATGTGTCATATTCATGTCTGACGGGAATTCAAGTTGTACATTTGTTTCTCGTCAACTGCGGCTTACTATATAACACTTCTTATTATGAATCAAATACTTTACTAGTCGCAGGCCGCTCTAGTACACTTTTAATCGAGAAGGTCGTGATATTTATACATTATATTATATAAATTTGATCGTATTTTATTTTAAAAATGACTATTTATTATCTTTGTGATATTCTAATACAATTTTGTAACATATTCGATATAATAGTACATTTTCAAAGAATTCAAGCGTTAAATTGACAATTACACTGTAATATATAAATAAATAAATACCTGACAATAATGGAACCAACAACCTGCTATTTGAGCATTTGGATAAATTTCTAGTAACGCTGATTGTAAGGCCGGTTCGAAATCAGTCATAATATGTGTAATAACGAGTCGTCCATTAATCAAATTGTTCAAATACTGAAAAATTTGTACATAATTTGTCCGATGTCGTGTTTCCATTAGTACGTACATAATTGGACTGAAATGAAAAATTAAATATTACCATTGTGTACATATTTGTCAATATAATATTTAGAAAAAATACTTACATGGTTACGGACAAAAAAGTGTATAGTAAACAGTTGTCTAGCAATAGGTCTATTAGGCACTACTTTAAAAGTACCATCCGCATGAATTTCAGAAGGATTCATTTCGATTACCGCTTCTAAAATAATTTTGCTGCAAAATATAATATTATTTGCCGATCCATGTACCAATCCGATATAAAATGGTTCCATCTCCTCGTGAATGTTAGAGTAGAACCTTTCGTTTCCTTCTAATATTTCGGCCAGAGTACTAATTGTTGCAGGTACAGCTGGTAGATCACGACGTCTACTTGCACGCATAGCTGATTCCGCTGTTGGCCACGAATATAACTCGGCAGCTTGCATATGTCTGTAATATTACGTACATACATACAATATTTCAAATTAGAGAGTCGAATCAGGACTGAACAATTATATTTATTGATCTTCTGTAATACATACCTGCTCGATACATCTATATAGATATCATGAAGCCTAATATTTGTTGTTTTCGCCTGATTTATTAATTCATGGCGAAATGTATCGATAAATCGATTGTTATTCTCTTCCGCAGTGTGACTATGTTCGGCACGTATTACAACAATATTCCCGTCCTTTTTTATTAAACTTGCTTTACAAAATGTAGTTCTGTAAGTTTTGCATTTGTAATAACTGTAAAAACAATGTCTTTTATACAATTTGTTAAGTTTCGATTATATATCTATAAACCCCACTCACGTCCATCCGTTCCTTGTACTATAACTACAAAAGTTGTATCCGTCATGTTCCATAATCAAAATTAGTGGAAAAATCACTTATTGAATTATAATTTCACAGTATAACTAAAACTGCACTTGCACGTTGAATTGGTGTTGATGATATAACCGCAGTGCCCTTTGGTATACAACTTACTACTGATTGAAATATAAAAATTGTAACTAATATAATACACAAATTTTGGTAGGGAGCTAAAATCATGCCATTGGTTGACTAAATTAACCAACAATTTTATTTTATATTTTAACAGCAAGGGATTAGTTTTTATTTTAAAACCATAATAATAGTTCTTGGTGCTAGTGGTTGTACACGCCAGGTGCACATGTTGATAATATTGAATATTATTTAGAATACAATTTAGTGCTATAGATGACAGATCTATGTTTTGTATTTATACAATTATGTATACTTTATGAATCTGCTATATTTCACTATTTTTTCCTTTGTCACTTTAGTACAATGGGCAAAGTTGTTTTGCTTTTCACGTTATTCTTTGTTTATTTGTTATGAGACTGTAAATGCTGAACTATCTCTTACTGACGGTTGAGATTTCAACAATTAGTATGTTTGTTTTCAACCCCACCAGGCCTTGTACGATTTATAACTTTTGCATTTTCTAAGTCAGTAACGACCTGGGGCAAGTTAGATATCAGCGAATACGGTCGCATTAAAATCAGCGTTCGGTTTAGAACCCCCGATAAGCATAGACAACTGTAAAAAACACCATCGTATATCTGTTGTTATCAATGCTAAGCCGACTATTTACCGAAAACTTTATATCAAGTATATACTAATAAATGCATTGATCTTTTTTGTTTAAATCCCCCGTCATCTGGTAACCCCTCACCCTCGGAAGGACATCCGCATTTGCCTTTTATATTATAGATTAGAATAGATCCACGTTTATGCATTATGTCCTGAATATTATATGTATTAAAACAGACATCTTTCGTTATGTTAATATCTATTGATAGTTACGAAACACAGAAATGCACTGCTGTATACTCCTATAATATTATTTAAATTGAAAATTGTATGATTTGCATGTGTGTTGGCAGTTATATACTGAATTATAATATATCCACAGTAAAATTGCATTGCATTGAATTTGTATGAAACAATTTCTTACACAACACTTGATAAAACACATCAAACTTTGTATGTACACTGTAGTTGGAAATATTGCTGTGAAACACCTAATATTTTCTAGAGAAATAATAATATAGCAAATATTACACAAATAATTAACAATTAAACAAAATGCACAGTTTATTCGACAAATTTCTACAAAATTTCTCAATATTCCTATATTATCCATGCTTGCGAGCGAATGTAAACGTAGTGTTGACTATATACGGTATCGTACGGATGCGTTACAGGCTGCATACGTTACAATACATGTACTGTACTATGGATGTACGGTTTTGTACCATATTCGTTGCTAGCGATGTACGGTACTGCATTTCACGTTGCTGGAATTGTACTTTGCTAGATGTTTACTGTGCTGCGTTAATCTCGTCATAGAAGTGTACTTTACTGACATGTACAGTACTTACTACGTACGATGATATACATTTACATTAATATATTTGTACGTTACTAGAATGTACGTTACTGCCCATGTACCATACTATAGCTGTACGTTACAGTGGATGCACATTACTGTTTTGTATGTTACACGCATTGCACATTGATAAGATATACGCGCCCCCATTTCGACTATTAATATTTAAATTGTTAATTTCCGCAAGAATATTTTCTATCATTTCTGGAATAAATTGATTTTGATTTAAAAAATCACAAGATATGTTCCATGTTTTATTCTTTTCTTCTTCAGAAATAATTATTCTAGTATCATGAATTGTATTATTGTCTAATTCATCCTTATTCAAACTTCAAAATTCTATGTTTTCTTCATTTAATGTTACATGTATTGGTTTATGATAGGAAAAGTATTTCTCATAAACTCCAGCTCTAATAAAACAATTGGTAGAAAGTACTATATCAATCTGAGTATCTAAATCCGTGGTTGAGATATCTTTTGGTAACATAGTATTTAAATTAAACTTATTGCATATTTTATTTATAAAATTTTCATCATTTGCATTCTTCATATTATATTTAAAATCACCCATTACAATTGTATCAGAATTATTATTGACATTTTTGCATAAAATATCATTTATATTCTTTTCAAACAGCAAATTTGAATATGTTGGTGATTTGTATCCACTTAAAATTATTTATTTCAAAACTAAATAATTCTGCATGTCCAGTATGCTTTTTATATTCATCTGTAGCAAATGAATGTTTAACATTTTTAATCAAAATATTTGTTTTTGCAAAACAAATTACACCACGAGAAAAATTTGTTGAATCATATCTTAATATTTCTTTAAAATTTTCAATTTTAATTTTATCTTCTGGCTTTGTTAATGTCTCTGTAAAAATTAAAATTTGTCCTCGTTGGTACCATTCATCTGTTATTTAACATTTTAACTTTTTTGCTAGAGAACAAATATTCTGGTATACCATAATAATTGGACCGATCATGTGTTTCAAATTATTATATGACAATTCCAATTTTTTTTTTTTCACTGCGTAATTTGTTCAGTTCTAGTATAACTGGATCCTCTTTCTTTATCAATTTAAGTGATTTAAATTCTCCTATAATATATAACCCGGATAATTTAGTTACTCTGCTTAGCACTACATACATCATTTGTCTTGTAACAGTGCGTGATCTGGTAAAATCCATGCATATTTTATATGTCTGACCCTGGCTTTTATGTATTGTTAATGCTTCTGCCGGTACAACTGGAAATTGTTTTCGTATTGTTTGGTACTGTAATTTATTTGAAACTAGGTGAAATGCCCGTCATACGACGGAAAAATATTAATTACGGATATGTAAAAAAAAACTTGAGTTACGTAATCCATTTGTAATATTTATTAATTTTTTATTGTTGATATTTTATATCTTTAATATGATTTCAATGCAGGGCACTTCTTTATTACTTTAAATATCCAATTTTTAACTTACATGCCTTTAAATATCTCCTTATACTTTTAATACAACTCTATTAATCAAATGTCAATTCGTTCGACAACAATGACAGAAAACAGTGATTTGACAGATCAACAAAACATCGCCTCTTGTATTTTATATTTTTAATATGATTTCAGTGCAGGTCACTTCATAAATACTTTAAATATCAAATTTTTAACTTATATGCCTTTAAATATCTCCTTACATTTTTAATATTACACTTTTAATAAAACTCTATTAATTAAATGTCAATTCGTTCGACGACAATGACAGAAAACAATGATTTGACAGATAAACAAAACATCGCCTCTTGCATGTATAGTCGGCTTAGTCTGTCTCGCTTTTGTCAACAAAACGTCCAATGAAAACGCTCCCAGGCACGCAACAGCAGCAGCAGCAGGAACCGGACCTTAGCGCTTTATATAATAAGATGTTTATGTTTGTTACCTATATCATTTGATTGAAAATCTAACCAAATTTTAACTGGATTGTTCGTATTTGGTTCAAATGTAATGTGCTTCAATATTCCACATGCCCCGTTCATAAGTCCATCTTCCACGTCAATATTACTGGTACTTTATGCCATATTTAAATTTAACGGTGTATGGTAAACCGTTCATCTTCGAATTCTTGTCGCGTCAGTCACTTTACCCAAAATTATATCCTTTGCTACACACACATTCAGTTCCAGGATGATGGTTTATTTTAGTCTCGTTAAATTGATCTAAATTTTTATTTTCAGCATATAAACGAATTGCGCCTTGCGCAGGGCCGCCGCGTGGGTCAAAGGCGCCTTTGAGCAAATTAAATTTTAGCGCCCTCTTCCATGATACAAGATTTGTAAATTAAAACAAAATTAATTTCAAAAATGTTTATTTAAGAACATATATAGAACAGTAGGACATTAAAAAAAATATTCATTTCTTATAATTATTTACTTATTATTTATTATAATTATTCATATATTAATTCTTCGGGCTTTAGCCGCCACAAAATTTTTAATCAAGTCGCTAATATTTATTTCATCTAGAATACCATGTTCAATAGATATAACTGATAAATCAGTCAATCGTTCGTCACACATTGTCGAACGCAAATAGTTTTTAATAATTTTCAGTTTGGAAAAACTCCTTTCCCCGGAAGCTACCGAAACAGGTAAAGTTAAATAAATGCGCAGTACAATTGCTACGTTTGGAAAAGTCTCACTTAATTTGTTTTCATACATATAATTCAAAACACCATGAGGAGACATCTAAGGTTTTACAAAGCATTGTAAAGTTTTCAGTTCCTCATATAGAGCCATACCATCAATATCCCGATCTTTAAAATTTTGATTATCGCTTAGTTTCATATGCATATCTTTGCAGTGTTTTAATAAATCGTCATCATTCCATTCTTTTAATTTGCTTATATCGTGAATAAGTTTAAAATCTTCATTGTGTTCTTTTAACTGTACGAATCTCTCTGTAATTGATTGAATAGTAGTGTCTAAAATAGCGAAAAAGAAATTGATTTTAAAATACTGTTTAGCATCATTTATTGGTTCATCTGTTGCCTCGTATTCAAACATTTTCGTTTTTTTCCTCTTTCGAATTACTGGAAAAACGGGATCGATGTCCAGTTGGTTTGCTACCTCCGTTGCAAATTTCTTTATTCTCAACTTCGGATGTTGTTTCTGAATAATTAGCTGCATCTTCATGTTGCAATGTCTGTTCTACACTGTGTTCTACTGAATTGGAGATGCTCGAAGTGCTTGCTTCTTCAAAACTATCCGTCTTTTGTTTCTTTACTGTTGGTGTCAGGAATTTGTTTAGTGATCCGGCCAATTTATGTTCGATCTCTCGTTGTAATCGTCTTTTTTTGTTTTGAGCTCCAGATAACTTCTTTGACTTTTTTTCCGACATCTAGAGAGTAGGTGGTTTACAATACATCATTTTTAATTTATTCATTTTCAAATTATTAAGCCAGTCAATGATAGTTGAACTTCAGTTTTTGATTGGAGTTAGGGCTTAACAGAATCGCTGTTGGTGATTCAGGATATGTATAATAATTTTATTATGACGTTTCGCCTCTGTTTAGAAGCATCTTCAGATATATTGTAAGCACCTGTACAACATGTTAGAATTAGACAAAAAATTTTTTTAAATTGACAATAGAAAAATTAACAATAACATTGTTAAGGTATAAAAATATGAAATTGAACATAAAAATGTCAAACTGTAAAAATTGTACGCTAACAAAAAAACATGTCACATGTTGAATTCTCATGTGACATGTTTTTTTGTTAGCGTACAATTTTTACAGTTTGACATTTTTATGTTCAATTTCATATTTTTATACCTTAACAATGTTATTGTTAATTTTTCTATTGTCAATTTAAAAAAATTTTTTGTCTAATTCTAACATGTTGTACAGGTGCTTACAATATATCTGAAGATGCTTCTAAACAGAGGCGAAACGTCATAATAAAATTATTATACATATCCTGAATCACCAACAGCGATTCTGTTAAGCCCTAACTCCAATCAAAAACTGAAGTTCAATTTTTAATTTATATTTTCGTACTTACATTGTTTAATCTATAAATTCCAGAAATTCACTCTCACGTCTTGCACTAGTTGAAACACGATAGAAAATATTGAAAATAAAAACTATTTTGTGTAAAATACTGTTATTTTAATAGCGCATTCTGACTGCGTCTTCACGAAAGTATTTTGACTGACGACTAAAAATAAGAGCAGAGCAGAGCAATAAATGGTATATAGTAAGTCAACATTTAAAATAACTAGGAATGTATACAGACATACATGCCTGCAGCTCATCGACGTATGTGCAAGTCTGAATATATCACAAATTATTATTTATCTAGATTCACTTTTAAAATCCTAGGTGCCTAGGTCGCAAACAAAACAACAAATTTAAAACAAGTGTGAATACATTTTCTTCTCTTGACAAAAGCAAAGCAAACTAAGCCGACTATAAATGCATTGATCTTCTTTTGTTCAATTTTTAATTAAAAAATATTTTTTTCTCCAATGGTCTTACATAATTTTTCAAAATAAAAAATATGGAAAAATATTGTTCCATTTCCTGCATATGCATGAAAATTTTGAATACAATTGAATAAAAAATAACGCAGAAAAAAATTAAAAACTGAAAAAATATTGGAAAATATTTTTTTTTCTCAAGTACGAAGGAAAATTTTGAAAAATAAAATGTACCTTGCACAACTAGACCATAACACGTATCTGCAGAAAAAATTTCATAAAAATCCGTTGGGTAGTTTAGGAGATCTGGGTGGAACAAAAAATCTCGTACGCGAGAGCGAGCGGACGAGCGACATACATACGGACATATGTTGTAATAGTCATTTCGTGATCCAAAGGGTCTGTCCGGGATTTCTGTGCAAAAAATTTTTAAATCGGAAGTTGCTACAGACATCGTACCGAACACTATAGCTCTTCGACAGGAGGTCGATGAGCTAAAAACGTATTAATTTTTAAACTGGATGTTGTGCGGTAATAAATGAAATGTACGTACAGGTATGTTAAAAATATGCATTCATTTTTAGCTCATCGACCTCCTGTCGAAGAGCTATAGTGTTCGGTACGATGTCTGTAGCATCTTCCGATTTCAAAAATTTTTGCACAGAAATCCCGGACAGACCCCCTGGACCACGAAATGACTATTACAACATATGTCCGTATGTATGTCGCTCGTCCGCTCGCTCGCTCGCTCGCTCGTTCGTACGAGATTTTTTGTTCCACTCAGATCTCCTAAACTACCCAACGGATTTTTATGAAATTTTTTCTGCAGAAACTTGTTATGGTCTAGTTGTGCAAGGTACATTTTATTTTTCAAAATTTTCCTTCGCACTTGAGAAAAAAAATATTTTGCAACTTTTTTTCAGTTTTTATTTTTTTTCTCCTTTATTTTTCACTCAATTGTATTCAAAATTTTCTTGCATATGCAGGAAATGGAACAATATTTTTCCATATTTTTTATTTTGAAAAATTATGTAAGACCATTGGAGAAAAAAATATTTTTTAATTAAAAATTGAACAAAAGAAGATCAATGCATTTATAGTCGGCTTAGTTTGCTTTGCTTTTGTCAAGAGAAGAAAATGTATTCACACTTGTTTTAAATTTGTTGTTTTATTTGCGACCTAGGCACCTACGATTTTAAAAGTGAATTTAGATAAATAATAATTTGTGATATATTCAGACTTGCACATACGTCGATGAGCTGCAGGCATGGGTGACTAACCCATTCTTTGAATACTAGTATAAGTTGAATCAGCCATTCCATTTAAAATTACATGTTAACATTAAACGAATAAAACAAAATTCGGTCTTGCACTTGTCGGCAACTTGACATGTGCATGGGCAAGGAACGGGCGGCACCTGCTTCATTAATAAATAATGCATTTGTGCAGCAATATTAAAGAAGGTATATGTACTCACCCGTGTCAATTTCACAATAATTGCAGCATATACAATTCTGTGATTGCTCAGAACTAAACGTTGGCCAGGTTTGCATGTTTCTGCATTTGTACAACTCAGCAAATTTTCTCATCCTGACCAAACTGGCATTGGTTCAGTTAATGCAAATAAAATGAATACAATTACTACTAATGTTAGGGGTTCGGGAAAATTGAAATAACTAGTATTCAAAGAATGGGTTAGTCACCCATGCCTGCAGCTCATCGACGTATGTACAAGTCTGAATATATCACAAATTATTATTTATCTAAATTCACTTTTAAAATCGTAGGTGCCTAGGTCGCAAATAAAACAACAAATTTAAAACAAGTGTGAATACATTTTCTTCTCTTGACAAAAGCAAAGCAAACTAAGCCGACTATAAATGCATTGATCTTCTTTTGTTCAATTTTTAATTAAAAAATATTTTTTTCTCCAATGGTCTTACATAATTTTTCAAAATAAAAAATATGGAAAAATATTGGTGTCTCCCAAGATAGCACCCCAACCTTAATATTTTTAAAATTAATAATTTTTATTAAATTGTGCCTCATTTGTGCTTAATTGTGCTGCACGATTTTTTTTTTGTGCTCCTTTCGATACCGCAACATTATTAAAATATAATTTTGGGTGCCAATTTGGGGTCGTAACCGCAGTTTAGAAAATTTCTATATTTTATTAATATAAATAAATGTGCTCAAGTTGTGCTCATTTGTGCTGTGAATATTAAATTTGTGCTTCTTTATTTAAATGAATTATATAAATATTTACGATTGGGGTTACAACTTGTATTATGCACCCCAAATATTATTTATTAAAATTTAAGAAATAGTGTCAAATTGTGCACAATTTGTGCATCAATGTGCTCTGTTTAAAATATATGTGCTCATTTATTTAAACAAATTATAGCCATTTGTAATATGTGATTACAACATTGGTTTATACGAGTATTGTATGCTGTTAAAATCTACGTAGGTATTGTTCAATAATTCTACTGTACTTCAATAGTATTGTGCATAAAAATTATCATTATATTATTGATACCTCTTTGTTGCAAGTTAACAATTATTGGTCAGTGACTGATATTATTATTTAACATTAATATATGTAATTAACATTAATATATCAAATTAATCTGTTTATCTATTTTCATCAAATTGTTTAATGTTAGACGTTTATATGGTAAATAACAATGTATAATGATATGCTATGTTAATAAGATAATGAGAAAATATCATTTTCTATTCAGTCACAACTTCCATCTGATGCAAAACCGTAACAATACCGAATATGTTATGTTTGCAAGTATACACATATAATTAATATATTATGATTAAAATACCTAATACACATCTGGAAGGTGTACATTCATCTATGTCGCCAGTTAATATTATTTAATTTATTCTGTAATCCTTAAAAATGAAAACACCAAACAATATATCATCAAATTGTAAAGAACTCAAATCAGACATTACCATCTCTATACGATTCTTAGTGATATTTTGACAGAATATTAAAACTGTCATAAAAACGTAATCGCATCTAAAGTTCATTTTTTCGGAGAAGATACTTACCAGAAGACTGATTTACAAAGCAGCAAATGAGAAATTTAGTTACATATGTCGGCGCCAATTTTAAATCTAGTGAGTTTTATCAACCGCGATGTATATGCATCAAAATCTGTTAGTATGCAATTTGAATGAACCATAGAGGTCAAAAGGAACCATAATGGAAACAAACATACTTAAAAATACACCTCTATTAAACAAAAAAAAAAACAAAAAATACACACTACAAATAAATTCAATATACACACGCATAAGACTGTAGAAATACATATAAATATATATAAAACCAAACAGAAAACAAGAAAAACATACAATAACAAACTACAAAATACCGTCCGATGCGAAAGGAGCGCGCTATATGGCAAAGTGGGATGGAGAATTAAATACCGTTAGTGTAAACTTGCCTGGGATTTCAACCAATCACAGGCCAAGCTGAAATACGTCCTATCTTCTCCACAGTATCTTCTCCGAAAAAATGCAGTATAAGTTAACAATCAGATTTAGTTTTTGATATTTCATAACACATAATTTTTCGGTTTAACCATGGAATTTAAACAAAATTACAATTTATTGTATGACATCGTAACTGTGAAAAATTGGTGATATAGTATGTGTTTAATGTTGGTAATAAAAGATGAATTTGAAAATATATACATTTTATTCACAGGTCCTTTAAAATTTAAACAAAAAAATGATACAATATTAACGAATCTGAAAAACCAATGTTTTATAAATAAGTATAAAATTACATTACATGCTATTTGAACACTTTTCATAGAGAAGGTTTGAAATAAACCCAATAAATTTCTAATTTTAACATACAGTAAATATAAAAATAATTAGTTTGTTTTAGTATATAATAATACATGTGGCATAACAATAGAATCATCTGACACATTGGAAACGATTGTACTCTTCAAGTCATCATAAGCTTCCCATGTGCTATCTGCACGTCTTGAATAACAAATGTAGTGTCCTATGTTTCCGCAACTCGGATATATAAAAGCAATAATTGCATTTAATCCGAATGTGTTATTATAAATACTTATTTTTTGTGGAAAATTATGAAGTGGATATGAAAGTAAATTATCATGGTTAAACGTCTTAATATAATTTATATCACTTGTGAAGCTAGTATCTATGAATATATGATTATTTACGGTTTTGTTATATTTGAAAAGTCCATTACATGTGCAACTAGAACTTTTAGGAACATCTTTAAAGAAAGAATTTTGTAATTGACTAATGCCATATTTGATAATTGTGTCTATATTAATTGACAATAGTGGAAATTTTCTATGATTGATATGTGCAGAACATTTATTTTCACATACCTTTTCTTCAACTCAACTTGGATCGTTTATAAACATTAATTCCACTAATCGGGATACATTACAAGTACAGTTTATAGTTTTCACTTCTGTAACATTGTTCATTGTTTGTTTAAAATCAAACTGTTTATTTTGCATAATAAGTGCTCTTTCCTTATATACTGCTAAGCTAGCACCTTTTGATGCTAAATTTAATATAAATTTATTAATATCGGTTACATTGTTTTTTACATGCGCAGCATATATTTTGTTGTCATAATACGCTGCGAGCATAGCGTGACACATGGCGTCAAATGCACAGGTATTTTCCATTTTGATATTGTTTTTGTGAAGTTTTAAAACTGGACAAACATTACCGTTTTTTAATAAAACAATTTTAAGTTTTTTGCTTCTTAAGTTCCATTCACGGCATGGTTTTAAATATTTTGCAGTGCGTTTTTTGCATTTTTTAAAGGATAGTCCCTTCCAGTTCTCCATATATAATAATTCATTTTCTGCAGTATTTTCCGTTGTGCATATATTTTCTGCAATGATGTTGTTAATATATTCTTCTTTCTTAAATCCATTGCAATCTTGTTTAACTTCAGATAATTCTGTAACATTTTCATTTTTGGTGCATTTTGGTATTTCGGACGCTGCCAACTTCATTCGGCCCCAGAACGAATTTAAATGAATTGATATAAATTTGTCGACAGCAATCGGCCTACATTCATTTTTTAAAATTCTATTTTTTAAATCCGAAAAATCGCTTTCGACCCCTGCGGATGAAACAATTTTTTCGCCATACCCGAAATATTTGATCATAACACCCGACCATAATGGTATATATTTCATTAACCTCATGATATCGCGCACTATATGAGGATTATAGTAGGCATTGATACGATTACCTATGTCCTCAGCTTTTCGCCTACTGTTTTCTTCAATTCTGATTATCCAGTCCATCATGGTCTCATCAACAAACACATCATTTTCAGAATTACTCAAACAGATATCAGAATCATTTTCAACATTTGTGATAAATTCTGTATATCCCGTTTTGATAATATTGTCTATGGTTTGACGGCTTATCTCGGCAGCAGTTTCTTTTCCAGTTTTAACGTTATTTCCATCTGTTTCGCTCAAGCATATAATAAGCAAAGATTCAAATACATGTGTAACAGTATCAAATGAATCGCACTGATATATGAATGCTAACGTACGCAGGTAAAATTCTCTAACTCTTGGTAAACATCTCCTTAAACTTTCCCATCGATAAATAAGTTTTATCATATGAGAAACATCTATGCGAATAAAACATTTTGGAAGACATTCTCCATTACCAACAATAAATTTATAACAAGTATTTAAATATTCATTTAAATCAACACAATTAGCAAAAGATTTTGCCACAGCTCCTAAAAGAGCCAGAGAAAAATCACATACAACGTTTTTCGGATGTGGCGCACCTGTTCTTAAAATTTCATTTAACCAATACTGAATAGCATTAGTATCTTGCTTTGAGGACAGCATCTGAAAAACCGGTACCCACATATTTTTGGATTTAATACAAGTTACACACTCATAAAGAAATATGTGTTGTGATTTATCATTATTCGGAAGATCTAATTTCCGTACAAGTGACCCTGTCGCGTCGATACATAGTATATCATAATTTTGTTTGTAAGTAAATAATTGTTCATTACTCCAATAGTGTACCCAGAATGGATCATATGATATTTGATGAATGGATCCAGCATATTTGCTATATTTCCAATGAAACAAATGATCTATAGGTTTTAGATTGTTTGGATTAAAATATTTTTTGCTGTATTCATCTTTAGCTTGTTGTAATACTTTGTTTGTGTAGAGATGCGGTGGTATATCATCTCCATAATTCATTAGTTCATCTGCTTTGGTTCTTCTCCAAATACTTGGAAATAATTTATTATTTATCATTTCACTGGCAATCAATTCCCTTTCATTGCCTCTTAATTGTCGCTTATTTGTATGAGTACACTTTCCTTGTTTCATTGTAACTTTTACCTCAAATCGCACACTAGTACCAATATTTGGCTCTGTATATAAATAAGCTAATAGATTTGCTTTGCATTCCTTGCAGAATGCATTGACTGTTACAAAGGCTTTACTACTTAGATTTTTTGTAACTTTTGCATTTAGAAATCTCCAAGCACATGGAAATTTACTTTCCTTCCAGAGCGCATTATAAAAAACTGATGTCCATACTCCCCTTTTCAGCGTTTGGTACGTTCTTGCAATTCCTTTTTTGTTCACATATGTAACAGTTTCTGGTTTTATTTTATTCCACTCGTCCCAGTTTATTATGAGATCAAAGCTATATTCATCTTCACTGATATTGGAATCTGAACTTATATCTATGTTTGTATCATTTTCGGGCATCAAATTATGATATTCTCTATACTTTTTTAACAGTTCATATCTATTTTCTAAAACGCACGTGTATATGTATTTTGCTTTCATTTTTCCGTCTAATTTATAAGAAATTCTTTCCCAAATTTTATCAGTCGGACCAATAACTTTTCCATTACGCAAAATTTCTTCTTCACGCAGAGCGCTATATATTTCATTTCCTGAGACTGCAGGCATCTACAAATTTATGATTTAATTAAATACTATAATAACTAACTAAATACTATCTATAATAATTTTTTCTAACGCGGGGTATAGTTTGTAATTGTTAATTTTTAATGGATAGTTATAGCGCAGTACATGCATAATATTATATATAAAAAAAACGTTATAATTACGTATAACTACATATAATATAATCCTTACCTTGTATTAGTAAATACTACTAATGATGTTCGTCCTTATTTACATTAAATAAATAAGTTAAAACACAGCACTGTTTCAACAACTTTTTTTTTTGAGGTTATGTACTGATGTTCTGTCGAACATTTACTGGTTTCATAACCGTATAAGTTACCAGTTTACATACATATTAGAGATTTTTCGTATATAATTCCTGCAGATTACGAAGAATTCTTAATGTACGCATCTAACGTAAATATTAAACCTGTTATTAATGTCCAGAACGATGATAATTTTTATGCACAATACAACATTAACAACGTTGTAGCAATCATCGAATACCATATGCCTATAGTACCTAATCGCTTCATAAAAATTTAGATAAATATTGCATAAATAAAATGTAATAATTTGTTGCACATTAAAGTACTATTGAAGTACAGTAGAATTATTGAACAATACCTACGTAGATTTTAACAGCATACAATACTCGTATAAACCAATGTTGTAATCACATATTACAAATGGCTATAATTTGTTTAAATAAATGAGCACATATATTTTAAACAGAGCACATTGATGCACAAATTGTGCACAATTTGACACTATTTCTTAAATTTTAATAAATAATATTTGGGGTGCATAATACAAGTTGTAACCCCAATCGTAAATATTTATATAATTCATTTAAATAAAGAAGCACAAATTTAATATTCACAGCACAAATGAGCAAAACTTGAGCACATTTATTTATATTAATAAAATATAGAAATTTTCTAAACTGCGGTTACGACCCCAAATTGGCACCCAAAATTATATTTTAATAATGTTGCGGTATCGAAAGGAGCACAAAAAAAAATCGTGCAGCACAATTAAGCACAAATGAGGCACAATTTAATAAAAATTATTAATTTTAAAAATATTAAGGTTGGGGTGCTATCTTGGGAGACACAAAATATTGTTCCATTTCCTGCATATGCAAAATAAAGGAGAAAAAAAATAAAAACTGAAAAAAAGTTGCAAAATATTTTTTTTCTCAAGTGCGAAGGAAAATTTTGCAAAATAAAATGTACCTTGCACAACTAGACCATAACAAGTATCTGCAGAAAAAATTTCATAAAAATCCGTTGGGTAGTTTAGGAGATCTGAGTGGAACAAAAAATCTCGTACGAGCGAGCGAGCGGACGAGCGACATACATACGGACATATGTTGTAATAGTCATTTCGTGGTCCAGGGGGTCTGTCCGGGATTTCTGTGCAAAAATTTTTGAAATCGGAAGATGCTACAGACATCGTACCGAACACTATAGCTCTTCGACAGGAGGTCGATGAGCTAAAAAGAGTTTGTGCTTATGATGAAATGATAAATATGTCTTTATTATAGCGAAGCTGATGTACGACTAAACTATATATACATTTTGCACAGTGCGCGTAACATAGATAAAAGCAGTATTTATCAGAACTATTCCACGGAGCTTCCCTGAGCGGAAAGTGTCCAACAAGGAAAAGTAAAAAAATGATATGACTAAAGTACACATATATGTTGGCTTAAAAATTAAATATATGTATTTAACGTAGTAAAACTAGCGGATTACATAACACTAACTTCGCAAACATATTTTGAGTTGTTAAGGCCCTAACCCATGAGTATTTAACGGACCACCAGTCGGGTCGCGGTTCTGCAATATTAGCTTTAAAAAACCTCAATCGATGCCCTGGCGACCGGGTCCCTTGCAAGAGCGGGCCCTAGCCCCTAGATAACACTGGTAGTGTATAAAAATTTTCTTCTAGCTTAGTATTTATACTTGCTCCAAACGGCTTTTATTGTAACAATACCAATAATAATCTAGCCTTAACTTGTTTGTTATTTGACTACAGTGAGTATAGCATTATATATATATATATATATATATATATATATATATGTAGGGGCTCATTTAAGAATGGGCTGCAGCCCAGAGCCCCGTTCTATAAAAAAAAACCCCTTCCCCGACTGGCTGGCAAAAAACACTGCCACCAAAGTTAATGGTCCGCCCCTGTTCACAGAGATACATAGACTGGTAGTCACACCTCGATACTAAGGGCTTCTCTTGGGGGGGTGTTTAATTTTTCGGGGTTCTGGTGTCACTCAGATATTTTGAGAAACAACTTTTATTCTAGCTACCTAAATCAGCAAAATTATGAATGTGTATGTAAAATAATAAAAGAGAAGGGAAATATTGAATCCAAAATTGTTGTAATAAATGACTATAGTTCAAGGTGTTGTGAACTGTTTATTCCAAAACTTAATCATAAAGATGATAACAGATATGTGACGTTTCGACCATATGGTTTTTGGTCATTTTCAAGCAAAGAACAAAATTATAATTCAAACAAACATAAACAAAACCTCTTGAGAATTTCACTCAAAACGTAAAAAAATATTTTGAAAAATATTAGAAAATATTTTTGTACGTTATTCCAACCATTTTGGATTCAATATTTTTCCTTCTCAAAATCTACAATTGACTAAAGAAAATCTACTATAAAAGTATAAAAGAATAAAAAACAAAAAATACATGTATCTATTACATAATATTATGTATACGTGTATTATGTAATGGGAAGGTACATATAAAAGGTTATTTATGGCAGAGACGAAAAAAATGAAGTAATGCTGGATTGTTTACGCCTTTTGTTCAGGTTAATTTGTACTAATTTTTTGTCTTAAATCATGTAACACGAGCAAATTGCAAAATATTCTACTAGCAACTACGGTCACACATTCTTCTTTACCTAGGCATTTAAGTATTTAATTTTTTTTAATTAAAGCATTTACATGCCATCTAGATTTAAAAAATTTCTAAAACTGAAATTAGTACCTTCTGTGTCAAGATTTACCACTGATCTGAGATGCGAATGTTTACAACCTTAGGCAGCAAAATGAAATCTTCATATTTAGAGATATCTCCCAGAGAAGTATCGCAAATACCATAGTTTACTGTATTGGCGTATACAGCTGTTCACTATATCGGGACGCAATGATAAAATTTGTTATATTTATAAAGTTAATATTTTGGTGTACTTAATAATTTATTAATGCACTACTTGATATTAATTTGATTTTGTGCAAGTTTTTGACAAATATAGGTTATACCAATTTTGTAGGTATATTCATCAATTATTATGGATGACATACAAGATATTTATAATAATATTCAGGATGTTGAAGATGTAGTAAATCGTCAAAGGAAAAGAAAAATATATTTAGAACATATCAATCCTTTTCACAATTACGCTGAAAATGAATTCAAAAAAATATATAGGTAAGAAATATTACAAACATTTGTTCCTTGCCAATATTTTCTATATTTGCCAATATTCCCCTTTGCAGCTAATTTTAACCTTTTCCATTGTTCCTTTAACTTCTTTTTGTTTCTTTGGAAACCATGGGCTGCAAATACAAGTTGAATTTTTTCCCAGGCTTCTTCTTTTTTGCTATTTGCATTTGTATTGACAGATTTATTTTCTATATCTGTTGCGAATATTTTTATTTGGTCAAGAAGTAACCTCTTCTCAGCTACTGACCAGTTACTCTCACGTTTTGCCATATCTGCCAATTATATTTGTATTTTCAATTAAAAATTAATAATATAAATTCTTACAAACATGTATTTACCTACCTTGTATCCAAATTATAAATATTTTTCTAAAATTTAATAAAAACAAGTCACACGTATCTGCTGCTTATTATGGAAAATAACTGAACTGTCAGATGAAAAATACAAATTGCGCATGTGCAAACCGCTGTACACCAAGATCAACTGGATTCCACACACTTAAACCTGAACTACATAGACTAGTTTTAAACCTTATTCAAATTTAACTATGAATAGACTAAAATGAAGCAGGTCTAGACCGGGTCTGTATAAATCTAGTTTAAACCTGGTTTTTCTCATATACTATGAATAAAGCTCTGAGTGTTTACTCTATCGGGTAGTTCACTAAATCGAGAATTCACTAAATCGCGACTCTACTGTATATGCAAAAAAATACAATGACATGTATTCAGAGGTCGATACTAAAAAGAGCTACTAAGGCCTAATAGTTAGAAGTCTGCTAGAAGTTACTAACGTCGTTAGTAGCTAGTATATTCACAGGTCGTTACTAGGACTGTACAAACAAGTTCAAGTGACTAAAGAAAATATATGTGGCAACGTTGCAATTATTTGTGAAGCGTCAGAATAAACAAGAGTCTAGTCGTCAGACCAATTTATTTTCGAAGATACACGATCTGTATACGACATAACACGATCATGCCTGTTCTTAGTTCGTAACGTTGTACTAAACTTGTTTGCTATATTTGCTGTTAGTGCATTTTATAGATTTGGCTACTCTACCCTAGACTATACTACTCTACTTAACCCTCCTCTAACCTACCCTACCCTACCTGTAATAATAATTAATGTAGTTCCACGACTTTCTGATTCCGGACATTTCGGACCTACATGTTCGTGCGAGTTCGGGAATATAAATTGGTCCGACGACTAGACTCTTGTTCAGAATAATCCCAACCTTAGCGAGATATAATTGGTCCGCGATAGCCATATTGTGCATTTAGTGAATAGTTTTGAATGAAAGGTAAGTAAATTAAACAAATTTTATAAATCTATAATGCTTTGTATAGAGAACTCTCGATATAAGAAAGTTTTGGCTTGAGAAATAGTAATAGAAACAATCAATTCACATCATCAATGCAATATCACTAGAAATTGTGACTTCATGTTTGATTACGTTTACATGAGTTCTAAAACGGATTATGACAATTGTTACGTTTTTTTTTTTCTTGTGTTCTTTCTGTTCTGATATCTTGTGTTCTACTATTTCTCGTATCTGTCATTCTGTCTGAGTTAGTTTAATCTGAAATACATTTTTTTTTTAGTTCCAGTCCATTTAATCATGTAAAAGTATTTATATAGGATTTAGACTTACGTTTTTATATATGTATATACGATTTTCAATTTCAATATTATAAGATTAGCGATCATACATTGATTTGACAATACAATGAAGTTGCACTAGCTCGTACAATTATAATAATTTAGTGACAGGCCTGTTTATATCTAACCACTAGTGTAACGTACTTTAATGTTCTACATTGTCAATATTAAGTTTTCTCGTAGTATTCACAAAGTTTTTTGTCGTTAATTTTTTGCTGAGATTGTTCTTACGTTTTTTTTTTGTGTAAATGTTCCTTTTTGTAACCCCAATAACTGGGCGACTGTAGATATCGAGAAAAGTGGGAGGTTCCTTGCAAGAAATGAGAATTGTAACAAATGAGAATTGCAACAAATGAGAATTGTAACAAATGAGAATTGCAACAACTGATACATGCGTATTTGGAGTGGGGATGCATTGTAAGAAATGAGAATTGCAACGTAAGAGACGCACTCGATAAGTCTAGTTCTGACCTTCGATCCGCAGGCGGGTGATTGTGACTTGTTCGCGACGCGATAAAGTGCACGGAGTTATTCACCTCGTCACTTCAGGCTTAATCCTCGGCAGTTTGTCTTGAACAAGATTCCATTTATTCTGCCATGTGCTATTGCAATAATTAGTGATAGTTGCCGTCATATCATCAGTTCTTACGGGTTACTGGTTGGTATAGTCGCTGTTTGCTGTTTCTAATGCAGCTAGATCCGCAGCGTGATATCCCGGGATTCCTACGTGTCCAGGTATCCACACGAAGGTGATTACCTTATACTGTATGTCTGTATGTTGGAGCTAATTGCAGGCAGTGTTTTAAAGCGAATAGTATAGCGTATAACTCAGCTGTGTATACTGAACACTTATGAGAGAGCGAAAAGGAGTAAGCTACATCGCTGAAATAGAATGCGCAACCAGCGCCTTTATTGATCTTAGAACCGTCAGCGTAGATCTGTTATGATGTACCGTACCGTTTTGTTTATTACTTTTTGCTTTACTTCAGTAAATACTACTTATATAATTACTTATCACTTTCTTTATATACCTTCTTGGTTTACGCAATATTATTCTCATTGTTAGGTAAATATTTGTTTTATTTTGTAATTTAATTTTACTGATGTTGTAGATATCTATTAATATTTTGTATTTTCAGAAATTTGTTTTTGCTTTAAAATAACCAAAAACCATATGGTCGAAACGTCGCTGTTTTTATTAGCTTCGTTATGAAAATTTATTTTAATATTATAGTTCACACCATCTGAACGACAGTCAATTATTCCAACCTGTTGGATCTAATTCCTTCTTTTACAAGTGTCTACATTTTGACTAAATAAAATTTACAATGGATAATAATAATCAATCATATGAATATTAAAAAAATCTGGTGTGATTCCCACACTACTTTCTTATACTCAGTTTAAATTGGCACATATTTGACATTTCAAATGCGCATTTCTGTAAATATTTTGTCTTTGTTTTGTTTTCATACCATATATGATATTTTAAATAAATTCCAAGATATAAATACATTTTACTCAAAAAAATTGGATAAAGATAGAACAAAAATGCATAAAACATTTTTTCTTAAGCTTATTGTTTTCTATAACTTTTATTTCAAAACTTTTTCCATATCACTTTTATTTTCTCCAATAATTCGCAATGTTCGATATTGATGTTCAGTAAACTTCCTCTTCCGGTTGTGCGATTATGCTAGAAATCTAATCAGCTCTTCATATAATCAATAAACTTTTAAATATGAAGTTTCATTGTTCTGTCTTTGCTCGTTTTGAAGATAATGAACATACAGACACACATCCACATGACCAAACATCCACACACAGACGTCATATCGAAAATAGTCAAAACGTATTCAGGGGACCTCAAAACATGTATTTCCATCAAAATCTCGCAATCGAAATTTTTCATGATTCCTATACTTCCTTTATACTATGTATAAAAAAGTAAAAAATAAGTATTTAAATGGCTCGCCATTTACATATTTGGTTAGCAAGAAAAAACCGCTATTAAATAATTTGGTCGGCATACTATGTTATTGTCGGCAGTAAAAAAATATCAGGCTGCAATATGTTGCTAGCAAACAAGCTCAATTTGGTCAGCAAGTAAACACATCTTTGATCAGCAAAATGATTACTTGGTCAGCAAAATTATTATTTGGTCAGCAGGATTATCAAATTGATCAGCAACAAATTAAATTTAAAACTCTTGATTGATCATTACGTTTTTCAAATGATCTTTATATAATAATAATAATATTTTTACACGTCCGGGAGTAGAAGTCGGTTTCTATGGCGTCAAACGCGGGACAGAAATTAAGCATTTACTCCCTAGGGACGAAAACACTTTTCGGAAGGGAGTTTTTATTATAATAAAGGTTTTTGTAAGTAAATATCTGTTGTCATGGTACGCGTTGCATGGAAACATTTCCAAAGGCTTCTAATATGAAAGGATTTATCCCCAAAAGGGTTGGAATGATGACTTCAACTTCAGATGTAAAGAAGTTTATTCAAAGTTCATATAAAAACTTATGCCGACGTTTCGACCTTGAGGTATGAGGTCATTATCAAGGCTTAAAGGAAGAAGCGAAGAACAATATTACCACGTGGATTTTACATGGAAGTATACACACAAAATTGTGAACAAAACATATTCAATACAATTGAACAGTGTGGAAAAGCGTATAAATGTAAAATTAATATAATGATAACAATAAAAACCTGACCATGGTCGTCAGAGAAAAAACGCAAAAAACAAGACAGACAACATGGTTGTCTTGTCAAGTCAAAACAGTTTTGACTTGACAAGACAACCATGTTGTCATAGAATTTCATTTATTTAAAAAATAGGAGTAATTATTTTAAAAATTAAAAAAAAATCTCTAAAGTATATTGGAGATTCGAACCATAACATTTATAAATTATTTAAATTACCAAATAAGCATCTTACCGTTGTGCTAGCAACGCCATATACAATTTTTTACAAAAAATGCTATTTAAGCTACATCTATTAATTATTACTTTTTAAAAGCATTTTTATTAGAAATGTGAGCATTAATATCATTTTAATTAATACCAATCAATGCGAATAACCTATCCCTACACCTGTACCAAATTTCAGAGCTCTAAAATGTATAATACAGAAGTAATCGCAACTTTTTCAATTTTACATGTTAATTCCCTATGTCCCAGATTTCTTGGGACACCCGGTATATATATATATATATATATATATATATATATATATATATATATATATATGTATAGTATTGGTGACAGTAATGATCCTTGCGGCACGCCTGCCGTTATGGGCTTTGGTCTTGAGCGGCAGTCTTTCAGCTTTATCTTTAGTTGTCTATCGGTTAGATAGGACTTAATGATTTCTACTAAACTTTTTGGTGCATCTAGAGTTAGTAGCTTGCAGATTATCCCGTCGTGCCATACTTTGTCAAAGGCTTTTGCCACGTCTAGAAAGAGTGCGCTTATACCTTGTCTTCTGTTGAAACCTTCTGTTATGTAATCTGTCACACGGAGGAATTGGTGGTTCGTTCTGTGTCGTTTACGGAATCCGTGTTGTTCTGGAGGAATTATATTGTTGCTTTCTGTCCATTCTTGGAGGCGAGTGAGTACTATTTTCTCGTAGATTTTGCCCAAGCAAGATAGTAGACTGATCGGTCTGTAATTTTGCGGAAATGATTTATTTTGATTTGGTTTGTGTATCATGACGACGTCTGCTGTTTTCCACTTTGTCGGAAAGTGTTTTAGTCTCATGACTGTGTTCATTATGTTGGTAATTGCTGCAATATCTTTTCTTTTCAGTAGTGTTTGTGATGTGATCCGGACCGGCAGCTTTCTTTGCCGGGAGACTTTTGATAATTGCCTGAATTTCTTTAGGTGTTGTGGAGGGTTGTTTGTCTGCATGTGCTCTTTCAAGTAGTTCGTCTATGCTGTTACTTATAGCTTCTACGTGGTCAAGATCAGCGTATTGGAAGTTTGGGCTACATTGTTGTTCCATGCAGACGCCAAAAGCTTTGGCTTTGCTTGCAGGTGAATGGCATAGTTCATTTGGCCCGTGTATTGATGGTATCGGTGTGCTCTTTTAACTCAGGGCTTTAACCATTTTCCAGATGCTGCTGTCTTTGGTATTAAGTGATACGACTTTGTCGGTCCATTTTTGATTTCGATGTTGACTTATGGCGTCTTTTATGTCGTGAGTTAGGCTGTGCATTTCTGCTCTGGCTACTAAGTTGTAGTGGCGTTGCCATGCCTGACGAGCTCGGTTTCCTGTATAAGTTGTTGTATGTGTTGTGGTAGGTCAGTTCTTTCGTTTTTTGCCGTTCAACTGTGGGTGGTTGTCAACTAAACAATTAAAAAAAAATATGAAAATTGCGTTGGTTGTCACTTATCACTTGTTAATCAAACAAAGGTAAACTGATTATTCTTTAAGTTTTATTTAAATACCTTAAATTAATACCTATTTTTCTTAAAAATTTGATTGTGTAACCCATTTTTATACTACCGGAAGTAAAAAGTCTTTTTGATTCCAAAAATTTAGTCAAAATGGAATGTTGCCATTTAAAAAATTAAAGTTGCACAGCGTAACGCATGCGCGTAATGACTTAAGAGAATTTCAAGGTCACAAAAATATAAAGTACTTTTTACCATGTAACTTTTGTCTGAAACATTTTTGTCTAAATTCAATAATAACAAAAATATAGCCTTGAGGCATTACTTTCTCTACACCTGTATATTTATACATATATATACAATATATATACATATATATATATATATATATATATATATATATATATATATATATATATATATATATATATATATATATAGCTCATAAATAATTAATCAATAAAAATTGTTTAACTTGTAAGTCGACAATTACCTGTGACAAAGATATAGAAATAGAAACTGTTTCAAAAGAATGCAACAAATATCCTAAATTCATTGCTAGACGCGGTTTAAAATACCCTCAAAATTCATTAATGGAGATTATTCTTTCAAGTTTTCCAAATTTTAATTAGTGATAGGTATGAAACCAGTTTCCTACAGTGCAAATCACAAAAGAAAACATTGATATACTTGGCATTAGAAAAACTAGAATTCAAACGTAATTTTTTAATATATGGTGAATGTGTAGAATATGGAATTCCAAATTCAGTGCTAATGAAAAAAGTATTAGGGGCATTTAGCAACATTTTGCTAAGTAATTGCAGCAAAATATGCAAAGAAAAAATTGTGACAGCAAAACTTTTAAGAAAAAAAATTAATAAAGAGTATGTAATGTATTATCCAGAAATAACTTTTAATAGCCATAATATAACCTTATAAAAAATTTGTTATTATTACATTACAATTTTTTATTGTAATAATGTGATTTTTGTTTCAAATGTACTTCTATCTTATTATTTATGACATCTTATAAGCAAGAAATAATAATTATTATAATAAATGAGCAACGTAAATATATTTTTTACACGTCAGGGAGTAGAAGTCGGTTTCTATGGCGTCAAAATCGGGACAGAAATAAAGCATTTACTCCCTAGGGGCGAAATATGACAAAAATTTCCCTATGGAGTTTTTATTTCATGATAATTAAACAATAATTAAACAAAATGTAATTCTTATTTATTAACCTTGATTGTAAATGTTACATTTTCACAATTATTTACATTAATATTTGAAGGAATTTTGTTAAATGAACAGTTTTCTTTGCTCAGATTTATAGTTTCTTGAACAGTAGTAGCAGTTTGTACTTGAAGTACTTGATTTGCTATATTCGTTTTATTTTCTACGGAATTTTCAATGTACCCTTCAGCAACTGTCGTCGACTTCCAACCTCCGTGACGTTTTATAGTCGTGATGTCTGCCCCTGCATCCGCTAATAGAGTTGCTGAAGATCTCCGTAGACAATGGCCAGTATATAAGGTTGGATTTGATAATCCTAGGTAGGTGGCTATTATAGTTGGGATTTTTCCAAGAGTGTTCTTTCCAACTGGCTGTGCAGTACATTTTCCTGCCTTATAAAATAGAAAAAATCTACCATGGCTGATGGCAGGGGGACGCAGTGCGGCATATTTACGGTATAGATCGAGTAAATTTATTCTTCCTTCATTTTTTGTTATTATAAAGGTTCGGGATATTTTAGTCTTGGTATTAGGTATTGTTATTATTAAAAATGACCCTGTATCTTCAATTTCATCAACTTTTAGATTAGTTAATTCGTCTACACGACATGCGCCTGCAATTCCGAAGACCAATGCAATCTAGAAAATAACAAAATATTAATGCAAAAACATACCTAAATAAACACTTCAGTATAATCTTACCTTTAACATTAAATATTCATCATCATTTGCTTGCGTTAAAAAATAGTCAATTTGGTCTCTCGTCAAAATTTTTGATTTTTTCGGTTTATAACCATCAGAATTTCTTTTCAAAAATGCCGTCAGTTTTGCATATTTACTTATATTTATGTTATCGTACACAATCATACACGATTTTAACATAGAATATTGGGGCCATACCGTGGAAGATTTGTATTCCTTTGATTTTTTATGAAAATAAGCCTACATGACATTTTCCGTGTACGTTTGTACCTTCTTTTTCTTGCACCATTCTCTGAACTGATTGTACGCTTTATCATACAAATTTTTTGATTTTGCGGGTAATAAATTTAAAATTGCCGCACCGGCAGCTTCAACAATATCTTGCGGTTCGTCTTGGTTTTCCATGTCGAAAATGCACTTTGTAGTTTAAAAATGTTTATGCAAACAAATGTCTGTTGTCATAGTGCGCGTTGCATGGAAACCTCCCAAAGGCTTCTAAATATTGTAATTTCGCTCCGATTTATTAAAATTATTTAATTATGAAATTAAGTGTTTCTACTCCCTGACGTGGAAAAAATAGTATATACACCTCGGGAGAAACCACCATTTTTCCCTCGATGTATTTGTAGCCCTCGGGCTTCGCCCTCGTGCTTCAAATTACACCTCAGGAAAAACAAGCGGTTTCTCTCCCTTGGTGTATAATGTACTATTTTACACGTCCGGGAGTAGAAGTCGGTTTCTACGGCGTCAAACGCAAGACAGAAATGAAGCATTTACTCCATAGGGACGAAAACACTAATATGTGTACCTGCTGCGTAGCCCCATACGGGTGCGGCGTAACTGATGACGGGACGGATTGTAGTTTTATATAAGAGTAGTTTGTTGTCTATGGATAGTTCGCTGTTTCTTCCAATGAGTGGGAGTAGTTGGTGTTTTACTGCTAGTGCTTTGTTGATTGTCTGTCGTATGTGTTTGTCCCATGTTAGTTTTGGGTCCAGTAGAGCTCCTAGGTACTTCACATTGTTTGTCCATGGGATCTCGTTTTCATGCATTTCCACTTGTCTTGCATGGCTGCACTTTTGCTGGGGTTTATTTTTACTCTCCATTTATCGTACCACTCCTCAAGTTGGTTGATTGATGTTTGTAGATGGTTTATTGCTGTAGTAGGGTTCCATGATCGTGATATTAATGCTGTATCATCTCCGTAGAGTGCTATTGCGTTGTTGTGGTCGGTTTGTTTCGGTAGGTCGCTAGTGTAAATTGAAAATAGTAGTGGTGAAAGTATTGAGCCTTGTGGTACTCCTGCCCTTATGTTTCTGATGCTGGATTTTTGGTTGTGTATTTTTATTCTAAATTTTCTATTTTGTAAGAAAGAAGTTATCATTTTCATTGTGTTGCAGGAGAAGCCCATGGTATCCATTTTGAATATAAGGCCTTTATGCCAGACTTTATCAAAAGCCTTAGATATGTCTAAGAATATAGCTGCGGTAGACTGTCTGCGGTTGAATCCTTCGGTGATAAATTCCGTCATACGTAGGAGTTGGTGTGTTGTGGAAGCTTTGCTACGGAAACCGAATTGCTCATTTGGTAGAATTTTCAAGGTGTTAGTTTCTCTGTCTAGTCTTGTAAGAATGACTCTTTCCAGGATTTTTCCGGCCGAGGGGAGAAGGCTTATTGGTCTATAGTTTTCTGTGAATGTTGGGTTTTTTTCTGGCTTGTGCAGTACTATTATGTCTGCTTGTTTCCATTTTTGTGGAAAGTGGTTGAGTCTAAGTGCAGCGTTCTCTAGTTGCGTTAGGGCTACTAAGCCTTTACGTGGGAGTAGCTTGAGTGCTTGGTTTTGTATTCCGTCTGGACCGGGTGCTTTTTTCTTAAGTTTTTTTATTATTTGTTTGATTTCTTTCGGAGTTGTGTGTTGGGCAGGATTTGTGTTCGGCATTTGTACGAGTCTTCTCACTCTGCGGTTGACAATTTCTACGTGGTCTATATCCATATTTTGGTCGTTTGGGCTGAATTGCAATTCCAGACTGTCAGCAAAGGCTTCTATTTTGTCGGTGGCCGTGAATTTTAGTCCTGATGTGGTGTGTATGGGTGGGATTTTTGTTTCGGTGTTTCGGAGTGTTTTACTCATTTTTCATATGGAGTTGTCTTCTCTGCTTAAGGTGGCTATCTTTTCTTGCCAGGTGTCGTTTCGGTGTTCTTTGAGGGCTTGTCTTAGTTTTTCTTTGAGCTGGTTCGCTGTTTGTCTGCTGGGTCGAGAGTACGCTGCCATTTGCGGCGTGCCCTGTTCTTTGATTTGATTAGTGTTTTTATGGTTTCGGGTATTGGTGTTCTCTGGTAAGTGTGATTAGTTTCATATTGGGATAGGTTTATCGCAGTTTGTATGGTATTTATGAATTTTTCTACTTCTAGTTGTTGGTTTTCTATGTAGGGTGGTATATTTAGACTTTTTTGTATGAGGTCAGTGTAGTTTGGCCATAATGTTTTTGGCATGGAAACATTTCCAAAGGCTTCTAAATATTGCAATTTTGCTCCAATTTATTATAATTCATTATTTATGAAATTAAGTGTTTCTACGGCCGTACGTGGAAAAAATAGTATATACACCTCGGGAGAGACCACCATTTTTCTCTCGATGTATTTGTACCCCTCTGGCTTCGCCCTCGTGCTTCAAATTACACCTCAGGAAAAATAAGTGGTTTCTCTCCCTTGGTGTATAATGTATTATTACATGTTTTATTAAATTAGTAATCCATATCCCACGTGAAATGATAGTTATAGGCTTGCATTTTAGGTAAAGAATATTTTTTATGTGCATTTATTCCATTTATGCACCAGTTTATATGTACAGTAGAGTCGCGATTTAGTGAACTAATTCCGGCCAAGCCTGTTCACTATTTAGGGGTGTTTACATTTTCGGGGTTCTGGTCTCACTCAGATATTTTGAGAAACAACTTTTATTCTAGGTACCTAAATCAACAAAATTATGTATGTATATATAAAATAATAAAAGAGAAGGAAAAATATTGAATCCAAAATGGTTAGTTCAAGGTAATGTGAACTGTTTGTTCCAAACTTAATCATAAAGATGATTTTTTATTATTTTATTGTAGATTATCTTTAGTTAATTGTAGATTTTGAGAAGGAGAAATATTGAATCCAAAATGATTGGAATAAATGACTATAGTTCAAGATGATAACAGATATACGACGTTTCGACCAGATGGTTTTTGGTCATTTTCAATAGAATTATTCACTTATTTATTTATTAAAATAGTCATTTATTATAAATGATGCATATTCCCTATATTTACTGTGCGTTTCTGAGCCTCGTAATGTGACGTCACAGATTAAGCATTCGGGCCTGTTATATCGTATGGCCTCGGTTGAATACGTGTTTTCAAGGTTTTATTCTTCCCAAGTAAATCCTTCTGTCTAGTATTGTAGCCATGTATATCAAATTTTTTTATAAACATAGAATAATGTCTTTTTACAAACGTTGCTGAGTGATAAATGTACAAACTAGGTAAAGTTAAGATGTTATGATCTACAAAGTGCTGTTTACATGATTCACTTGTGTTTATATGTAGCATTGAAGTGTAAATAGGGTATCTATACTAATGGCATTTTCGCAGAAAATAATACCATAACTTAAAACGCAGTGTACCATGATATGATAAGTTTGCAATGCTACATGTAAACTGGCTAGTTTAGATAAATTTCTTAAAACATAAACTGATATACTTAATTTAGATTTCAAATAAGGAATGTGATCATTCCAATTAAGCCTATAATCTACGAAGATTCCTAATAACTTAATGGAACTTATTGCTTTTACTTATTCATTTTAAAGAGTTAATATGTGATTATCTATAGGTCCATTCCACTTAAATAATATAGCTTGAATTTTACTTGTATTTAATATTAAAGCATTTCTCTTTATCCAGTTGTACATCGAATTAAAGTTAGCTACAGATTTTTCCCTTAATGTGTTGGTATTAGGAGCATCAATGATGAAGGTTGTATCATCAGCGAAGAATACAGTATTAGTTTAACGATAAATCGTTAATATAGATCAAAAGAGTTATGGGGCTTAAATAGACCCTTCAGGGACACCGCAATGAACATGTTTCTTATAAGATAGGTTATACTCTATTTTAACTTGTTGGGAACCATAAGATTTAAACCACGTTAATGGTACACCTCTAATACCGAGTAATTCAAGCTTTCTAGGCAGTAGGTTATAATCAACTAGATCAAAAGCCTTACTTAAATCCATACAGAGCGCTTGGACATACTGATCTTTGTTTATATTGTCGAAAATATATTTCAAAATATTAAGGCAAGGTTTGTATTTTTACCTGGTAGAAAACCGTATTGACCGTTGTCTAGTAATTTGTTTTGAATAAGAAATTTAGTAATCTGCTGTGAACAACTTTTTCGTAGGTTTTTGAAATTGTAGGTTAAAGTGCAATTGGTCTATAATTTTGCATTAAACAATGATCACCTTTTTTAAATGCTGGACAGATAATTGTATGTTTTAAATGTTGTGGAAACACACCCGTACTGAGTGATACGTTTATTAAATAGCTAAGTGGTTGAATTAGATAAACGATAGCATGTTTTATAACTTTGATTGGGATTTCATCTCACCCAGAAGAATTTATGTTTTTAAGGCAATGGACGATGGCTATGATTTCATACTTATCTGTAGGATAGAAAAAAAAGTATGTATAGTCCGTGCTATATTAGGATTTAAGTTAGGTGGCTCTATTTCAAATTCAGATGAAACATTTACAAAATAGTTATTCCATTCGTTTATGTTAAAATCACCACAAACGATTATATATTTATTTGATAATTTGCCTATATTGAGTATTTCAAGCAGTTCATACATTTTATCATTAAATAATGTGACACTACCTAGTACAATATTGAATGTCCATTTCACCGTCATGGTACATGCTTCGCACAAAACAATATCGTATATCGATATGCTTTGAATGTTGACTAATACGTTCGTTCTTAAGCATTGCAATGCATCCCTGGTTGTTTTCATATAACATTGGTATTACCTCTATCTGGATCTGCATTTCCTTGAAAAGTTGCTTTAGCCATAAACCTTCATTGCAAGCTTCAGATGCTGCGATGATTTCGGCTACCGTTGATGAAGAGATGTAGATATCTGTTTTCGACTTCCCCAGATTATTGAAGAAAGCCCCAGGTGGATTAGGTATCCGTTGGTAGATTTCCGATTCTCCAAGTTTCCTGCCCAATCTGTATCCACAAAGGTTGATATCTTCTTCGTTGATCCACCAATCCAAAGTTTCATATTTGCCATTGTCTTCAGATACTTCATAATATTCTTCACCCCGTTCCAGTCACGTTCTGTTGGTTGACTTCTTTTCATGACAGAATGCCAATTGCTGGCGCAATGTCTGGTCGTGAAACTGTTGCTAGATATAGCGAGCTTCCTACCGCTTCACGATACTTCGTGTTATTCGGCAATTTTGCTAACATGTCTTCTGCTTTTATGAAGTTTGGTTTCATCGAACTATATGTTGGTTTTGCCAGTTCCAATCCATATCTCTTGATTAAATTATATATCTTGGAACGTTGACTAAAGAGAAAATTTCAATTTTTTTGTTCTTTCAACTTCCTTTCCAAGATAATATGTTACCTCACCAAGTTCTTTAATGTCGAATGACTCTTTCAACATTGCCACAATTTTATCTTCTTCATTTTATATCTTTGTACACAAAATGATATCATTCACATACAACAGTAACTTTTCTGTTCAATATCACTTACATAAAGACTAGGGTCTACTTCGCTCAATTTAAAACCATTTTTCAGTAAAACTTCATTGATTCTATCGTTCCATGCTTTAGCTGCTTGTTACAATCCAGAGTCCTTTTTTTAATTTATAAACTTTATCGCCTTTGTTAGGATGTACGAATCCTTTCGGTTGCTTGACATATAATTCTTCCATAAGTATGCCATTTAGGAACGGTATCTTCACGTCTAGGTGTTTTACTTTCATTTCTTTTTCTGCGTCAATCGCCAATATAGTGCGAAATGTAGCAACAAGTCTCGCTTTATAACGAGTGATGTTTCCATCTTTATCTTGTTTCACTTCGAAAGCCCACTCTGTATCAATGACTTCTCTGCCTTCTGGTAAATTAATTAGTTCCCAAACATCTTTTTCTGCTTTTGATTTTATTTCGTCTTGTGCAGCTGCTTTCCACTACGTTCGGTTTCTTCAAGAGTCTCGACTTCTTCCCACGTGGCTGGTTCAACAATGTGGTCAACTGTTGTTTTGTACGTACAAATATGACGTTCAGCTGGTATTCCTTTTGTTACTCGTTTGGATCTTCGTAAAGTCAAAACTTCACCTTCGTTTCTTGATCAATATCTTCATGTTTATAATATGTCAAGTCAGTCATTTTTCGCTCTTCCCTTGAAACTTCCCGGAGAGTATAATTTTGATCATCTTCAAAACAGACTTCTTGACACAATTACTCGTTCAAACGCCTTGTCAAGTATAAGGTACCATTTGACTGTGGGCTATAACCGAGAAAAATTCCTTTCTTCCCCGTGTTTTCTAGCTTTGTACGCTTCTCAGCCGGTACGTGATAAATTGTCTTGCATCCAAATACTCACAGATGGCTTTTTGCCATGCCAAAACTCGAGAGTTTACAAGTTGCTGTCACAAATGAAAGTTGTTACGTTAACATGGTGTATCGTTGAAACCGCCAATTCGATCAACCTCATTATAATGCAGCCGCAACCAATGAAACTATCATTTGTGCGAAATATACGAATATAATTAATAAACCTACAGAATATACAGCAGCCATCGTAAATTTTTATTTAAATATTCTTAATCCTCATTTGGACAATATCAAAAATTTACATAGAAATGCAGTGTTATGAGTTAAAACTTGTAAGTTTTTACACACAGATTTTGAAGCAGGGCGTTGCTACTAAGCACTGGGCGCCCCTGAGCTGTGAAAAATTACGATTTAAATAATTATTCTAACAAAGTAAAGCAAAATGAAATGCACAATATTGTTGACTTTAAATATCGAATTGTGGTACTTATCGGAGTATCGGCAGATGAGAGACGGTAACTAGGTTCAGCCTCCGAACCTCACATGAATATTATATTTTGAACAGGGTGGCGTCTGGCTCCCGCGGACAGCTGGGTCGAGATGTTTGTTGGTGGCACTTAATTGCGCCCTCAACGGCGTTAAATGGGACGTATCCTCTTTCGCACACAGCAATGAGAAAATTAATAGATATTCTTTTACTCGTGATCCTTTGCATAAAAAGGTAAATTGGCACGCCTGTCTCGACTCTCACCTGCGACTCACTGAGTTAAACTATCAAAACGCGCTTGAAGGTTCTAGTCGCTTAATTAGTTGCAACATTTGATTAAATATTTTACCATTTCTAATCGGTGGCACCATCAAATACCGCAAGCAGAAAAAATTTAAGTTAAAACCGTTGCTCCTCTGCCGTGTTTTGAACCGTGGCAACCTCCCCTTTTTTACAAGGGTCTTCGAAGAACTGAATTTAAACATCGATCTCCGTTATCTTTAGATCCTTTACGTGTCATATTCGTGCGTTTTTCCTGTCGGTTGACGCGAGTTCATATGTAACCGTGAATGTTTTACGTTCGAAAATGAACGGACCGATACATTTTGGAGCTAACTTTGCCGCGATGTTTTTGCTGGCATTGGACAGACAGTAATTTTGTGCCAAACCGTTTGGTCAGGCTCTAGTACAACTAGTCTACGTGTTAAATTGTAATAATGTTGATTTTTCTGCTGTGCTTTTTGCAGTCTTCTCTGGATGTCATTGTACAACTCTTGCAGGTTCGTTTGCTTCTGAAAGTTGGTGTCTCGATCTACCGCGGAAACTATTTAGTGGCTTCCTGTGTTCCGTAACATCTCCGACAATAATATATGCTCGTAACTAAAGTTGATAAAATAGGGAGTTTGAAGGCGTATTGAAATTGTGGTATGAACGAATCATCCTTTTCACGACTTGGTTTGTCCGCTCTGCTGGATTGTGTTGTGGGTGGTAGTAGAAGTTATACAGAATTTTAAATTGATATTTCTCTGCAGAGATTTAAACCATTTGCCTTCGAATTCAGGTCCATTATCGCATATAAGATACTGTGGAACTCTTCTAAGATACAAGAAACTATTTCAGCAGTAGCCTTCTTAACCAGAAACAGACATGAACATTTAGAAAAATAATCGGTGACTACAAGTAGATACTTATATCCGTGAGTTGAACGAGGAAAATCTGTTAGGTCTGTAGATATTGTTACGTGTGAGCGATTATGCGTTCTCATGAATAAATACACCTACAAGAGTTTCAAAATAAACTGTTTTATTAGCACACAGTGTTGATAGCAACTTTATTTCTCAAAAACTACACTACCGTCTGCAACCTCCCTGTTACCAAAGGAACACTATCTGTTTCCCTACCCGTCTTAACCACCGTAAAACTATCCCCCTCTTAGTTTTGCTCATCCCGAGCAAGGATTTCCTCTCATAACTTACATTGGAGAGGTTTGTGGCCCCAACAATTTTCCAGACAATTCACATGGATAAGCTTCATTCCAACTCTAGGACCTTTCTGTATTCGATACAGCACGTCGCTTAAATGATTAACAACAAGGAATTAGCCGTCCCAGTTGCGCTGTAGTTTTGGACACATTCCATTCCGTCGTGCCGATTGATATAACCAAACAGCATCATCACAATCGAATACCACACTAGGCACACGCACGTCGTATCGCGTTTTGGTTCGAGCACTGGCTAGTTCAACCCGCTTACTCGCGAATTGATGAATCGTTTCTATGTGATTCATCAGCTTGGCTACATAGTCCCCAAGTTCGGCAATATCTTTATCATCTTACTGGTACAGCATGGCGTTTCTGTCCAAGTCTACCATCAATTCCAGGCCATACATCTCTTCCAAAGTCTCCCGATAGTCCATTATAACCTTCCTCTCCTTTGACTCAAGTTCTAGCCTATTGTTCTTGGCGTCCCTTCTGTCCTTTAATTATAGGGACTTGAACACGCCAATAACTTCCGGCACGAATATTGACATATTATATGCATTCCACAATGAAACGTAACTGCCGTCCTCGCGAGAACCATCTAGTCCCCAATACCAAGTTGTGCGGACGAGGATTAATGCGAAAATCAATTATTCTAAAATTAAACCGTTACTAGCATTAAATAACAATATTTTTGTCATCAATTGATTTATATTTATATATGTATGATATGCAGCACGGTGCTTAAATATAGCATTTAATTTTAGTGTTCTTTTGATTGATTTTCTTCCTTATAAACTTTACAAATAGCCAGTTACAGTGTATACACAGCACGGGACATGTGATGGGCCCTTGTTCTAACGGATCTGCCAATGGTCATACAAAGGCGTATAAAAAATCAATATTAATCAGCTGAAAGATCATTATCATTAACCGCTTCACCTTTTCGATATGTTCTCGGCAGTGTCGGTCACACGTAATAAAACTTATTCTTTACCAACACCAAATTCTTTCAAAACATCTAGTACTAGTTTCCAAAGATAATTACTTGTGTTGAGCTTCTCTATTCTATACCGTCAACGTACGTATAACGACTTCTTTTTATCATATATAAATTGAATATTAATCGCAAAACACTCACGAGTCGAGTCATCCATCTTACAAAAAAGAACTGCTCATCTAGAATATTCTTGAGTGCTTTCTTCTGTTTTATGGTTTCATCTAGTACTGCATTACTAATGCAATTTCTTTCTAAAGAAACAACTAGTTTTCTAGCCTTTCCCCGTTTAAACCGGGAAAGATTGGGGGAGGAGGAGAAAAGCTTCGCGATATAAAATTACCATTTCTGCAACATATCCCTTAAATTTTTGTGTAAAGGAAATAGCAAGTTTTTCAGGTTTAAATTTTTTTGTTAAAGTGTCTTGACAATTTGAATAACTGCTACGAACGTTATCAATTTTATTTTTGTATTCGGTAAAAATTTGGTGCACGTTATGATGAAAACGAAATAAATGGCGCTTTAACCAGTAACCACTGTGACCCTATTTTAGTTACATAGTTACTGTTACTGGGTCAATTTGGCCATATCTAAATATCTTTGTTTAATTACAATTGTTGTTGGTATAATGAAACAAAACAACGCATATTACAAGAACATAAGTTTATTTAATGAACAATTAAGGCAATTAATTAATTAATTAGGTATATATACACGAAACTAAACTGTATAATTGTTGGCAATTTTTTACAAAAGTGTCAAAAATCAAAGAAATTGGCGCTGCCTGATCAATTTTTTTTTTTCCGTTTAATACTTTTTTCGGGAACGTCAAATCTGAGAACTCTTAGGAGGAAGGCAAATCTTTCCTTGGGCATAACAGCCCTAAAAATACCTCTGCCACTCCCGTCAGTTGCAAATATCAAGTTGATGTCTTCGAGATTTGATTTGAACGCTGCGGTATAAAAAAGAATTCCTATAAATGCATTTAGTTCTATTATATCTAGAGTTTTCAATTCAGGCCGATTTTGATTATTATATTTTGTTTTTTCTTTGTCAATTCGCAAATTTGTCCAGCGCAATATCTGGGATAATATATTGTTGTCAATAAGTAACTTCCACAGCTCTTCTGGACTAGCTTTTGAAAGACGTGCAGGTTCTCGTAAATCCGGACGCTCTTGAATTATATTATGTTGCCTTGTTAGCTCATCGACCTCCTGTCGAAGAGCTATAGTGTTCGGTACGATGTCTGTA
Source organism: Carabus problematicus (assembly GCA_963422195.1). Lineage (NCBI taxonomy): Eukaryota > Metazoa > Arthropoda > Insecta > Coleoptera > Carabidae > Carabus > Carabus problematicus. The sequence goes on from OY728580.1 coordinate 4,715,196, forward strand.
GCATCTTCCGATTTCAAAAATTTTTGCACAGAAATCCCGGACAGACCCTCTGGACCACGAAATGACTATTACAACATATGTCCGTATGTATGTCGCTCGTCCGCTCGCTCGCTCTCTCGTACGAGATTTTTTGTTCCACCCAGATCTCCTAAACTACCCAACGGATTTTTATGAAATTTTTTCTGCAGATACGTGTCATGGTCTAGTTGTGCAAAGTACATTTTATTTTTCAAAATTTTCCTTCGTACTTGAGAAAAAAAATATTTTCCAATTTTTTTTCAGTTTTTATTTTTTTTCTGCGTTATTTGTTATTCAATTGTATTCAAAATTTTCCTGCATATGCAGGAAATGGAACAATATTTTTCCATATTTTTTATTTTGAAAAATTTTGTAAGGCCATTGGAGAAAAAAATATTTTTTAATTAAAAATTGAACAAAAGAAGATCAACGCATTTATAGTCGGCTTAGTTTGCTTTGCTTTTGTCAACAGAAGAAAATGTATTCACACTTGTTTTAAATTTGTTGTTTTGTTTGCGACCTAGGCACCTAGGATTTTAAAAGTGAATCTAGATAAATAATAATTTCTGATATATTCAGACTTGCACATACGTCGATGAGCTGCAGGCATGTATGTCTGTATACATTCCTAGTTTTTTATGTAGATTTTGGTTCTGCTGACCAAGCAAAGTTATTCTTTCCATGAAAAGTTGCATTGCAATTATCTGCGTTTTCACTTAGCTCATCCTCTAAATTCGCTATATCTTATTCACCACCTTCTTCAAGAGAATTTGAATCGTGATCGCTATCTATTTCTTCAAAATTTTCAAATTCGTTGTCACTTTCTTCATAATCTTCCACCTCGTTGTACCATTTTGCCATAGTAGCCTCAAAGTTGTCATCGGTATATTTGACCGTTTTCGAACAGCTAGGACGATTTTCCATTTTTATATCTTCTACAATTTCATATTTATATATAACATTCTAAAAATTCCAATAACGTGATTACTGTATATGGGTCAAATTGACCAGAAAAAGAATAATATATTTATAAATTTGTCAAACTAAAAGCTACACTCCAGCTGCTTTAACACTCGACTAACCTATGAGTACTTGACACACTGCTGAACGAAGCCTACGCTGATTCAACAGATACGCGAGTAATTGAAATATTAATAATGTATATGGTCAAATTGACCCATCAACAGTGGTTACGGGTTAAATTTGACGTCCTGATCGGATTATCGAATATGGCCTCATTAGAGCGCAATAAGAATTTTTCTTCATCAAAGTGACGTTTTGTGACTTGCCAAACATAAAATGCTTTACCTTAGCTGAAAGTACCCGTAAACTGCATATTTACCTTTCAATTGATAGTCCATATTGTTGAATGTTGGTTTTTTATCTCTGAAAAAAATATTTTGTTATATAAATATATGATATGTTATCATATAGCTATAGCAATTACTCTATCGACTGCCCACTATCTTTGCGTATTGGGAGTATAAGAAAAAGAAAACATAAAAGTAAGCCTCCTATAGCACGGCATCCTGCAACATGGTTTGCTGTAACACGTTTAGACATTTGCAGAAAATCTCATATAACACGGCTTTCTACAACACGGTTTCACTCTAATACAATAAGAAATTTTCGAAAACCTTCGTATAACACTGTACTTCTACTATTTAATATGTTTATGTGTAATTTAGAAATCTAAATTACACACTATGAGTATATAATACATTTGAATATTGGAGAAAATTTCTTTTCTTTTGATAGATATTTTAAAAACCGTCCGATTGCTTATCGTGTTCTGAGGTAAGTGCCAATTGCCTTGTATCGAGCAGTGATGAGAAAGAAAATGATTAAATTTAGGTTATTAAAATTAAAATAGTGATATATTGTTTCTATTTGTTTTGTGTTATACATATTGTTACGTGCTGCAATATTCCATATGTGTTTTACAATTTGGTTGTTCACTGTTCAGTGTCAAGCTATCCAAGATTGTCACATAAAAAAAAAAAACATTTATTCATTTGTTTATAGTGAAGGTTATTTTTGTTAACGGTCTCTTGAAAATACAATGCCTAAATTTAACTTTATGTGAAATAGTGCAGTGAGAACATTTTGATAATATGAACAAGCCTGGATTTATTCTGTTCACATTAACGCAATTGTACTGTATCTGATTGATTTAATTCTATTATTAATGGTACCACATTCTCAAAACTGCAGTACCTCATATCTTATAATAAAATAAGAATTTATGTAGTGTATGTTAAATAACAAAACACGCAGCTTCTGCGATGGACTAAGTTTTCGCCAGCAAAGCCGTGCACTCCGTCCACAGAAATCATTTATGTTTTATTTAACTTATGTATGCGTAACAATTCGCACTTTATGAGCTGGTTTAATTTTTTCTGTAAACAATTTGTTTTTGTTTCCCATATACATTCTTTATATAACTCAACATTGATTAATAATTTTAACATATACAGTCTATGTTCATTACACAAACTGTCGTTATACCAATTTGGGAAAGATAAATCAGTGTCCGTTTTAATTCTGTTGTACAAAAATTTAGAAATATCATTCTTGTGTCTATTTTGAAAATAAAGAATAGCAAAAATATTTCATTGAAACTCAACAATCAAATGAAACATATTTCTTGGAATACATGAATTTCCACCAGGATTTCCAACTATTGTATAATATGCTCGGTAATATATTAACAAATCGGATAGTCTCGCACATTCATTACTATTTATATTATTAATTATACATTGTTCGGACTTATATGTTTTAAAACATTTGTATGCGATATATCCAGCGTAATGTGAAATTGAACATTTTTCAAATTGTGTGATATTTCTCGAAGTTAAATTCAGTTCTCTTATATCACTAGCAAAATAATTGTCAGGCTTAATTTCTTCTTGCGAACCTGAGGATAACGTACTTTCTTTTAAGATCGCATCCAAACTTAAAATACTACAATTATCCTATGGGCAATTTCGTGCTGTCCAACTTTGATCAATCCGATGAAATATAATGTTTTCTAAGTTGCAACGAAATTGTTCAGCGGTTGGGTACACATTGAAATCACCAGAACCTCTGATATGACTAAATAGATTCTCTAAACAGTCTTGAGTTAATTTATTAGTGCATAAATATTCTACATTTCTGGTTTTTAAAACATTCCAAACGCCGACCACTGATTTAATGGTTTGTAAAAGTCCTTCAAAACATGGACGATATGCTAGAAATCTAGTTTTACCATCCTGTTTGCGAACACATTTCCAGGCTTTTGCCCATGTAAAAAATTGTTCCAATTCATCGCAAAATTATTTTGGGAACATGAAAGGGATTGGCTGCATATTGATTTTTTAAAATATAAAGCAATTTATTAATTTTTTCTATAAATTCAGCTGTGTTCATCGCAGTTGTGCTGTTAATTCCCTGAGATACGAATGCCGATTTTATTGCAGCTGCTGTTTTGTGGCTAAATATTTGAGTAGTTAAATAAACGGACATTTTTACTTTCTTATACATAGTATAAAGAAAGTATAGGAATCATGAAAAATTTCGATTGCGAGATTTTGATGGAAATACATGTTTTGGGGTCCCCTGAATACGTTTTGACTATTTTCGCCATGACGTCTGTGTGTGTGGATGTGTGTCTGTATGTTCATTATCTTCAAAACGAGCAAAGACAGGACAATGAAACTTCGTATTTAAAAGTTTTTTGATTATATGAAGAGCTGATTTCTAGCATAATCGCACAACCGGAAGAGGAAGTTTACTGAAGATCAAAATCGAACATTGAGAATTATTAGAGAAACTGAAAGGGATATGGAAAATTTTTTAAATAAAAGTTATAGAGAAAAATAAGCTTAAGAAAAAATGTTCTATGCATTTTTGTTCTATCTTTATCCAATTTTGAGTAAAATGTATTTATATATTGGCATGTATTTAAAATATCATATATACTATGAAAACAAAACAAAGACAAAATATTTACAGAAATACGCATTTGAAATGTCAAATATGTGCCAATTTAAACTGAGTATAAAAAAATAGTGTGGTGACCACACCAGATTTTTTCAATTCAATTCAATTAAAAAAAGTTTTATTCTTTATATGGTTGTACATACATGTTTTGACAAATAATATAATATAATGGGTGCCATTATAGGGCACATTGCCCTCTTCAGCACGGGAATCTGTAGTTGTTGGGGAAAAAAAGAAAAAATACAATAATGCTATTTAAGAAAAAATAATGTTTGTTTACATGATAACACTAGTGATGTGGTGTGTATAGTTAATGATTGTGTGTCGGTTTCACTGTGTGCACTTTTACTTTGTTAGTGTCTGTATGACAAGGGGATGGCGTCCAGTATTTGTTGATGATTGTCTGGTAGTTGGTCGAGTCGTCCTAAGAGAATTGCAGAGGGGTGGGGGTATTTGTAACGCGGATTCCTGAAGCGTGGCACGGTGATGTCGAGTCCGTGGGGTGTGTTGTTTATTTGGTCAATCCGTCGTCTTGTGTAGCGGGCCTGGAGCTGGTGCATTCGGTTGGTGATGGGTGGAATTCCGGCGGATTGGTGGACATCTCGTGACGGGTGCTGCCAGTTGAACTTTGAATTTCCTCAGGAAACGACGTTCCATTTGGAGTATTGGCGTGATTAGATTGGTTCGGGCAGTTGCGTAGCAGATGGCTCTGTAGTCGGCTAGTGGCCTGACGAACATAGTGTACGTCAGAAGTTGGATACGTTCACTGCAACCTCGGAGCCGGATACGAAGCCTGGTGATGAGGGCAGAGCGTTTGCCCATTGCGTTGATGCACTTCTGAATGTCTGGCTTCCAGTATAGGGTGCTGGTGAATGTAACGCCGAGGTAGGTTGCCTCGCGAACTGGCTGAACTACCGTGTTCCATAGAGTGACAGCATATGCTAGAGTGTTGCGTTTGTGACGGTGACGGAATTGGATAAGTTGGGTTTTGTTGGGATTTGGTTTTATTCGCCATGATTCGAAACTTGATAAGTATTCTTGCAGTAAGTTGTTGGCTTCATACAGGGATGGTCCCGAAGCCCAGCAAACCGTATCGTCGGCGTATTGCTGTTGGAACACGTTTGGATTTTCTGGTTCAGGGAGATCGAAGCAGTAGAGGATGAACAGGAGTGGAGAAAGGACGGAGCCTTGCGGGACCCCGGAGTGGATGTTGAATGGGGCGGATAGGGCGTTGTGAACTCTGACTCTTCCTCTTCTTTCTTTGGAGACAATAATCTATTAAATATACACTTCCCGGATAACACTATAACTAAATAAACAAATCGTAACTTTCCTTAATCTACTTAACTAAACACCTGTTCTTCAGTCACGGTTCACTTCACGTACACATGAAATATAAGGTCCTTTCCTGGGGTAGGGGGTAGTTTGTCCAATGGGGGGGTGCACGGGCTGACTCCGTATCGTACCGGCGACAACGCGAGGGGAGGCGTGCGGAGATCTGGTGCCCGCGGAAGTGGGGCTGGCGGTGACGACGTCCGTCGTCCAGGAGGGCTGTTCGCAAGGGGCGAGATCAGCGGAGGCGGGGGTGACAGAATCACCACGTCCGGCGAACGGTGACACGGCTCCTCGATCCCGTCGCGTTGGCGGGGCGGAGTGTGTTCTCGTGCTCGTGCCCTTGGTGCCGGGGCGTCGGAAGACCGGATCCGGTGGTGGTGTCTGAAGTGGACCGGCGGGCCTGGGCAGCGGCCAGCAGCGACGCGGGTACGGGTCGGATGTGCTGTCTTCGTGTGCGGTCCCTCGTCGGCCTCTGATACATATGGTCGTCTTGATGGCGGCTGGGGTTCGGTCGCAGGAGCGAGGCTCAGACTGTCGACTTCACCGTTTAGTAGGAGCTGGGCTCGGAACTACTAAGTAGAGCAGGAGCTGGTCTCGGACTGACTCTGTTTTGTACTGCGTATGCTGCGCCTTTTATACCCTTGTCTGGCAGAGTCGAAAAGTCTCGTCTGCCAGACATAGGTTGGTTCTCGTTCGTCTCAGCTGTCTGACGGTTACGCAACTTTGTTTGCAGCGTGTCTGCGGCAGCCTGCCGCTCGTAGGGCCCGCACCGTTTCGTCGGTATCATGTTATTAAATTATCGGATTTAACTGAATTGGAAGAAAGAAAGTACGCGAATGGTATTTTAAAATTATGTACTACACCACGAATCATGAATACAAGTGCCTCTGAAGAATATTTTGGATTTCTTCCCATTTCTCCTAAATCTTCAAAACCTTCTATGTTATCGTAATATGGACAATATTGTAAAGTTTTTTTTTATTGACATCTCGTAAACAAGAACACATAATTTGTCATTTTCAGTTAGTAATTGTGTTTAAAGCTAAAATTAATTTGTTGTTAAATCCAGTTTCAAATTTAAAATATTGGACCAAGTTCTTATTGTAGATTCAGAAGGCAGCTTTATTTCTTTACAATGTCTTAGGTATCTATATCCGCCAGGAGAACGGTAGTGAAAATCTAACGCAAATTTTTTCTCTTCCTTACTCCATGTAGTATTTTTGGCATGTTTTAATTGCATGTTACACAATGTTTTTGCATTATCAGGAATATTTATTTGTTGTATTAAATGTTCCACAGATACTTGAAAAGTCAATTTCTTATTTAATCTGCTAATCATATTATTTTTATTCCGCATCATCTTCTTTAGACTAATGATTTGTTGTTTTATTTTACTTTGTAGATTTTTTGGTTTATCTCTTCTAAATAATTGCAAGCGGACTGTGGATTTTCTATTGTTATTAGAGAATTGGGATGTTGAACCTGATTTACTGGGAGTATTAAAATGTGATATTTCTAAATTGCACTGATTATTTGATGTTGTAATAGGTGATGTACGAAATTTGATTTGTCGCACTGTTTCACGTAGCACTTCATTGTGATAGGTATTATAAATATATAAATCAAATTTAATACACAATATCACTGAAATTATAGAAACAAACTAAATAGCGTTTAACCAAAGCACTTAATAGAATTGGGTGCGTATTCCAGCGGGTTGTACCACTGAATGCGTGTTATGGTTTTTGTTCGCCCGAAAAATTGCTAGCAAATGTTTTCTTACATAGAAGTACTGTTTTCTTACGTAGAAGTCAGAGCCACTTTAGGGTCAACCCCAACCTGTCAGAAAATAGGGAACTTGCATAGATTTTTAATTTTATCTTAATTCGAAGTACATATTTCAAACAAAACATCGTATGAAAACAAAAAAATTTAGTCTATCAATTAGCAGAAATCTCGATTTTAAAATAGCAATTTTTCAATAAAAATGACGTCATCTAAAACGGGTCGAGCGAAGTGACGTCATTAGCCAGCAAAATGTCATGCGCAGAGCGAACAGAAACAGCTGATAGATGCACACTACTGAGCTATTTGGCTATGTGTGTGAAAGACCTTTCGTTGTGTGTGTGTACGCAAGGCTGTGCCTATGCCGTCCTGACGTCATATAGCGTTTTCGCGCCAAGATATTGTATCGGAATTTCACTAATTTATTTCTCCAAAAGTATAGCTAATTTTGAAAAGATAAAAAATAGGAAATTTGTTTTAATTAATTTTTAAATAATATACAGATTCAGAAAAAAATAGAAAAAAAATTTGCAAGTTCCCTATTGCAACCATATGTCCGACCCAGGGATGAATTTATGATTTTGCCTTTTTTGTTGCCCCATAAACTGTGACGAACCGAATGATTAGTCTTCCGAATTTCAAAATATCTGGTATGGTCCAGTGGCGTAGCTACTGTAGAGAAAACGTGTGCATTGCATAGGGGCCCACGAGTGTTGGACAAGTGAACTGAGGAAAAATACATAATATTATCAAGATGAAAGAAAATAAAAAATATAAGAAAAAATTAACAAGGAAAATATATATTTTGTATTTTTTAAAAATTATTACCAACATGTGAGGGGGGCCGTCCGACCATACTTGCATAGGGGCCCAAAATTTCTAGCTACGCCATTGGTATGGTCCATCTTATACACATATATAGTTCATTTTCCGATAAAGTGTTGTAATTGAAAGGAATAATGTAATAAATTTTGAGAGAAGTGTTGTCACACAGGGTGAACTAATGACATTACGCCAAGTGAATCGGATGGAAAGGCGGTGAGATGTAGGGTTACCTGAAGTAACCAGTGCCGGGTTCGGATCCCGGCACTGGTACTTTGATTTTCTCATTCTGTACCTTCAGGTAACCCTACATCTCACCGCCTTTCCATGTAATAAATTTTCTAGATTTAAAACTTATTCGAAATACTAAATACATATAATGGAAAAATTTGCACATATCTCTTATCGTTTCTCAATTAATTCTACTTTTATATTGATATTCAGTATACTTCCGATTTTGCATTTACTGTGTAGTACCATTCGTTCTTAGAATTAGTTTGTCCTTTTTTTGTGTATTTTTATGCTTGACCCTCTGTCAGGCATTTGTTTATTACTTCCTTACTTATATTTCGAAGTAAGATCAAGTGACCCCCAAGCAAAAATGGGTTTCACTAAAATTTGCCGCCCCCAACATTTTGCCGTCCCAAGCTATGGCGTTTTCTCGTTCCCTATTTTATTTACAACAAAATTTATAATATAAATGTTGTGCTGAATCATAAACTACATCGATTAAGCATCTATTTGTCCCCTGAATATTATTTACTAATTGTATTAGGTAAATTATGGGTGTAGTTTGTCAAAAAAAAAAACAAGGTACGATCGAATATTTCAATCTACATCTACGTAGCAGTGCGCAGCCAGTGATGCGCAGCAGAAAGCAGATTACAGTCGACCAGACTAAGTTAATTTACAGTAATTATATGGGCATATGTTATCTGCTTTCTACTGTGTCACCATCTACAACAATCTCACGAACTATGTAAAAAATGTAGCACATATACGGCTGCGGATCTGTATAGTTTGTCTGTGGTACAACTAATAAAACTAAACCGTATACCTCTTATTCCTAGCAAAGTCAAAACGACTACTATCTTCGTGGAAATCCATTGGTATTATTTCCTCTACCGCATAATCAATTGCATCAGGTGCTTTTTTCGACGGACCTACTCCAGTTCCACGCTCATGTTTTTGATCTTGAGCTATACTTGCCTTGGCAGATTTTCATCCTTTTCCACTGGTCCTTTATCCGTTTCACATCGCAGAAATATCCATTCGCATGAAATGCACATTTTATTAGTTCCCACGCCTCATTTTTTTTGTTATTACTTCTACTATCCATATTTGTATTTTCAATAATGGTAGAATACTTTTTTATTTCTTCCATTAAAAATAAATTTTACCTAAACCCCAGTTAGCATCCCTATTACACTTTTTACCATTCATGATTACCTAAAATGGAAATATCAGGTAAAAATTCGTGGGGTTTTGATGAAAAACAGTAATACATTATTATTCAGCGAAGTAATCACCATCGCACTCAATGACCTTCTACCTACCTGATACCAATTTTTGAATGCCGGTATTGTAGAAATCTACGAATTTGGAATCAAAAAATTGGCGGACAGCATCTATAACATCAACTTGAGTTTTGAACTGGCTATGCCTCATAGAATTGTCAAAAGACAGGAACAGGTGGTAATCACTTGGCGAAATGTCAGGAGAATAAGGTGGGTGTGGTAACGTTTCCCAGCCAAACTCAAAATTTTTTTTCCGAGTCACTCTTACGGTATGAAGTTTAGCGTTGTCCTGTAAGAATAGCACTTTCTTTCGATTAAAGAGAGAAGGTTGTTTCTGGATGAGTGCTGCTTTTACTCGCTAAAGCTGATTACAATAGACCACAGCAGTGATGGTGTGTCCCGTTTTCAAAAACTCATAATGGACAATTCCGGCTGCTGTCCACCAAACACACAATAAAATCTTTTTTGGGTCAAAGAAATTCTTTGAAGTGTGTGGCATTGGATCAGTTGGTTACAATCAATGATATGATCGTTTAGAATTGGAGTACAGTATCCACTTTTCGTCGCAAGGTAACAACCGATCAAATTGTCACAACATTTCTATGCATCAAATGAAAGAGGAATGCATACGAAAGTAAATGACAGTATATAAACAAGTGCTATAAATAAATAACTAAGAAAATATCCACGGTAATCTGTATAAGGAAAACCGCGCGAACTTTTTTGGTTACCTGATAATTAATAATAATTATAAGCAGATTGTATTTTATTAAATATTGTAATTGAATATTACCTTTCTAAACAAAATATTAATCCAACTTAGACACACTTTGACAACTACACTACAAATGCTGGAAACTGCGCTTGCAAGTACCAAGGTCAACAAGATAAACACATGTAGAACAGATCTACCTAAACCTGGTCTAAACCTAATATATGTTGTGCTATGAATAGATGAATTTAGATCTGGTTTAAACCTAGTCTACGTAGACCAGATTTAAACCAAGTCTATTTGCGTTGCTATGAATACGGCTGAATGTGTTTAAACAAATTTCAAGAGAAAACTATCAACGCATGAACATTAGGTCCTTCGAGCCGGATAATTCAACTATTCAATATATTTTTTTCAACTGCGAAACAACAATCGACATTCAACAAATATGAGACTCCAATAATCCTAACTGTATCGCAATTCCTTGCTCCTCGTCAATAGACTCTTTCTACCCAAACAATGGTGCTAGAAATGAAGCATCTTAAAACTAAAAAATCTGGTGCGGTCACCACACGACTTTCTTATACTCAGTTTAAATTGGCACATATTTGACATTTAAAATGAGCATTTGTGTAAATACTTTTTCTTTGTTTTCATAGCATATATGATATTTTAAATACATGCCAATATATAAATACATTTTACAAAAATTAGATACAAATAGAACAAAAATGCATAGAATATTTTTTCTTAGGATTATCGTTTCCTATAACTTTTATTTCAAAACTTTTTCCATATCTCTTTTATTTTCTCTTTCCGGTTGTGTGATTATGCTAGATATCTAATCAGCTCTTCATATAATCAATAAACTTTTAAATATGAAATTTCATTGTCCTGTCTTTGCTTGTTTTTAAGTTAATGAACATACAGACGCACATCCACACACACAGACGTCATTGCTAAAATAGTCAAAACGTATTCAGGGGACCTCAAAACATGTATTTTCATTCCTATACTTCCTTTTCACTACGTATAAGAAAGTAAAAAGGCATGATCAAAAGCGCAGTTACGCGATTCGATAATTTTTTAAAACTATTGCCAATAATGACCTATTCGACATTGTTATACTACAAAATCCCTTAACGAACTTTCGATCGGTATTTACTCAATTCAAAGATATACAAGAGCAAATTGATTCGCACGAAGACCCTCAAATATCATTTGAAGAATTTGAAAATAATTACCACTCACTAATTAGCAAGGCTGAAACAATCAAACGAAAAAACGAATGCCAGATTTCTGACTACGCGCAATACTCGCAATCATCAAAGCCGCTGCAATCTAATCAAGTTCGCGTCCCAAAAATAGATATGCTCAAATCCTCCGGATCATTCGAAGATTGGTTCAGCTTCTACAACACGTTTGTTCTAATTCACACTAATAACTCTCTATCAAAAGTACAGAAGTTACAATATTTAATCTCATCCCGGCATGGTGAAGCTGCCGGGTATTAGCCGCAATAGGCACAACGGAGGAGAATTATGACTGTGCTTGGAATACGCTCCACGAGCGGTACGACAACAAACAATTATTATTAACACACATATCCAATGTATTCTTAATCTGCCCTTAATGTCTCGCAAAAGCGCTACGGTGCTACGTCAGCTCGTAGATGGCTTAAATAAACACGTATAGGAATTTAAATGAAAGAAGTCTCATGAAGTTCATCTATATCATATACGAATTAGCGTATAGTTATATATCTATCTCTCTCATTTCAATTGTCAAACAGCACAAGCGACAAGGATGGATATAACGCGTTTGTCTTTAAATTATCGGAACAATAGTACGACAAGCATAACAAAATGGGACTCGTTGTATTCGATACTATTACAATAACGTACGTCAATATTTTATTTCCTACACTAAGAACTGGCGTTTGTCAGTTTGTCTTATTTACTACTAATTAACACCAATGTTGCACTAACACAAACACAGTTATAATAAATGACTTTTATCCCAACTTCTTTTATTATATTATTATTTAAATCATTATTGTACATTCAAAATGTGAGACACAAATGATTAACGTAATGAACTGTCAAATCAACAAGCCGACTATTCACCGAAAATTTTACATCTGTTATATACTAATGCATGCATTATTCTTCTTTTGTTTAAATCCCCCGTCATCTGCTAACCCCTCACCATCGGAAATTACAGTATCTTATATGCTCGATTAAAAATTAATTAAACAACGCTACTGAATGTGAGAAAATGGGCGTGGTTAAAATCTAAACTCGTACTGTTTAACGATGACCTTCACTGGACATCTCTTATTTATCAAACTTTACGTATATTAAAATCACTCAATCGGCCTGTGGATTCATGGGGTGATCTGCTAACTGTTCTGTCGAACAAATTCAATCCCACAACTATCAAGGAATGGGAATCAACATTAAAGCAAAACGTTTTACCCACTTTAAAAGTAATAACAGAATTTCTTTCTAAATGCAACATTCTAGAGAGGGTAGCGCGAAAGGGTCTTCTCACAAGTTCCTGCAATAGCCCTAATAATAGGCAACAATCCTTGCCTAATAACAAGCAATACAAACAATTAGCCTCACCCGTGATTACTAATAAACAACAATGTCAGTATTGCAATCAAGAGCATGGAATTCAAAGCTGTGAAAGATTTATTTGCTTTTCAATCGCAAAGCTCATGCCGCATATGCAAACAGCGCCATAATATCCTGCTTCATTTGGAATCTGCAGCCGAAACAACATCGGTCTCAAACAGTACTTCTGCCTACCCCCATTGTAGATGTTCGTGATGCTACCGGACAATATCGGCAGTGTTGTGTCGTATGTAACTAAAAGCTACCAGCTAAATAATTACACACGCCGGTTCTTTTAAATGCAGTTTTTATTAGCCCTAATAACAAATCAAAATCAATATTTTTAACACAATTATAACGCATATCAACTGGTATGAACAAAAAAATAACTCATCATATTTTTCATCTGTTCCTTCAGGCGTTTTCCCCAACATTCCCCACCTGCGACCTAGGAATTTATAAATGCTAGTGTCTCACATAAAATAAAGATGCGTAACAGTCTTGAACTTTTCTCGGAGTGAATATTTCTGACAGTTTTAACTAGCGCCCATGACACGACACTTTCTGATTTAGAACATTCAATTTCACTTTCTTCTTTCTCGGCAATCAATGAACCTGGAGTTGGAGTTACTACATCGGAGCTGGAATGAACTGCTTCTGTAGAAACTTTACATTCCAATGGATAAACGCATTGTACGGGTCGCAGTACTTGCCCATGCTAAGTTTGGACTCGCACTAACTGCACCTTGTTGTCTTTGCCCGTCAACAATTCGACCATTCTACCTAATAGCCAGTCTAGTATTTTGCTTTTATCGTTGCCTGTCAAGACGATTTCATTGGCAGCAGCACTACGAATATTTTTTGTATTTACTGTCTGATGAAGCTGTCCCGGATATTCAACTCGAAATCTTTATCTTAATTCCTCACTTAGGGGCAAATTCATAGACTTCCTTAAAGTGACACTCACACTCACCTTACACTTATTTCTCACTCACTTTGAAATTTTGTATTGATAAACAATCCGCCACTCATTGGCCACTCAAATTTGTCTAAAAGTGAGTGAGATATGAGTGCAGTCGTTGGGTCCACTCATGTCTCACTCACTGTCAGTTCAAGTGCTGTGCGTGACGGGTTATTGTCAATTTATAAAATTTTAATATTAAATATTTGATATTATTAATTAATTTTATTATTAAATATTTGATATTAATTTTAGTAGAAATTAAATTAGTTTTTCGTATTAAATTGTTAATATTCTATTACAAATCATGGATGGCAATTTTTTGGAATTCATTCAATATATTGAAGATATTTGCGTGTGCCACGGTAAGTTTTAAATAATATAGGTATTCGAATTTGAATTAATTGTACATTAAATTTTTTTTAAATTTTAGACGCATTTTACGTAAATAAGTGAACCATAACATAATATTAATGATCAAGAAATTCATTTATTTATAGAGAACACGTGGAGATCTTCAATCTATAAGCCAGTCGTCAGTTTGTCGTATAGTCGGGGAGGTTTCTGAAATTCTTGCCAGGAACTTAGGACGCTATGTGAAATTCCCAAGTACAGCGGAAGAGATTGCGGTAAACCGAAACTTGTTTTTCAATATCGCAATGTTTCCTGGAGGTATTGGATGTATCGACGGAACTCACATAGAAATTAAGAGTCCCGGAGGTCCAACGGCAGAAAATTATCGTAATAGAAAAGGGTGGATGTCGTTGAATGTACAAGTAGTAGCAGGTCCCCATTTAGAAATTCTCGACATAGTAATTCGTTGGCCAGGATCTACCCATGACAGTAGAATTTTCAGCAGTGCTTTAAAAATGAAATTTGAAGATGCCCGTTTATCTGGAATTTTGTTAGGTGATAGTGCATACCAACAGACACATTATTTATATACTCCAATCCAAAATCCAAACACCCAAGCAGAACGACGCTACAATTATTCACAAATAAGAACACGTAATATAGTAGAACGAGCATTTGGAGTCTGGAAATGACGATTTCGGTGTCTCAATAGTGCCATCAATTGCAGATTGCGTAATACATTAAGAATAATTGCTGCTACTGCTGTATTGCACAATATTGCTATTGGAGAGATGGAACCATTTCTCCATGATCCAATCTTTAATGAACATGTTGTACCCGCTTCCACTGCCTCTACTAGCAAGCGGTAACGCTTTAAGAGCAACATTTATCGAACGACATTTTACAAATACATTGAACCAAAATTAGATTGTAATGAATAAATGTATTTACATTTTAAAAATAAGTAATTTATAATACAATTATATCTTATTATTTTTATTTTCTTTTAATTGTTCCAAAAGCAGCATCTCACGCTGTAATTGGATTTTTGCGACTTCAACTTTGAGTTGCTGCTCTTGAATTTTCAGCTTATGTTCTTCTAGAACTAGAGCATGTACTTCTGCATCCTGTTTCTGCAGTTTCTCGTTTCTGCTCAGCCGCATCTCGTGACGTGTATTTAGACGATCTTTTATCTTTAAGAGAACAAGATTTTTTTTATTTTAAATTTACTTATACATTGAAGTTCTATTTAAAACTACCTTTTGAACTGCCATAATCACAGGCAATAGCTTCATGGTCGGAAGTGCTACCAGCGTCTAGTTGTTCTATCCGAGGAAGCTCATCTGCACAAACAATTATATATTCTAATCTTATGATGGTAATAAAGAAAAAAATATCTTGTTCTTTTCGTGTAGACCTCACGAGTTCTTGATTTTCATTCAATAAATAGTCTCCTTCTTCAACGGAGGCTAACGCAATCGTATCCGAGTCGAGAGTATCTGGCACTTCAATATTCACGTTAAAAAACGCATCAAGGTGATCTTCCGTGTTAGGCGGCTTATAGCTTCCTCCACCTGTCTTCATGCGTTCTATTTATTCCGCAGCCAGTTCTTTTCTTCTCCTTGATTTAATGTTTTCCCTTGCCTACCGAAGATTTTGCGTTGTCCTCTGGAGCAATATTATGTTAAAAAACATATTTTTTTAAAAATTATACTCTTAAATTATGTATAAATCATAAGATTCACTTACCGTGCTATTCTCTGATAACGAATTAAATTCGTTCGTTATTTTTATCCAGGTTTTTTGTCGCTGCGAAACACTAACACAATCTGTCCGTTTACATTCTACCACATCTTGATACTTTGCTACTAATTCTTTCAAAAAAACTTTCTCATCACCTGTCATAAATTTGTTTTTCGACATTATTAGTCACGAGAAATAAATTACACAATATTTAAAATTGACAGAATAATAGACGCAAATACACTCCGATATGTTACCGCCGTGTCTCTTGGTATACAGCTATTTAAGTACAAAAATTAAATTTGTTGACAAAAGCAAAGCAAACTAAGCCGACTATAAATGCATTGAACTTCTTTTGTTCAGAGTAACGTCAAAATTCACCAAAAATATTTTTTTCTGCGACGGTCGTTTATAATTTTTCAAAATAAAAAATTTGGTAACATTCTGTATCTTTTCTCGCATATGTAAGAATTTTTTAAATTAAATTGGATGGAAAATAAAGGAAGAAAAAAATTAAAACTAAAAAAAATAGATATATTTTTTTTCTTCGAGGCTTTAAATATTTTTAAAAACTAAAAATACCTTGAACAATTAGAGTATAATATGTATCTGTAAAAAAAAATCATCAAAATCGGTTGGATAGTCTAGGAGTGCTGAATGGAACAAAAATTTTACTTCACGCTTAAATGCGATGACCCGCCCTAAATGTTCACTCAAATGAGTCACTCATTTATGTTGTATTCTGAATACGAAATTTGAGTGGAAGGAACACTCACCCTAAATTGAGTGGCAAATGAGTGAAGATTAAGGTGAGTGTGAGTGTCACTTTAGGGACGTCTATGAATTTGCCCCTTAGTCTCTGTAAATATTGGAAACGTTTATTCAATGAAAAGTTGTCTGCTATATCAAGAACTGGTACGCCAGTTTCACAAAGTTCTCGTAAGAACATATGTCACGTTTATTTTTCTATCTTTGTGTTTTCGTATATTTCTTCTGTATCTCTGTAGCTTTCTTCTAATATTTGTCTAACAATTAAAATTCATTAGTTTATGTTTACCTGACAATTTCACTTCAATAGTAAATTCATTTAGCTTACCTTAATCTAAAAATATTACTCCAATTTCATATCTTCCAGTAATACAAACTTTTTTTTTTTAAAAAAAATAAGGATTTAGGTTAACCATGTGCTGTCACTCAAAATCAAAACAATGAAGTTGAACCTGTCTGTACGGCTAATTATGTTCAGGGCCTCGTTTACACGCTAACAAATAAAAGTAGCATGATTTTCCTCCATACAGTGAACCTTCTGTTGTTGAAAATAGCCGCACTTGCTTAAAAACCACATATACAGGCTGTCCTATTTCAACGGGCCACTACAGGAATCTCGGAAACTATAAGAGATACAAGGTCGGTTAAATTAGACAAAAATTGCACATTTATTGGCTAATAGTAATGGCGATTTCATATTTTGAAAATATTCCATGGCTCACTAGATAATGACAAAATTGTGATAACTCGGAAGGTACTAAAAATATTGAAAAATGTTTCAAACAAAAATTTTAGCATACACAGTAGGCTTTTTGAAGAATTTGATGAATTTTTTTTTTATTCTTCTGGAGATACACCATGCAAGTTCAATTTTTTAAATAGGAATCATTTTTAATTTTACTTTAGTTAAAAAGAGCTACTTTTCCTCTTTACAATGATGTATTTGTTTACTACATAAATATCTTTTTTAGTTTTGAAGAAAAACTAAAACGTATGATAAAAAGAATGATTTTGTAGTGTGCCATGAAAATTTGATATGAAACAATTGCATCTAAACATGTTTAGTACATGCAAAACAAATGAAATTCAATAACATTTGATAAACGAAACAAAATTCTTTATGTAAACTGAAAACTATTACACAGATTTTCGTATGAAGCCATAAATTATTTTTTATCTATAATTTTTTGTTTACCAAATATTATTGAATTTCAATTGTTTTGCATGTACATAATTTCCATGGCACACTACGAAGATCATTCTATTTGCCGTATTTTTTCATTTTTCTTCAAATCTAAAAAAGATATTTATACAGGGTGTTAAAAAATAAGGGTAAAAAATTTTCATGGTATATACATTTTGATGTGCTGATTTACAATCAAAAAGATTTTTTTCAAAATTCGCAAAATTACGGACATGCGTCTAGAAGAGCACATTTCTAGTGCCACTGGTGACAGTACATTATTACAAAACGTCAGAATGAAATTAATTCATTTGTTATTCAACATCAGTTACGTGGTAAAAAATTTATATTGAATACACGTACTCATTTGTTTAGTACCAGTGGCACTAGAAATGTACTCTTCTAGAAGCATGTCATAATTTTGCGAATTTTGAAAAAATTCTTTTTTATTGTGAATCAGCACATCGAAATGTATATACCATGAAATTTTTTACCCTTATTTTTTAACACCCTGTATAAACGAATACATTACTGTAAACAGAAAAATAGCAAATATTATATTTTCAGTTCCGAAGTTCATCGTCAATATTATTAAAAAGAAGTAATATGTCCGTATTATGAACTCGTTAATTTTAGTTTGTCATTATCTAGTGATCTTACCTAAAATTAACGAGTTCATAATACGGACATATTACTTCTTTTTAATAAGAAAAATAGCGCTTTCTAGCTAGAGAAAAATTAACTATGGTTTCCATTTAAAAAATTCAACTTGCATGCTGTACCTCCAGAAATATCTATTAAAAAAATATTTCATCGAAAAGTTTCTTATGTATGATAAAATATTTATTTGAAACTTTTTTTCGATATTTTTTTATGCTTTGTGAGTTATAACGAAAAATTTAATTTCGAGAAAATCACACGTTTACCATTATCTACATGCAATATTTTGAAAAATATAAATCGCCATTATCATCGGCCCATAAATGCGCAACTTTTGTCTAATTTAACCGACCTTGTATCTCTTATAGTTTTCCAGATCCCTGTAGTGGCCCGTTTAAATAGGACACCATGTATATCCCCGTTTATGTCAATACATAGATGCATAGCTACTTTTTTTCAAACTACTAATCTTCTTCTGTGGAAATGTTGCGTCTATTGACCTTGGTGACAGATATTTTGGCGCTGTTTTAAGTGAGTTTGCTATCTTCCGTTCTCCCTTATTTGGTTTCTTTTCCTTGTTCTTTATGACTTAAGTCAACTTGTTTTTTTTTTTTAATAGTTCAGTCAGAGTTTTGGTTCCAACCTTAAACAAAGCAGGCCAAGGCCACGGTGCGAACTACGTTTTATCGCATATCGTTTGTGTTTGCTAAATTTTGTAAAGAAACACCCGTATAGGGGATTTTTTACCAAACGAATCTGCCGTTTCGAAGTTTTTGCTGCGAATTACCGCTAGTTTAAGTGAGAGAATTCTTCGACGGACTTCTGTAACGGGTTTAGTTTTTCCTGGTGTCCAAATTCTGCTTCGCCTGACGCCTTTCGACCCCGTTGTGAGCTCTTACGAATTCTGGTTTGGTCCAGCTTCCCTGAGACGTAGTTTCTGCGTCCTAGGACGACAACCACCCTCATACGCCACGAGTTCCACAGACCGCTGACCAGTCCGGACCGGGTCTCCAACCACGTGTGAGCCAAGTGGATCAAACTTTGATTTTGCTTCTTTTCTTCTCTACCCCTTCCCTTAGTGTATATTAACCGAATTATCAATTAAATTAAATATTTTGTTGTTGTTAAATACGTAAGATTCAAATTAATTCAATGTGCCTGTTATACTTAGTTCTCTTTTGCTTATTTTGTTGATTTATCCCATTATTATTATTTTCTTTCTGTGTAAACGCGGATGTTCGAACCTGATTAATGTTTTATTGAGAGTGGGTGCTATTGTCTGTTTGCAATTCCGTACATACCCTTATATGAATCTCAGTTGATCAACCCCGGGCCCTCATACTTTCTAATTATGCTATATCCGGGTATACGACGTCGGCGCAGGGAATAGCTCCAACGCCATTTTTGTTGTTGATAGTACTGTGCGGCCATTTTGTGTATTTTGAACATCTGGATACATGTTACTATAATTTTGTTTATTGACAACTGTTTATTATTTTTGTTAATGGATATATTTCTATTCTCATCATTTTTTTGTTAATTGAATTTTTTGTTTGTTCTTTTATTATTCATTATTAAATTAGTTTTACCCTACCCGCTCCCCAATGTCGTTGGGTTTCGCAGCTGCCGAATAGTCATCTGGTTGGTCCAGCCCACCATCACAATTTGGCGTAGTGTAGGTTCACCTTTAATTGCGTGGCGCCCATTTAGCTAGAAACACCCCCTTCTCCACTGAGAAGCCGGCAACCTCACCTCTGGCGAGGACAATTGCGCGCAGCCCATTCGGACACGTAGAAAACTTGGCGCTCAACGTGGGACCCGCTTTAACAATTTCGCCCCTATATTTCTACCCTGTTTGATTAGGATAGTTTATTCTTCGTTGGTGTAAATCTAACTTGTGCTATTCTCTTAAATTTTTATTATTGAGGAATTAATTACTCAGTCTATCGAATATATTTCTTCTCATCCCGTATTTTTAATGTTCTTTACGTACGTTTGTTTTGCTATAGTCATGGACTTTCGCATGGAGGTTAATAGGTTGTAGCAAGACAAATTAATATATGAGTTACACATTCGCGGCGTATCAGGTATCATGGAATGTGACGTCAGACGCAAAACACTACGGTCGTTGCTAAGATTAGAGAAAACTAATACTTCTTTAACCCATCCAGAGTATCCGTATACGTACGAACAGGATGTGGAGTCTCTGAATGCCACAATCGCGGAAATTAAAGCGCTAGTTGCGCCGTTTAATGACGATTCTAGTTCTAACGCTTTCTAGAAAATCTCGACTAAAATTGCGCATGCGTTCTGCCGCGCTGATCGCATTAAAGCCGGGACGTCGGATCAATGTATCGTGCGTTCGCAAATGGTAGTCCAATTGATCATCCTATGGTCAGAAGTGTAAATTAAAATCATATATACGGTCGTCTTCCCTACTAGCTGCCGGTGTCCTGGATATCTCTATATGTGTCATAGAAGGAATTGAGCTGTCCTCTGACTCTGAGTCTGATTCCAATCCCGTTACCGTTCAGTCAGAATTACGCACGCCATGTGAATTGAAAGTTGTATTGCCGTCACATTGGAATTTACATTTTTCCGCCGAATCCAAATCGCTTGAGGCTTTTCTAGAGCGCGCCGAAGAACTCCAAATAGCCCGAAATGTTTCGAAGCAGCAGCTGTTCGAGTCCAGCGTCGATCTCTAAAGGGGAAAGTTTTAATGTGGTATCGTGCCAACCGCAATCAATTTTCGAGCTGAGATTCCCGGGTAGAGAGATTACGTGAAGTTTTTCAGCCTCCAGATTACGACGACCGTCTCTTCGAAGAGATTAAGCATCGTACTCAAGGACCCGACGAATCAATGGACATTTACGTGGCAACAATGCAAACAATGTTCCGTAGATTGATCACAGCGATCTCTGAAGCTATTAAATTAAGAATCATGATGCGAAATATTAACCCATACTTCCAACAACTGTTGGAACTAACGGATATCGATTCGGTTGACAGTTTGTTGAAGTTGAGCTGACGTTTAGAACATCGCCGTGCTGTGATTAATGCGTACGTTCCCCCGTCCCGCAACTACCGTTCTTTAGAACCCGATTTAGCTTATGTTGGAGTGTCTTCCCCCGAACAATTGTTACGATGATGCTAATTCAGGGTCAACTTCAGCAATAATTTTTGTATCACCTATCGTAGCTAATAACAGGCATAACCGTGACTCACAAACTCAGCACCCACCTCGTGACAATAATGCATCCCGTCTAAATACCGTTCAATGTTGGAATTGCGGAAACAATGGTCACCGTTCTGCAACGTGCAGTCAGCTAGTAACCGCCATTGTTATCGATGTGGGAAACCCAATGTTACCGTCAAAACTTGCCCGATTCGCAATAAATCAGATAACTTAAGAACCAGACACTAGACGACCGGTTAGTGTCCGTTACCTTAAATCCTGTTATGGATATTAGGTTTGTTCGTTCGACTTGCTCAGTGCAAGCTGAACTAGTACAATCTGCTTGAAGCGACCTGCTCGGTGCAGTTCAAAGCAGCACTGTGCAAGTTGCTGGGAGCAATACGAAAGAACGCCTTTTCTCACTTTGCACGAATTTGTCAAAATTTAACCTAAAAGTCATTTGTCAAATCAATTATCGAAATTATATTAATGCAAATCGATACAGATACATTCGTTTATAATTATTTATTGCAGAAAACTTTTGATATTATTTTATAATACATATATAAATAATATAATCACAGAATAAAAAGGAACTATCTTTAACTTAATATAATGTAAATATTATTATTATTAAAAAAATTCCAAAATTTCATTCCTTTTTTTCAATACTTCCGCTTGTCTTTGCCGCTGTTGTGTATACTGTATACAATTTGAATTTTTTCTGTGAACGAATTAAACAAAACTCGAACTAATGTAGAAAACACTGCACTGCACTATTTGCTCGACCTCCCAGGCAGATGCAGAAAATCAACTTGCATGGACACGAACGAACGCCGTGAGAGTAATTGCACTGAACAAACGAACACCGCGCAACTTGCACTTTTTGCTCGGTACAGATAGTGCAGATCGAACGAACAAACCTTATATATTATCGCACGCTAAGGGTGACGAACGTCCCTATCTCACTGTGTCCGTACTTGATCGAGAGATCTTGGGACTCTTGGATTCTGGTGCTTCTCACACCGTCATTGGAGAGCCGGGTTGGAAACTATTCCAATCGATGGGATTTTCCTTAAATAATGTCTTACTGTCGAGGATGGGAAGTCTGATTCGTCAATTGGAACCATTAGCGTACCATTTACTTTGCAGAACCGATTCCGATGGTTTGAGGTCGTGGTAATGCCAGCCATGCCTCACGTTTTGATATTAGGAATAGATTTCTTCAAGGTTATGGGTGTTGTACCAGATCTACGTAGTGGAGAGAGCAGTTTACGAGTATCGATTCCGTGTCGTGTTATGCGGCTAAGGAAACAATCCAAACTCGCCAGGATTTGTCGCCAGAGCAATTTTCCACTCTCGACAAGGTGATCGAAACAGCATTTGCACGGTCAACCACGGTACTAGGATGTACACAACTAGTGGAACACAAAATCAAAATTTCTGAAAACCAAGAACCAAAAAAACAGCGGTATTATCCTGTATCCCCAGCTATGCAGAAACATATCGATAATGAGCTGGATTACATGTTGAGACAGGGGATTGTCGAGAGATCGAAAAGGCGCTTTGTCTTCGCCGATCCTCATGGTGTCGAAGAAGGATGGTACGTACAGTTTTTGTGTTGATTTTCGCAAAATTAACAAGGTATCTACTGGCGACGCGTATCCACTACCCTTTTTATCGAATCCTTTGGATAAACTTCGTGATGCCCGTTTTTTTTCGTCACAGGAACTTAAATCCGCTTATTGGCAAATACCTGTTTCCACAGAGTCAAAACAATATACCGTCTCTACCCGAGGATTATATCAATTTTGTCGGATGCCTTTTGGACTCCATAACGCGCCAGCGACCTAGAAAAGATTTATAGATACGGTTCTTGGCCCGGAACTAGAGCCCTTTGTGTTTAAATATTTAGATGATATCATTATCGTAACGCAGTCATTTGAAAAACATATAGAAATATTGAATATCGTTTTTGAACGTCTTTACCGCGCTGGGTTAACACTGAGTCGTGATAAATGTCGTTTTTGTCTTCTCGAGCTAAAATATTTGGGATATGTTGTCAACCAAGGAGGATTTAATGTAGATCCTGATAAAATTTCGGCCATACTGAGAATTCCGACTCCCGTTACTGTCTCCGAAGTTCGGAGAATCATTGGTATGGCTTCATGGTATAAACGTTTTATACCACACTTCTCATAAATTGCCGCACCATTGAATAATTTAACGCGGAAATCTGTTAAGTTCAGTTGGGATCAGTCGTGTGCTACCACTTGGAATACTATTAAGCAGCGTTTGATAAGTGCACCCGTTTTGTCGTGTCCTGATTTTCGGAAGCCTTTTGTTGTGCAAACCGACGCATCTGCTTTCGGACTGGCGCTGGCTTGACGCAGACTTATGAGGACGGCAAAAAGGGGCTCATTTACGCGGGCGGAACGAGAGTATACCACTACCGAACGGTAGTGTCTCGCTGTTCTTTGGGCGGTTGAGAAACTAAGGCCGTATATCGAAGGAGCACATTTTACCGTACTAACCGATCACCAATCCTTGTTGTGGCTACACCATCTTAAGGATCCTTGTGGTCGATTGGCGAGATGGTCCGTACGTTTTCAAGCGTTCCTGTTGTCGACACCATAACATCCACAACAATTGTCCCTGAGACCCGTGACAAATGGTATGACACATTGATGCAGAGGGTGAGTCAGAATACATTGAAGTTTCCGTCGTGGCGAATCGAGAACAACGTGTTATTCCACTATCGACGCTGTACATACTCCGAGCTATCTACCGAGGCCGACTACTGGAAACGTGTGGTTCCTAAGTCTGGCCGAAAGAGATTACTACGTCAATTTCATGATGAACCCAAGTCTGGTCATCTTGGCGTGTTTAATACCTTTCCTCGTCTGTCCTCTCTGCGATTTTATTGGCCTCAAATGAAGAGCGATGTCACACAATATGTCCGTCGCTGTAATACGTGTATCAAACTATGTACTTTCGGATGCATCAAAACTATTTACTGCCAAGTTAGCACCTAAGTTTGTTGATCCCTATCAAATCCGGAAAAGATTGTCGCCTTGGACATGAATTACAGAACGAGAATGGCATTCCGTGTGGTACCTGGCACGCGAAAGATTTGAAACCGCATCCCGAAGACCATAGCGATTCAGATTAAAATTTCTGCGAAATTTTATTTTGGAACCTTGTAATTTCACTTCAATAGTAAATTGACTCTGACTCTTGCTGTTCTTTCTTTGAGGAAATTGGCGATTGCACGAAGAAGTGGTGGGGCAGCAAAGGACATCAACTTGGTGATGATGCCGGCGTGCCAGATCCGATTAAATGCTCGTTTAAGATCCAGAAATGTTGCGGAGACAACGTGACCGTAGTTCAATGTCTTGGCGCAGTTTGGCGTTCAGAGTTCTGCGTCGTGGTCGAAACCCGTACTGATGCGGTGGGATGATGTTGATATTTTCAAGACAGTTTTATAGTGAGTATTTTCTCGTATATTTTTCCGAGAGTGTTTAATAGCGGTAGAATGACGGGTCTGTGACAAGTTTATTTGGTTTGGGGATTATGATGATGATGGATGATTTCCACTTCGCGGGATGGTGTCCAATGGAGTACCAGGCGTTTAGGATTAGGGTGAGTAGTGTGATTGCGGATGTTGGAAGGTATTTGAGGACCGTGTATGTGATTCTGTCTCCACCGGGTGCAGATTTTCCCTTCTTGGAAGCTATGATCTCCGTTAAAAGGTCAGTGACTCGTTCACCAGGAGTGGTGATTATGTTGTCATTGTCGATAAGATTATTTTGTTTCTGTGTGTATTGTTCTGTCAGGCATTTGAAGTTGCGTCAGAAGATCGGAACACGTCTTGATCCACGAGTCTTCTCTGTGTTTTAGAGAGAAGCGTCTGATTAGTGCATTGAGGCGGTTTAAATGATACTTGCAGTTGTCGTCTCCTGTGCGAACGTAGTGCCTGTATAGACTTCTCTTTTCTCGTATTGATTTGATGATTTCAGCTGGAAGTGGTCTTCTATCGGTTCTTATGTTTATTGTTGGGATGGCTTCGATGGACGCAGTGCTGATAATGCTGGTGATTGAATCCACGGCTGAGTCGATTGCTTCTGGAGAGTTTAGTCGTGTGTCTAGTGTTATGTTGTTGTTGATATGTCAGTGAAAGAGTTCCCAGTCAGCTTGTTTAATGTTTTGAATTGAAATTTGCGTCGCTCTTGCAAGGGGTGCTTCGATTAGGTGCGAGCGTACGATGACAGATAGGTGGTCGCTTGTTACACTGGTTCCGATGGGTCTTCCACATATCACGCGATGTCTTCTTTTACCACGATGTGATCGATGTTTGATTGGCCGACGTGCCTAAGAAATGTGGGTGAGGTTCCGTGGATTCGGATTATCGGAAGTGAATCTAGGGCATCGAGCATGTCGTTGCCTCGGTGATTACTGGCGTGGTCGCCGAAGTCGATATGTCTGGCGTTAAGGTCGCCCAGTATTATGGTTGCAGTCAGTTGACAGGCGTAATGTAGAAGGTTCGTGGGGAACGTACACACTTATTACGCGGACTAGACCTATGTGCGTATAAATTGTGGCTACTGTGACGTTCATTGAGTCGAACTCAGTTGGGAATGTGTGTGATATGTTTGGCACGGAGCGGTGGATTAGGATGGCGGTGCCACCGGGGCCGTCTGGATCCTTTGGCCAGCGTGTGATTGGTAGCCTGCTACGTTGATGGAGTTGCAGTGTGTGTTGGTGATAGCCAGCACACCTATGTTGTCCGTTCGAAGAAGGTTTTCGACTAAAAGCCGTTTGGTGCGGAAGCAGGATACATTGACTGTATCAATGTTGAATGATTTATCCATCGACGTTTGATGAACTGGCGGCTGCAGAGTATGACTGTGTGAGTTGGTAGGTTTTTGCAGCAGCCCACGTGCATGCCGGATCCTGAGTAGGAGATCACTAGGTTCGTGTTGAACAGTTGTTTGGCTAGGTTGGCCATTATTGACTGAATTCTTGCGCGGTTGTCCGGAACGGCGTTGAGTATGGCGGTGGTGATGAAGCGCAGAACGTCGTGTGTACTGGCTAGTGCTGCGTCATCTTCGGCTGGAGAGTCGATGCATTTGAGTGGTGCGGTTGAGGTGGCGTTTGTTGGTTGCTGGGGACGAGCTGGACACTTGACGCTGAAGGCTGGATGGTTGTGTTGACAGTTTGCGCATTTTACGTGGTTGTGCAAAGTATTCCACCGCGTTGCAGCTTCTTATCATGGCTAAATCCAGCCACGTTTTTAAAACAAATTAATTGAAAAACAATTTTTAAAAACGCATTCATTAATTTGCACTAAAAAGTAATAAATAAAGAATTAAAAGCGTGGGGCGCAAATGTTTATATAAATTGGACATTACAATATTTGAGGTCCCCTGAATACGTTTTGACTATTTTCTCAATGACGTCTGTGTGTATGCGTGGCCGTATCTTCATTATCTCAAAAACGAATAAAGCTAGAGTAATGAAACTTCATATTTAAAAGTTCTTGGGATTGGCGAAGAGCTGATTAGATTTTGGCTATAATTAGAAAACCGAAAGAGGAAGTTTACTGAACACAGAAATTGTAAATTTCAAATTATTTAAAAAACAAAAAACGATACGTAAAAATTTTTCAAATAAAAGTTGTAGCGAATATTATGCAAAAAAAAATGTTCTATACATTTTTGTTCTATCTTCATCCAATTTTGAGTAAAATGTTTTTATATATTGGCATGTATTTAACATATATATGCTGTGGAAACAATACAAAGACAAAATATTTACAGAAATACCCTTTTGAAATGTCAAATACGTGCCAATTTAAATTGAGTATAAGAAAGTAGTGTGGTGACCACACCAGATTTTTTATTTACACTTTTGTTCAAATATATATCGTTCTGAAGCAAAATCGATTAGTACATTTGTTAAAGAGACAGGTGGACTATGACAAACGTCAAGTCTCTGGCTGCCAACTATTAACGACTGCTAAGACACTTGGTATCGCAGGATTCTTCGTACTATCATACTGTTATTCTTATAGTTTACTTGTAATTGTACTTGCAAAAAAAGGCTTTCAAAGAACATCAATAATTTTTTACTTAAAAAATAATTTTAGGGGACAGGAATCAGGAAAACAGGTCCGTCCCCTAAAAAAGAACGAATTGGCACCATAGGTATAGAGTATGGTAGGGTAGGGTAGAGCAGCCAAATCTATAAATTGCACTGACAGCAAATATATTGCACACAAGTTTAGCACAACGTTACTAACTAAGAACAGGCATGCTCGTATGATGTCGTATGCAGACATCGTGTATCTTCGGAATGGAATTGGTCTGACGACTAGACTCTTATTTAGACCACATGAGCACTACACATTTACCATGGTTAATCACAATTGGCTTCAATTACTATCTGTTCGTGTGAATATTTAGTATAATAACGGTATAGTACAAATCAATATCGTAACAATATTCGGTGTTTAACAATTGCTCTTTGCATAACTCTCTGTATTTGCTGCATAGTTGTCAGCCCAATAGTCCCACAGCAAACATATTTTTTATGAAGCAGATGATGTGCGCACTCCAGCGCTATATCCAAGGCTCATGCCGTCGCAGCAGTGTTATCAGGAAATGGATGGCGTTATACACACGGCGGTAGGTAATAGAGTCAGTGAATGGTGATATCAAGAACGTTAGAGTTTAATTAATAGATATCAATAAAATTATTCAGTGTTAGCACTCCTACAGTTCTACACAAGTGTACACCATACATAACAAAGTCACGGGCAACAGTCGGGACACTTCAAGCAAACAACACAGTTACACGCACGGGACATGTGCACAACTCACCAGGGACTCAATTCTCGAAATTGCACGTCTACGTTCTCTGCACGTTTCCAGCTAAAATCGGAACGAAATTTCTAAACTGTATTCTCTAACGCCCGGATACGTTCGAATACTTGTATTTTACGAGTGATCCAAGGCCATTCGTGTCATGCCCTGAATTATTCGTTTTTCATTGTGTAACAATTAAATATTTAATTGTGCGCGCCCCTGTGAGTGTATGCCGGCGTGCGTATGTGGGTCTGTGGTCGTTCACTATTATTACCAATGAATTTTGTCATTCATTTGATACCAAGCTCGGAGTTTACGCTTTTAGAGAAACCAATCAACAATTAGCTCGGTATTCAGCACCATTACGACGAATTTTGCGTAGCTGATGTAGGAAATTTCATAAATTAAAACAATGAACTAAAAATGAACACTCTTTATTATTAACAACATTGTCAAACTCCATCATGAATTCTGATTTTATGTCACTCCAAGTGAATCAAATATAAAAATATATCTGTCACCCATGTAATTTTCGATGTTCCAGTAATCATATTTAGGTAATAACGTTCCAGCTAATTATAAGAATTAATTTAATTATATTGTACGGTGCACGTAGCCATCTCGCTAAAAAAGTTCTTGGTTGATATGTTTTGTTACAGTATTAATTCTTAGAATCACCGTTTTTAATCAAGATTATTTCACAGAATAATTATTAACGCGTCGATGTGATGCGGTGTATTACGCAATAGGTGATTTTTAAACGTAATTACACAAATATCTGCTGTATACATTTTATATTTTCTGAATAACACAATTCTAATTTCGTTACTACAACTAATACCTATAAATTTGTAGTCAGAGTTATTTTAATGAGGTAAAAAAGAGTAATTTAATTCATAATAAAATACATTTATTTCATTGTTATTATACAGACAAGTCAAAACATATTATAAATTGAATGTATTTATTGTCAACCGATTATTATAACTTTTTTTCGAAGTAAATATGCCTTTATTGCAGATGTTGTAATGTCGGTTTTTCTTTATCCAGGTTGTGTAAGTTATTGGCATTGACTGATTGGAATACAGGTTCCACTTGCATCGCGAGCATAACCTTCATCGCAATAGTAGGCATCGTTGCATCTAATGTTCACAATGGGACATGCAATGCCCAAAGTAGTGCACTCAGTTTGGCATGCACTACCACATGCGTCGTGCTCATGTGGTCTTCTGCAGGCGATACCTGAAGTTGAATATCAAATAAACACAATAGGGAACTTGCATAGATTTTTAATTAATTTTATTTAATTTTAATTCGACGTACATATATAAAATAATACATAATATATGTAAAAAAAAAATTTTAATTCCATCAATTAGCAGAAATTTAAATTTTAAAATAGCAATTTTTCAATAAAAAATCGCCATCTAAAACGGGTCGAGCGAAGTGACGTCATTAAATAGCAACATGTCATGCGCAGAGCGAACAGAAACAGCTGACCGATGCACACTACTGAGCTATGTGGCTATGTGTGTGAAAGACCTTTCGTTGTGTGTGTGTGTGCGCCCGGCTGTGCCCATGCACTTCTGACGTCACATAGCGTTTTCGCGCCAAGATATTGTATCAAAATTTCAATAACTTATTTATCCAAAAGTATAGCGAATTTCGAAAAAATAAAAAATAGGGAATTTGTTTTAATGTATACAGATTCAGAAAAAAATAGAAAAAAAAAATGTGCAAGTTCCCTATTAAAGCATAAAGTTATGCCAGGAACATTATTGACACTAGCATGTGACATATATGGACATAAGTATTAAGAAATATATTTAGATGATCAAAAATTATTATTTATATTATATTTATTAATGATGGGTGTAATAATGTGCTATTCACAATAGTAATAATTTATTATTAATACATATGGCAATATATACCATTAAAGTTAACTTTATTTATTTGGTAACAGTATAATATAAAATAAAAAATTCAATTCATTTATATATCACTATGTCGATTTCAAAATACTGCTTATACATAAAGTATGTAGGTATAAGAGTATACTACTTACTATTGCCAGCAACATTCGTTGATAGAGTTAACCCAACTAATGCAACACAAAATATTACTGTGACAGACATGGTTCAAGTGTGCAATCTTCTGTGCAAATGTCTTTGGAATTCCGCATTTTATACAGTAACTGTTACTGAGCCCGATTAACCACTATTTGCATAATAGTCATTAAATTTAATAATATAGTGTACAATTTTAATTCATTATGAACAGTTGGCATGGAACATTGTGTATTATTGTTTTTAAAATGCATTAAACATGTATTGATAGTAAATATTTGCAGCATATATACCTTTGACTTGATACGGTCCAGAGAATATGGAATTATTATTACGTCATAAAAAAAAGATTCCCGTATTTTTCGACATTGAATTAATCACGACCTTCTCGATTAAAAGTGTACGATGTATATGATAGCGATAGAACACTAGATTTTTTGTGCTCACAGCTCGACCAAATGTTGAAGTATTGCCTCTAATTACAGTAGCTACTTGTCACTGTCAAAAAATGGCAGCTTATATTGTAAAGATATATCTTTTATTATCTGATCCTCGATTTAACATTGGAGAAAAACACATTTAATAATCTACTAATACCAGTGTGTAAATTTATAATCTCAGCTATTTATGTGTCATATCCATGTCTGACAGGAATTTATGTACTACATTTGTTTCTCGTTGACTGCTGAACCAAATTACAGTAATTTGTTATTAATTATAACACACCAAACTATGTACGCTGCAGTTCAAAAAGCTGCTGTAAAAACACCTATTATTTTATAGTAAAATGAATAATATCTGTGAATAATAACAACACAAACATTACACAATAATAATTAATAAATAACAATTAATAACTGCACCCAATTGCACCAAATACTCAGTTTTAAATCAATTTTACACAAAATATTCGTGAATTAAACTGAATTCTATACTTTGTTGATTACTGTAAAAATCGTATTTTGTTCGGATGTTTTCCTACGGTTATTATCGCCACCGGCGGCACGCTAAAACTGAGCCTAGTCATAGGCAGTTTTTAATTCTGAACAACTTTTCAATTTACACTGTTGCTCTAAAATATATTGTTCAGAAGTAATCACAATATTTCTATATTTACACATTGATTTCCTATGTCCCAGATTTCTTGGGACACCCGGTATATTGGTTTTCTTTAAAGATGAGTTCTTGTCATAAAAAAAATATAGAATACAACTGAATAAATCGCTTCTCGGAAGACCTCGAAATCTGTCTAGCTTCTATGTTGAAAACACAACTAAAATTCGGATTTATATGCGACAAAAATACAGAACATAATGTTTTTGTGGATGGTTGAACTTTTCCCAGTGGTGTATTCGTAAAATCAGCAGAAGGTCATCAATAGCGCACAAACCATTCGGCCTTACACAGTACATATACAATCAACACAAACGCCAGTACACACACACTTCATATATAATATAATTTTTAAAATTTTATTAAATATACCGAAATTTCATATTATTATTGTTATTTAAACTAATTTTTTATTAAATTAAAGTTCATTTTTGCAAAAGTATGCAATTTTGAACTGCATCACCACGTGCATGTAAATTCTTTTGTTTCACATAAGATTCATTTTTCGTTGTTTTACCATATGAAAATTTTCAAGTCTGACCCGTATGCGACCACGTGTTTTTTTAAAACAATTTTAGCAAAAACTTTGCACTTATATGTTGTTATATAAGCAAAATGTACTATTTATATTAAATTACAGTGTAAATTTAACTGATTTCTACGTTATTTATCACTTTTATCACACTTTATCTTTCCATCTTTAGTTTTATGTATTTAGTTAAAATACAATACAAAACCTAAACAAGCAAACATATAATACACACATGTCAATAATTAACACATTCCAGACATCAACATGGATCAAATTAGAAAACTGTCCAAGAGCACATAAAAATAAAAATGGAAGAAAAATATAAAAATCTTAATAAAAAACTAAATAAACTAAAAAACTACAATAAAATAACAAATCAAACCGCAGAACATAAATTTCACGACAGGGTCGAAAATTTAACATCAATAAAATTCACACAAGAAGAACTAGACTTATTAAACAAAAGGCTAAAATACAACAATCGTACAAACAACATACGTAACATCGAAAACTTGATAATAGATACAGAAGAGGCAACCCAAAGGCTACCAATAGAAGAGCAAGAAAGAACAAGATATATATGTGCACAAGAAATCGAAAAACTAACAACAAAAAATAATAACAATTTAAAAAACAGAACACACAAATATGTTACCAGATCCATTAATAATAAACTAAAAGAAAATAATGCTTTGATAACAAAAGCTGATAAAGGGAACACTATAGTAATAATTAAGAAAGAATCTTATATAGAAAAAACAGAAGATTTTATCACCACTAACAAATGCGAAAAACTTAAAACAGATCCAACCAATAAATACCAACTACAGTTAAAAAATATTTTCAAAAAAAAACCCACTAATAATAAAACCTAACGGAACATATTTCCAAATAAACATGAACCCACAAGCGCCAATATTAAAAGCACTACCCAAAATACACAAACCAAACACCCTGATACGACCACTAGTAAACTTCACACAAGCACCAACATATAAAATATCAAAAACAATTGCACGCATATTAAAAAACCAAATGGAGTTAAATAACAAATACACTATTAAAAATAACAAAGAACTAATCGAAAAAACTAAAGATATAGAAATAACACCAAAAACAAAAATAATATCTTTCGACATAACTAATTTTTACACAAACATCCCAGTAAACGAAACCATTGACATAATCAGTAATAGGCTAAAAGAAAAAGATATTGACAAAACATACATAAAACAATTAACTGAAATATTAAACACCATACTAACACAAAATTACTTCCAATTCAACAACCAATATTATAAACAAAACAACGGTCTCGCAATGGGCAGCCCATTATCCGGAATACTCTCTGAAATATTCCTACAAAATCTCGAAGAAAACACCATGAACAAGATAAAAGAAAAATATAAAATCAAACAATGGGTAAGATATGTACATGACATATTGTGTATCACCGACTGCGAAAACACCACCGATATACTAAATTACATAAATAATATACACACCAATATAAAATTCACAATAGAAGAAGTTAACAACAAAATAAATTACCTCGACATAAAAATAACTAAAAATTGCACAAGCCTAAAATATAACATATACCGTAAACCAACACAAACTGACAACATCATACACGCAAAATCAGAACACCCTAAACAACATAAACTAGCAGCCTTTAGAAGCCTAATACACGGACTAGAAACCATACCAATGAATAAGGGCGATTATAACAAAGAACTAAACATTATTAAACAAATAGCCACCAACAATGGATATAACATTAATACTGTAAATAAAATACAACAAGATATTAAAAGAAACCACAAAAACAAAGACAATAACAATATTCAAGAACCTAAACAATGGACCACATTTACCTTCATAGGAAAACAAACTTACAGATTAACTAAACTTTTTAAGAAACACAACATAAACATAGCATACAAAACTACAGATAACCTCAAAAGTCAAATTAATAATAACATAGAAAACATAGATAAATACAACCAAAGCGGAATATACAAATTAAAATGCAACACTTGTAATCTAAACTACATAGGCCAAACCGGTAGAAAATTTAAAGACAGGTACAAAGAACACATAAACTCCTTTAAAAAACTTAAAATCGACTCCAACTACGCAGCCCACCTACTTGATAATAAACACGCAGCAGGCGACATAAAAGACATAATGAAAATAATCAAAAAACACCCCAAAGGTAGGAAACTAAACATCATCGAAAACCTTGAAATATATAAAGAAAAACTTAAAAAACCCATAATAAACATACAAATAAACAGCCAATCTAATGCCATATTCACACCACTCAAAATATTACACAAAAAACACGCATCATTGAACAGTCACACACCAATGAACACGGCAGGTATATAAGCCATAACATTACACCACACCTTATCACTTGATAATGAACAAGAGTTCGAAACGCGTCGTGATCCTAACTAAAATTGACGAGTTCATAATACGGACATATTACTTGTTTTTAATAATATTGACGATGAATTCGGAACTGAAAATATAATATTCACCTCTAGATAGTTTCGATATAAAATTTATGTTACAGAGTTGGAGTATTTTTAGTAATTACTGCAATAGTGATGCATATATTCGTTATATTTTACACAGCACAAAAAGGCAGTGTATTTTGTTAAAAAAAATCATGAATTTGTTGCTGTTGGTGAGTTAATAATCCCTTTGAAGAATTTAAGCTATTTATATTTCATATTCATATTTGACGAGAATTCGTGGAGTATTTTCCTTGTTGGTCACAACTCGGTACGCCACTTTCTATACATTATTATGATACACTGCATTATAATACACCAAACAGCACTTAGAAATTAAAACACGGAATAATTAATATAAGATTGTCAAATAAATAATACTAATAATAAAAACGAATAGCACAAATTTAATTAAGGCCAAATAACATAATTTATACGTTACTTATACGCAAAATATCTCAATACATATTCGTTATTACAATGAATACCGCCAACATCGTATTTTGTTCAATTGTTTCGTGCACCTTGCTGCGACAGCGGCGTCACGCTGAAACTGGGCCAATGTACCGGCCGTAGAGTAATCGAGAAGGTGGTGCCCATATGCATTCGGTGAAGCTATTCTCCAAATCACACAGTTTTTTTATAGTCAATTTGGATCATTTTGACCTTTTCTTTTCAAAATTTAAAATACAGCTGCCGAATCATACTCACTTGCTTGTTTTTTTTTTAATAATCTCAACAAGATCAGTGCGTGAATTGTCCATTCTTCCTTGAAGTTCTTGTTGTTTCCTATTCTTGATTTCATTTGCCTCCGTCAATCTTTTCACTTGCATTTGCAACATTCTAATTTTTCTTCTATACTTATCTACCTGCTCACTCGTAATTATATCAACTTGTATTGGAACGCAACATGAAGTATGATTAGTTTCGATTTAGAGTTTTAGGTAATGGATGTTGTGGTATTTCTGATAGAAGTACACTTTCTACCCATAATTATTTACAATTAGTACAGCACACACGGAACTATTACACTACACTTAGATATTAATGTAACACCACACGGAATAATTAATATTAAAATGACAAATAAATAATAATAACCCGTAACAGTGAACCATATCATCACACAGTGCCAAAAATACAACCAACAAAGACAAACACATAACATTTCACAAAACATAAAAATTGCTCTATCTAACAACACTAACGCACAAGGTAATTTAATCAAATACTTAACAGACATCAACGTTGTACCATAAAAGTGTTCTTATCTAAAAAC
The DNA here is from genome assembly GCA_963422195.1 of Carabus problematicus. NCBI lineage: Eukaryota > Metazoa > Arthropoda > Insecta > Coleoptera > Carabidae > Carabus > Carabus problematicus. Next base: position 4,751,218 of record OY728580.1, read on the forward strand.
ATCTGCTATACAAATATGTAAACCGACTGTACCGAGGTATTAGTGACCTAGTTGTCGAAATACCTTAACCATTAATAAAAAAATAATAATAATAATAATAATAATAATATCAACTGAATTATAAGAAAAACTAATAGGACAGACTTAATGAAGGTAAAATAACACATGAACCATAATTTATGTAATACTTATACACAATATATCTCAATTTTGGTAATCAGAATGATTACTGTTTGTTGACTGACAACCGTCAAAATTGTATTCCGTTCAATTGTTTCGTACAACCGGCAGCGACAGCGGCATTACAACTAATTCAATTCAAAAAAGTTTTATTGATTATATGTTTGTACATGTTTTGTTACATAAAATATATGGGTGCCGTTACAGGGCACATTGCCCTCTTCAGCACATGAGTCTGCAGTAGTAGGTAAAAACAAAATACAATTGTGATATGTAAATAATAACAAATATGTAATAACTTATGCTGTATTGTTGTGTACAGTTTATGTTTGTGTCATGGTTAGACTGAGTACACTTCACTTTGTTAGCGTCTGTATATTAAGGGAGTGGCGTCTAGTATGTCTTGTAGGTTGTCGGGAAGCTGGTCGATTCGTCCTAAGAGAATTGCTGAGGGTTGGGGTATTTGTGTCGTAATTTTCTGTAGCGTGACGCAGTGGTATCGAGTCCGTGGGGGGTATTGTTGTCTCGGTTGATGTGTCGTCTCGTGAAGCGGGTCTGGATCTGCTGTATGCGGTCAGTGATTGGGGGAGTTCCGACTTCTTGGTGAACCTCTCGCGACGGATGGTTCCAGCTGAATCTCTTAAATTTTCTCAGGAAGCGTCGTTCCAGTTGTAGTATTGATGTTAATAAATGGGCTCGAGCACTTGTGTAGCAGATGGCTTTGTAGTCTGCCAGTGGCCTGACGAACATTTTGTATGTTAGTATTTGAACATGTTCACTGCAGCCATGGAGACGGATGCGTAGCCTGGTGATGAGGGCTGATCATTAACGCATTGCGCTGATACACTACTTGATGTCTGGCCTCCAGTAAAGGGTGTTTGTGAATTTTACGTCAAGGTAGGACGCTTCTCGCGCTGGTTGGACTGCCGTGTTCCATAAGGTGACTGGATATGTTTCAGTGGTACTTTTGTGACGGTGTCCGAATTGAATGAGTTGGGTTTTGTTGTCGGAACATAGAGAATGAACCGGAGTGGAGAGAGGACGGATTCTTGCGGAACTCCAGCGTGGATATTAAATGGGTTGGATAGGGCTTTGTTGACTCTGACTCTTGCTGTTCTTTCTTTGAGGAAGTTGACGATTGCACGAAGAAGAAGTGGTGGGGCAGCAATGGATATCAGCTTGGTGATAATGCCAGCGTGCCAGATCCGATCAAATGCTCGTTCGAGATCCAAGAATGTTGCGGAGACAAAGTGACCGTAGTTCAGTGTCTTGGTTACGCTGGTGGTAAAGCGCAGTATGGAGTTCTGAGTACTGCGTTATTATCGAAACCCGTACTGATCTGGAGGGATGATGTTGTTGGTTTCGAGGAAGTCAGGCAGTTTTACGGCGAGTATTTTCACGTATATTTTTCCGAGAGTGTTTAACAGGGAGATGGGGCGGTAGGATGACGGGTCTGTGACCGGTTTGTTTGGCTTAGTAGTCATGATGATATGGATGATTTCCATTTCGCGAGATGGTATCCAATGGAGTAGAAGGCGTTCAGGATTAGGGTGAGTAGTGTGATTGTGGATGCTGGAAGGTGTTTGAGGACTGTGTATGTGATTCTGTCTTCGTCGGGTGCAGATTTTCCCTTCTTGAGGGTTATGATCTCCGTTATAAGTTCCTCGGTGACTAGCTCATCTTGGAGGGGCAGGGATGGTGTTCAGGAGTCTTATGTGATCTGTGGCGAGAAGTTTGTTAGCATGGAAGTGTTGTCAAAATTTGGATCTTGTGGTATTTGGTGAACGTTTTCCAGTAGTGACGCGAAGGTATCTGCTTTGTCTTCTGTGGTGGAAGCACGCACTGTAGAATTCTACCGCTGACGTCATGAAATTATAATATCTTGCTTTAAAACTAGAATGTGGTAGCATGCCATCTGTGTTCGCTTAAATTCTATCGCTTTCATTATTTACTTTTGTTGGTAGCATAACATTATAGAATTCTATTAGTGACGTCATGGCAGTGACGTTTGTCGCTTGAAAGCGATAAAGTTGGTAGCACGCCTTCGAAATATATGTCTTCTCTTTTCCCCGAACTTCACTTATAGAATAGAAATAAAACGCGAATATAAAGTAGTAGTTTGGATGTGTTTCTAACTTTGGTAAGTAACTACCTATAATTTATTTGTGTGACAGGCTAATTTTATATATTTATAAGAATGTAAGAACATAAAATTCATATAAATATTCATAGTTACAACTTCTAATATTTGTATTTGAGGTTATGTTGGGATTCAAAAGAACAAATTTAGCTATCTTAATGACCAATTATTATTTTAATTAACACTAATTTGAACTTCTTGTTAGAGAATGAGAGTTACAGCGGACCACTCGGCAATTTTACTAGATTTTACTGAAAAACACCCTGAAATTGTAACCAACAAATTCAATACAGCTGCAGGAAAACAGCAACATAAAAAAATATGGGAAGAGCTATCAACAATGCTCAGTTCCATTGGGCATGGAGAAAAAACTGTTGAAGAATGGAAAAAGTATGTATTAATTATAAATTTACTAAAATATTATATAATTTACAATTTTTTTCTTAGAGTCTAACAGACTGGAAGAGTAAAACTAAAATGAAAGCTAGTAAAATCAATATTCGTCAACAAAAAACCGGTGGAGACCCATCATGCGCAACATTGACCTCTCATGAAGAAAGACTTTTACAGCTAATGGGTCGAACTGCAGTAGAGGGAGATGATAATGTTCGAGAGTTTGGAATGGACGTAGATGTAAATGAATTAAATATTGATTCTTTACCAGTTGTATTATCAGAAAACCTCTTAGAACCAATTGAATCAGAAGCAACCAATACCGAACAATCTACGCCGAAAAACAGACTAAGAAGCAAATCAAAGAAAAGAAGTGAAAAAGAAAATGGATATGACAATTTAAAGGAAATGAACGATGAAGTGCTCCACACTTTAAATAAAATAAACAATAATTTAACGTTGCTGAATGAAAATTTTTCAAAATTAATTAATCTCTTTTGCAATAAATCTTAAATAGTAGATATTTAAAACTTAAGTATATTGGGCCGAATTCAGCTCTCGAACTTAACTAAGTTCGATCCTAAATAATAACAAGAAAAAGGATGAACTTATATGCCTTTATATTAGATGAACAAGGATACTACACGTTACCATGAAAATTAGGGTCGATCCTAAAGTTAGGGACGAGAGCGGAATTCGGCCCAGTGTTATTTTTGATAAATGTTACTCGATATAGTAGAACTCTAATTAGCCAATCCTCGAATAGCCAATATTTCGTATTTTTCGAAATTACTTTTAGTGTATCTGTATTATCCAAAATTCTCAGGTCCGATTAGATCGGATAATTGGAGTTCTACATTACACTACAATAACAATCAACATTGTTGTATTAGAATAATATTTATTTTTCTTAAAACCAAAGAGTATTTTTTACAATATTTTTTTATGAACATAATTTGTTGAATTCTTTATATATTATATAAAAAATTGTATATACAAAATATATATATAAATTAATTAAAATATCCTTCAATTAATCTTTGCCGTGCATCACGTCCATGTTGATTACCACCACAACCAATGCCATTTACTTCCTAATCCTCGTTTGGTACAAAAATATCATTTGTAATGGGTAGTCTCCCTTCCATACAAATATTGTGCAATACGGCACAAGCATTGATTATGTTACTGGCTTTTTCAGGGCTGTACCTTAGTTTTCTTTCACCCATGATGCATCGAAAACGTGTGTTAAGCACAGCATTGCATCTCTCAATGCAACTACGCGTAGTTGCATGGCGAATTGAATACCTTTCTTCAGGTGTTCCGACAACTGCATTCAACACAGGTGTCATAAGCCATGGTTCTTGTGGCTAACCGGAGTCTCCTAAAAGCCACGAGTTTTGGTCACCTCCTTGGAAACATCTGTCAAGTTCCTGACGTATAAGTGATCGTCGCCAGATATTTGCGTCATGGGTAGCTCCAGCATAACGAGCGTTAATATTTAAAATTTTTAAATCTGCGTCACAAATCTAATAAAATAAAACGTTAAATAAAAATTTAATCAAGATGATTGGCTATATTGTGTAACTATATATACTACTTACAATTTGCACGTTTTTAGAATAGTATCCCTTCCTATTCTACTCTACCTAAATCTACTCTTAATTCTTAATTTTTCGTTGATCGTCCTTGGAAATACTATCCAAATATTAGCTAGATGTTCAACAATCAAAGTGCTTACATAGTGTATGTAGTTGCAAACAGAGCGTTGGCTAATTGAAAACATATAATTTTGACCGACAACTCGCTGGTAGGACCCAGTAGCATAGAAATTTAAAGCGGCAAAAATTTGTATTGATGGTGTTACTGCGTTCAGATGAAATGATTCTGTCATATGTGGAATTAAGGCATTCATTAAATATAGTACCATATCTTTCGTTAATCTAAAGGTCTGAATGAATTGTGCGTCATCTAATGCAAATGGGTCACTATCATTTCGCATTATTCTGCGAGCTATATTATTTGGGAGTATTCGTTGTCTTCTCCCTTCATCAATAATTTCTTGAAAAATAAATCTTTGCACAGGTAACATCTATAAACATTAAACTTATTTTAATTTTCAGCACAAAATAATGATTTCATATTCAAATTACCGTTTTTGCTTCTCAATATATATTTGTATGACACTTTGAAAAACAATAAAATAAGGAAAGGTTATGTTTGTATTGTACATTTCGCCAAATTTTGAATGACATTTGATAGATGTTTTCACATTGAGTAGTAGTAAAGCCGACAACATACGAACAAGATTTCTACAGTAGAATTCTATTACGCATGCTATGAAAATGATTTACAATTCGACTAGTTATCGCCTGGATGCTATAGTAGAATTCTATAGTGCGTACTTCCACTACAGGAGTGGCGATTATGTTGTCATTGTCGATGAGATGATTTTGTTTCTGTGTGTATTGTCCTGTTAGGCATTTGAATTTGCGCCAGAACTGGGCGCCTTTGGCTGGATCTAGATCGAAGCACGTCTTGTTCCACGAATCTTCTCTGTGTTTTAGGGAGAGGCGTCTGACTAGTACATTGAGGCGATTTCAATGGTACTTGCAGTGGCGTCTCCTATGCGAACGTAGTACCTGTATAGACTTCTCTTTTCCCGGATTAATTTGATTATTTCAGGTGGAAGTGGTCTTCTATCGGTTCTTATATTTATTGTTGGGATGGCTTCGATGGAAGCAGTGCTGATAATACTGGTGATTGAATCCATTGCTGCGTCGATTGCTTCTGAAGAGTTTAGTGGTGTATCTGGTAGTGTTATGTTGTTGATATGTGAGTGAAAGAGTTTCCAGTCTACTTGTTTAATGTTTTGTATTGAAATTTGCGTGGATCTTGCAGGGGGTGGTTCGATTAGGTGCGAGCGTACGATGACAGTTAGGTGGTCGCTTGTGACACTGGTTCCGATGAGTGCTGTCTTCCATATATCTCGCAATGTCTTCTGTTACCAGGATGTGATCGATGTTTGATTGGCCGACGTGACTAAGAAATGTAGGTAAAGTTTGGTGGATTCGGATTATCGGGAGTGAGTCTAGGACATCAACCATGTCGTTGCCTCGGTGATTGCTGGCGTGGTCGTCGAAGTCGCCCGGTACTATGGTTGCAGTCAGTTGGCAGGCGTAGTGTAGAAGGTTCTTGGGGAACGCGTCTCTGGGCCGGACGTAGACACTTATTACGCGGACTAGACCTATGTGTGTGTGAATTGTGGCTACTGTGACGTTCATTGAGTCGAACTCAGTTGGGAGTGTGTGTGATATATTTGGCACGGAGCGGTGGATTAGGATGGCGGTACCCCAGTGGCCATATGGATCCTTTGGCCCGGCGTGTGATTGGTAGCCTGATACGTTGATGGAGTTTCAGTGTGTGTCGGTGATAGCCAGCACACCTATGTTGTCCGTTCGAAGGAGGTTTTCGACTAAAGGTCGTTTGGTGCGGAAGTAGGATACATTGACTGTACCAATGTTGAATGCCTTATCCTTCCTAGTAGGTTGGGCGGCATCCCACGTGTATGCCAGATCCTGAGGAGATCACTAGGTTCGTGTTGAACAGTTGTTTGGCTAGGTTGGCCATTATGGACTGCATTCTTGCGCGTTGGTCTGGAACAGCGTTGAGAATGGCGATGGTGACGAAGCGCAGAACGTCGTGTGTACTCGCTAGTGGTGCGTCATCTCGATACACTTAAGTGGTGCGGTTGAGGCGGCGTTTGTTAGTTGCTAGGGACGAGCTCAACACTTCACGCTGAAGCTGGATGGTCTTGTTGTTGACAGTTAACGCATTTTACGTTGTTAGTCTTCGGGTCGCAGTGTTGTTCGAAGTGTTCCTTGGAGCAACTTGGACAGCGGGGTGGTTTTTTGCAGGCGTCGGGGGCGTGGAACTCCTGGCATCTGTTACATTGAATTGGCGTGTGGTATGGTTCTACACGGTGGTATTTGTAGAAAATGGAGAATCCGTTTGAGAGGAGATGGTCTAAAGAGCGCTTGCTGGTAGTAATTATGCGGACTATTCTGGTGTCGCTATTAGTTGCTCCAGATTTGATCCTCCAGAGTTTTTTAATGGTGTGGCCCTTCTCAGCAAGTTGGTTTTGAATTTCTTCCGTTGTAACGTCATGGTCTACATTGGTAATGGCGCTGGAGAATGATGGAGTGCGTGGGTAAGATTTGTTGTCGTGGAGCTGCGAGTTTCCTGGTTCACTGTAATCTGGTCGTTAATCAGTTTTAGGAATTAGAGTCGTTTTGCAATTTCTGGGTCTGGGCTTTTGATCAGGATAATTCCTGACCTGGTGGATAGCACATTGGTTATTTCGATATTGCTCACTTGGCGGATATTGAGCTGGCTCGGTTTGTTGACTTCATGAAGCGGAATGAATCGATTCAGTGTACTATTGCGTGTCGTTTTATCGCAGAACGTTGGTATTTGAACCCATCATTGGTGTCCAACTGAGTGCCGGGGTTGCTCATGGTGACAATCAGTGAATTGATAGTTCAGTAGCCTGAACTATCTCGCCCGTAGGCGAAGCAATGATTGATGTGGAGCGGTATGTGTGTATATGTGTGATTACCCTGTACCGGGGCTCGGTAGTCTGAGACTATCTCTGTGTATTCTGTGTGTGTCGATAACCGTAGGTTATCCCTTGTGTGTGTTGTTGGAAAGATAGTTGGAATGTGGAAATAAATGTTCCGGACTTAAGTAGCTTTGTGTCGGGCCCGATAGCCCTTGCACGATCAACCAAAGGGTAATTTATTCATAATAATAAGTATTACATTTCATTTATGCTAATGTGTAGCTGTGTGTACCGTTATAGAGCACTGCCCTCTTCTGCACATGTGTATTCGTGTACTTGTGATTAAAAAAAAGACATTAGTATGTTTCTTATACATTATAAATTGTGATTAGTGTGAATGCTTCCATGTGGATTAGCATGCTTGTGTTATTGTACAATACAGGGAGTGTATGTGTGAATGCTCGCATGTGAGTTAGCATGCTTGTGGCCGGCGTGCCAGACCTTGTCGAAGGCCCTCTCAATGTCCAGTAGGACAGCCAGAGTGCATTCATTTCTGTTGACACTGTCCACCGCGCAGCTGTGAATATTCACCGCCGGGTCTGCCGTACTATAACCGCGCCGGAAGCCGGACTGGTCAGCGTCTTGGCCATGGTATTTAACAACGAGATCGGCCTATAGGATAACGGATCAGACGGGTCCTTGCCCCGTTTGTGTAGCATTATGACTGTGGCTCTCTTCCACGCGCGCGGTATGAGTTGACGTCTCAAACACTCGTTGTACACGGCCTTCAAAGCTGACAGAGCCTTGGCGGACAGCTGACGAAGATGTATCCATCGAATGCTATCTGGTCCCGGAGCAGTCTTCTTCACGCTTTGAGCTACAGCCTCAGCGAGCTCGTCCAAGTCTATTGCCTATACTGTCGTGACGCGGCTAGTCGCTAGAATGTTGTTTGTGTCTTGTACTGTCATGTCATAGAAGTCAAAGTGTAGGTCTTGCGGGATACTGTGAATCTCCGCTAACCATCTTGCGAAGGCAGCAGCCTTGTCACAGTCCCGTGCCTGTGGGTCGCCACCTATCTGTAATTGTACCTGTGGTCGCCGTAGCTGTCCAGTCAGGATTTTGAACTGTCTCCAGAACTTTGCGTCATCTTTGTAGTCAAGTTCACTGCAGACACTGGACCATTACTGCTCTTTATGCCTGGTTGTGAGTAGTCTTATTGTCGCGTTCAGTCTGTTCCATGTAGTCTTAGTCTCTGGTCTTTTGTGCTTTACGTAATCCCTGTAGAGGCTTCTCTTCTCCTTGATTACGACAACGACACGGGCCGGAAGTGCACGTCTACCCAAAGAGAGGAAATAACGTGAAAAAAAGTGAAGCCAAATTTCAAATGCGGCGGCCATATTTGTATGACCTCATGTAAAAATCAGAATATTGACGAAGTGCATTGTTTTTATGGTTATTGATGTGTTAAGTTTTTCTTGTGTAATTATATTGAACATTACTGACTTTTTGTGTTATTAGTGATTTAGTTCTAGTGTAAAACTTTTTCTTGAACGTTATCACTACAGACTGTTACGTGCCCAGATGGGACACGAACAATTGTCCTCGCCAAAAGGTGAGGTTGCCGGCCTCTCAGTGGAGACGGGGTGGTTCTTAATAAAAATATGGACGCCACGCAATTTATCAGTACCTACACCTCGCCAAGTTGCAATGGTGGACGGGACAACAATGAAACAGTTCGGCAGCTGAAATCCCAACGGAGGTGGGGGAAGGGTAAGACTTAAAAGAAACACAGCAATGATAAGTTAGGATTGAAAACTGAATTTATTAATAAGAATGACTAAGAAAAAAAAAGTTAATAAACAAGATGCTAAGTAATTAAAACAAGTAGTGGTTATTGAAGTGAAACATAAGTAATAAGTAAAATAAAATTAAGTAACAAAATAGAGTATAACGCAAATACTACCAACATGTAGCAGTTAGAAGTAATAGATACATAAATATGGCCAAATACAAATGGCAAATCTAAATTTAAACAAAATGGTAAATAGTGAATATAAACGCGTGGATGTCCGAAAAATGTCGACAGGCGCCGAATGTGCGTGACGCACGCGCTCGGCCACGTCGTAGTGCGTAATACAAACAGTAGGGGCCCTACGCTGATCAGTTTCGGTTCACAAGAACGGATGGTGGGGGACCGAATGCGACACGGCACAAGCGCAAAAGACAAAATTGGAAAATTGAACAAAAGAACGGGATTAAAATTAACTATTAACTAACTTAAATTAACAACAATGGATTCACGAAAACAACAAGATTTAACAAAAAGAAGTATAACCGTTCAAAAAGCGGTTACCATAGGCAAAATAGCAAAATGTGCGCCTACAGGGATGCATGCATACATACATACACGTACCTGCACATATAGTACACAAATATGAAAAATTAGGGAAGAGAATAAGGGTCCCCGCAGACTACAGACTTTCTATCGGCCGATAGTTTAGTCGGGTTGGGCTGTTAAGTGCGCACACTGAGCCAACTAAACCGTCTGGTTGGTGGTGAGTGCGCAGACTAGCCAACCTTCGGCCGATTGCTCTCAAACAATTTGCTAGTTAGTAAGCTGCTCTTGAAGAGAGTGTTCGGTAATTGATAGTTAATAAAATGTTGTCCAGAACTGTTATTATTGCTCTTATACAACGAAGGAGACGGATCAAGAAGAGAAACCGAGAGTATTGGGTGCATCCCATCTGCAGTGATAGATTGTTACAAGGAAAATTTTACACGATGCATTCAAAATTAATGAATTTCCCGAAAAAAATTTTCGCATTTTATAGAATGAGCATAACCAGCTTCAATGAACTTGTTAAATTAATTGGACCAGCAATAGCGAAGGAGGATACAAATTTAAGACTTTCTATACCTGTGGAGGAGAGACTGAGCGTTACGATACGGTAAGATAAACCACAAAATAATGCTATTTATTATCTTTTATTATTAGTATAAAAATCAAAGTTGTCATTTTTTTACAAATCGTAAATTTGTGAATTTTCCGAAAAATGAGAAAAATAAGACTGGGCTGTATCGTTGGAACTTCCTGGTGATGAAGTATTCCGAATGTTTTGAACCACAGGCGGGATGGGCGATGGAGTAGAACTGGGTGTATAATTAGATGACTGTAGTGATTGTTGTGGTGGCATGATGTTAGTTCCTCGATGATATGCAGGAAAAGAAGAGAAAGGTTGCTGTATTACGTTGTAGCTGCATGTTGATTGAGTAGTAGTTTGAACACGCCTGGCTACTCTTATTTGTTTAAAGATGTTAAGAATACCAATCTTAGCATCGAGTTTTTCTTCTGCGGTAAGATTCTGGAGAGAAGGGACAAGAGATAAAGCAAAGTTTGTATCTTCGTCAACAGTATTAGTTTGATTCAATGCTTTCAATAATGCTTCATCCACATCCGTTTGCTTCGGTATATTATTTCTTTTCTTCCGCCGAGAAATAGGTGTGGAAGTGGATGGACCAGACTCGTCGTTGTCGTCATCTTCTTCTTGGGTATCATCCGGTTCCAGGTTACCCTCCGTTTGCCGATTTTCTATGCACGGAAGTAAAAATAATAGTTGCTCAAAGTAAACATATTTACGCCTCTTGGTAGCAGCTTGGCCCGATTTTGTGTTCTGTTGTGCATTTAATTCTCTTCGAAAGCAAGTCCGTAAATTGGCCCATTTTTTTTGTATATCGCGACCTGAAATAATCAAATATAATAAAAATGAATGTAGAAAATAAAATATAATAAATAATAAAATTAATTCTTTACAGATATCTGGCTACCGGAGCTAGTTTCAATACATTGTCTTTTGATTATCTGATGGGAGCCTCTACAATACGAGATATTACTAAAACTACATGTGAGCAAATGTGGAACATACTTCAACCGTTGTATATGGCAACCAAACAAGAAGATGACTGGATTAAAATTGCTGACGAATTCTATAGTCGCACAAATTTTCCAAACGTCATTGGAGCAATAGATGGCAAGCATATACGGATGGTACAACCAGAGCATTCCGGATCATCATATTTTAACTACAAAAAGTTCTTCTCTTGCGTTTTAATGGCTTGGACAGATGCAGATTATAAATTTGTATACATAGATGTTGGTTCATATGGAACAGCTAGTGATTCAGAAATATTTAAAACATCTGAAATGGGTAAACGGCTTTCAGACAACCAGCTTAATATTCCCCCCGGAAGGCATTTGCCCAATGATGACAACGGAAATGTCATTCCATTCTCTGTCGTAGGCGATGAAGCGTTTGGACTTGGAAATCACATATTACGCCCTTATGCAAAAAGAAATTTAAACTATACCAAGCGAATTTTTAACTATAGACACACAAGAGCTCGACGCATGGTTGAATGTACTTTCGGCATTCTTGCAAACAAATGGCGTATTTTTCACCGACCAATTGATGTGAATATCAATTTTTGTGTTCGCATTATTAAAGCTTGCTGTGTCCTCCATAATTATGTACGAATCAAAGATGGAGTGAAATTCACAGATACTCTCTACAATTGTCCCATGGATAACTTAACGATAAATGAAAACAACAGAGGAAGGAATAATATGAATACTGTGCGACAGTATTTGTCGTCATATTTTATATCTCCAGAAGGCGCTATTCCGTTTCAATATGACAAAGTGTAATAAAAATTTAGTTATAGTTGAATAAATACACATGTATGGATACATACCTTCTTTTGTTTTATCCTCCGCACTAAGCACATTCCAATCAGGAACAACTACTTCGCAAACTTCCACCCATAGTTTTTTCTTCAGGTTCGCATCACTGTACTCCTTTAAAGATTTTTTGTAAAGTGCAGGTCTCTTTTCAATTTCCTCGATTAAATTTGTAATAGACCTTTCCACCAGCAGCGCCATCATGATATAAAGTTCGGTAGCTCGGAGCGGCTTGAGACTGTCGGCCGACCAAACAATCGGCGAGTGTGCGCGCGTGGCTTCCATGCCATACTGATTAAGCAGTCGGCCGATAGTTGGCCGACACTTTAGTTTGAAGGCAATCGTGTAGCCCATCAAACTTATTTATCGGCCGATACTGAATCGGTATAATGTGCGCACTTGCATACAACTTGATGCTGATTAAGAACCCGACTAAACTATCGGCCGATAGAAAGTCTGTAGTCTGCGGGGACCCTAATAGAGAGAATAAATATAGTGACTACAAATGTCCGCACGTGCACAGATAGAACGTCGGTAGAAGGGGGGAAGGGGGCTAAGCACGAAGAAGGTTGGAAATACAGTAACAAGTTTTTTAACTTAGCTCTCCCACACGACGCTGGTTCTGCCGGGACGATAAGGTGGTGGACTCGTCCTCGAAACGGCTCACTGACGGTCCGAAGCCTCGGAAGGAACGGAAAACGTCCTCACGTGGCTAACAGAAGGTCCTGACGTCCTGTGCCAACACGTGGTCAGGGTTTGTCCGTGGTGCACAGATCCCCAAAATGGGTGGCCCGCCGGAAAAATACACTCAATCTCCGTACGGAGGAAAATGGAAACTATAATCCCCGTAAAGGGTAAATCACAAAACTGTATGTGATCAGGAAATATTCCAAAATCCGAAACTACACTCGGTCAACGCCCTTCCGTGCGATTCACTTGAAGATCAGAACTCGACTTCTCTTTTTGAACAAAAGAATAGAATGCAAAAACCACAAACGACGCCCTTCAGCTCGTTCATGAAGACAGAACATTTAGTTAAGTAAGAAAGAAGAGGAAAGATAGATACAAATTCGCGCCAAAACTATGACCTAGTCAAGGTGATGATAAGGAACGTTTACACGAAAAAACAGAAGAATAATCTGAAATACGGGACAAAATATGGGGTAGCCAAAAATTAATGATATTAATTACACAACTAATGCCGGTATGCATAGTCACAAGTTAAACTCAGTTTAACTTAAACTACGGTTAAATCTAAGGTAACCAACCATTTGGTATGCATAGTCAACAAATCGACGGTAAACTGCATTTAACCGAAGTTTAACTTAACCGAGCATTATTGCTCGGTAAAGTCGAGTTGACTGTCGGTTAATTCCCCCTCCACTGTATCTTACGATGTCAGTTGCATATTTCAAATGGCTGTTGAACGTTACGTTTGATATATACTGCGTAATAATTCATGGTATTAGGTTCGCACCTTTGTTTTGTTCGTATTATTATATGATACTACTTATCATTTTGTGTTAAGTGCTTTTTCTGTGTACTAAAACGTACATTTTGTACAAAATAAGTTTTTATGAAAACTAACCTTATCATCACTTGTCACAAAAGTGAAAGCAATTTTTGATATTATTGTTCCAGTCGTATTTCAAAAGTAAGTAATAGAATAATACATTATACATTACATATTATTGTTACAATTTCCGCACATGTTTTTATTTTATTTTAGTTTAAAATGTCTTCAAGCAGTTCGAGTTCATCATCCTCATCTTTAGAATCTCTTGAAGAACTTGGAATGATCATAGATATAACTCACGACGAGAAGAAGTATCAAGAGCATGTTAATCCATTTGAAACATACGATGAAGCGGAATTCAAGTTACGTTTCCGTTTTAGTAAGCAGGCAGTGCAGAATTTTCTACAATTGATTGACACAAAATTGGAGCCAGTTCAAAATAAACGAGGGTTGCCGGTGTCAAAAATGAACCAGTTGTTACTTGCACTTCGTTTTTATGCTACTGGTAGTTTCCAAGTAGTTCAAGGAGATTTAATGCACGTACATCAATCGACTGTTTCAAGAATTGTATGTCGAGTAACAAATGCGATTGCATCATTATGCCCGGAATTTATAAAAATGCCGACGACACGAAGAGACCGCCTTGCCGTACAAGTAGCATTCCATGATATTTGTGGATTTCCGAATGTGTGCGGGAGTATAGATTGTACGCACATTAAAATAGAGTCACCCGGAGGAGAAAATGCTGAATTGTATCGAAACAGGAAGGGTTACTTTTCAATAAATGTACAAGCTGTGTGTGATGCGAATTTGAAAATTTTAGACATCGTTGCACGTTATCCTGGGTCAGTACATGATAGTACAATATTCAATAATTCCTTGTTAAGAGCTCGATTTGAGAATAATGAATTTGAGGGGGCTTATCTGTTAGGCGATGGTGGCTATGCGTGTCGAAAATATTTACTGACGCCTCTCTTAAATCCACAAACACCAGCTGAGAGACGATACAACCAGTGTCAAATACGTACAAGAAATACCGTGGAAAGATGTTTTGGCGTATTGAAACGAAGATTTCCTTGTTTATCGTTGGGATTACGTCTTAAATTAGAAACAACGTTAGCAGTAATTGTAGCAACTTCGGTTCTACATAACTATGCTATCGATATAAACGAAGAACAACCCGAGAGCTATGATGATAGTGACGAACCAAACGCGGAAGTAGAAGTTCCTGTTGAAGTTAACGGAGAACCAAATCAGAATGCCGAAAGACGAATGCTAATAAACACTACATTTTCAACTTAAAATTTTATAGTAGTTAGTATTCGAATTTATTATTTTGAAAAATGGATTTGTAAGATTTTTATTTATATACTTCTATTATTTTTACTTTTCACTGCAATGCTGTGTTAAATTTGAATATGGCATGGTGAATGCAAGTGTAAAATATGCCTGAAATGTTCGCATCGGCTTTCATTTTGGGGAACTCTGACACTATAATCTCTGAGTAACGAGTCAACAGTACTACCTCTTGGGTGATTTGGAAATGTACTGATCCATTATAAATGTTATAATGTAACCTAAATATTGTAAATACGTAAAAATAAATTTTATCTGTATCTCTTTTCAGCGCATAAATAATCTACTACACCAGAAATAGAAAAAGTATGATAATATAGGTATGTATATTTATAAAGAACATATGTATTAATGTTACGTAAAAGTACATCTAATTACTTTCGTATTTTTTTAATAATATTTTATATTCTAGTTCTTTAATCTTAAGTTCCATCAGTTTTATTCGTTTTTCTGTGTCTTTAACACTTATTTCAATCAATTCTTTTTCTTTCCGCAAGGGACAAATTTCTTCCAATTCGAATAACTTTATTTTTTTGTCTATTTCTTCCGTTTGGAGTTTTGCCAAGTGATATTTATTTTGATTTTCTACCTCACATTCTAATTTCTGCTTTTTAACGGAAGCTTGTTCTTGTTTCTCTTTTAAAATGTCATCTAACATGGTATGCCTTTTCCTTTTACTGGAATTTCTCACCGCTGATGACGAGGTAAAAGGGACTTTATTTAAATAAGATATTTCTGGACTGACGGACGCAAGTGGCAATTCGTTCAAATTATCAGTCGCAATGGCTTCATCTATTTCTATCACTATGTTTTCATTTTGCTCATTCGTATTTGTCTTGTCTGTTATGGAATAATGTAATGATATATAAGCAAAAACTGTTTGATTATACGATATTAATATTACCTATCGCTGTACAACTGTTCTCTAAATAAGTAGCAGAAGAATCGAATGGATTCGACAATGGTTGTAATTGAGACGAGAGCATTCCCAACATTCGTTCTCCAGTCTCATTAACTAGTTTTTTAAAGCCACCCCCGCCCGTTTTATAGAGTTCAACCTTGATAAATAAAGTTCAGAAATATTATATATAAATTAAATTATCACAATAATATGAATGTACCTTTTCGTTTGCAGAGTCTTTTTTAACTTTTTTCTTTAAATTTAAATAACAGTTTTTAATTTGTTCAGCTGTTCTTTGAACATTATTAGATGCATTAAAAATTTTTGCCACTTTTTGCCATGCTTCATTTTTTGATTGTGTTGTTGTACAATCAGTTTTTTTATTTTCTAATATGTACAAATACTTCTCGACAATATTTATAATATTGCTCTTTTCCGTTTCGTTGAAATTTTTCGCTCTTTCTTTCATTTTCTGGCTCATTTTTCGAATGCACTAAAATTCTCGTTTGAATTTATGAAATATTTGACAGCTGCGTTTCAACCAATAGGAACGCGAGTTGTACACTAGCGCCGTAGAAGCCCAGTACACACAGCCATATGTTATATACATCTCCAGTCAAGTTAACCATAGTTAAAAAAACAACTATGCATACACAAAAGAGTTGACCGAAAGTTAATATTTAACCGTAGTTCAAGTTGAACTGAGTTTATCTTGTGACTATGCATACCGGCATAAATGAAATAAAACTTTACGAATGCTTCTAGTATAATTACTATTGACAATATTAAACAATAAATAAGGTACGTTACGCTAGTGACTAGGTGTAAACCGGTCTGTCATTAAACTTATAATTGAACAAGCTAGTCAACTTCATTGTAATGTCAAAGTAACATGTGATGCTAACCTTATAATATGGAATTGAGAAACATATATACTTAATATAATAAACGGTAAGTAGAATGAAAACTATGAAAATGTGACTCTAAATTATTTATAAATACTTCTAGATAATCAAAGGGATCGGAACTAAACAAAATGTATTTCAGATTAATAACAAAAGACGAAAATGACACATACGAACAATAACAAGAACACAAAACGTCAAAATGAATACAAAACACAATAGTGACAAAATAATCGTAACAAGACTTTGTGTTAATTATAGTATTAGTTAAATTCATTATCATTGCATTTTGTAAAAAAGCCAAGTTGTGTCGCTTTCGGTTGTAACAAAAAAAAAATCGTATAATACATCTAATAAGAACTGTGGCAGAAAAATATATAGTCTTAGATTGCATTATATCGCCAAACAAAATGTTAATCATTCCCTCACCAAAAAGAACTTATTTAACAAAACAGTTTTGTTTGAAGGGCATTGAACATATTTCGCTAATATTAATATATTTCAATTTTGTTTTATATTGTTCTTTTTTATTTTATTTTTTCAATTTGTATGCTCTCTTATAAAAATATAATACGCTTATATTGTTCATTTATATGCTATATTTGTATGATATTTTTTTTAGAAATTTTTATAGCAAGAATTGGGATATTTTTACAATTTATTGAAATTCTTCCATATAAGCACAGCAAACGGAGGTCATACCAGCATGGCACTTGTTCCCCCCTTCCGCTTCATGGCTTCATTACCCTACTCGACAAATCGATGTTATATTCCCTCTATAGTTTCTTTACTCTAAGAGTGGGAGTGGGTGTGTCGATGGCGTTGCTGCTGTGTTTAGTCTGTGAGAAGGTAAGCGTCTATTATAGTGTGTCTGTAGAGTTTCCAGCCGGTGACGACAAAGTTCTGGATACGTTTCTTTATCCTTTGTGTGTTGACTGTCCTGTCAAAGAGTGTAGTGTATGTTAACACAGGTGTAACAATTATAAAATTATTACTAAGGTTTTTTGTGTCTTCATACTTCAATTCTAATCTGAAATGTCAATTGCATGTATATTCCACTCCTAAGTCCCAGTTAATATTATTATATGTAATTTAGAATCAATTTAAATAAATTTCAATTCACTTGCTCTATTAGGCATTTTAGAATGACGTCACAAGGTTGACGCCATTTTGCGTGGAGGACACACAAACTGTTATTCATATTAGTTTATGTGTAAAGTACATGCTATTTTTTTTCATTATGCCGTCGTTTTGTGCCGTTTTCAATTGTTCTATGCGTGGGGATAGGGATAAGGCATCATTCTTTAGGTTCCCTGCTGTTATTACAAATAGAGGAGACCATATAACATCAATTTCTAGACTGAGAAGAAAGAAGTGGGTTATGAGTTTGAAACGAGGCGAATTAAGCGAAACGCAATTAAAATACGGGCGTGTATGTTCAAAACACTTCATATCAGGTATTTTATATTACAACTGATATATTCTGATAGAAATATATATATTGTTAAATAAATTTACAGGTAAACCAGCAGATTTGCTGGATGTTCATAATCCTGACTGGGTGCCCTGTCAAAATTTAGGCTATGAAGTAGGTATAAATTTAAAAAAGAAAGCTGCACAAGAACGTCATTCTCGTTTTAGCAAACGTTTGAAACTGGATGAGGGTATATCCGATATTGCACAGGTTTGTATAGAAATATATATTACTGGAAAAGTAAGTAGATGTACACATTGTGTGCAATTTGCATGATTGTTCTAACTACAGAATATATTCAGGTATTAATAAAGAGTAGAATGCTTATATTATAATATATTTTTCTTTGCGATATGCAGGAAAATCGATTGGGAAATGTTATTATTAAATTACATGTGTATGTAGAGAATTGAATGTTTATCAGGTTCATGGTCAGCAAATGGTCGAAGATTCTACAGAAGTCAGTGCTACTGAAAGTGGAACATCAGTGCAAACTGATTTATGTATGAATGAAATTACCAATTTATTCAGTGCATTATCATTTGCGAATGCAAAATTATATCAATTACAATCCGACTACAAGCAATTTGCTTTAGATGAAGATTCGTTCTACGAAAATGATACTAAGACAAAATATTTTACTGGCATAACAAATTCAAAACTTCTATTTCTGATTCACAAAACAGTTTCCCCGTATTTAACATCACATCATAATTCTGCACTGACAACTTTCCAACAATTACTTTTGACTTTGATGAAATTTCGATTAAATTTTCCATTTAAATATTTATCATACAAGTTCGGTGTGTCTCCCGCTACAGCATCAGCAACTTTTTACAGATGTTTGAATGCCTTATATAGTTTGTTGAAAAATGTAGTATTCTGGCCGGATCGAGAATCATTATATAAAAATATTCCTACTTGTTTCAAGCAATGTTTTGGAAATAGGATAACAATAATTATTGACTGTTTTGAAATTTTTATTGAGAGTCATTCCGATTTATTAATAGCTGGTCAGTGTTGGAGTAATTATAAACACCATAAAACAATAAAATTTTTAATAGGCATTACACCGCAAGGCACTGTTTCATACATATCGGATGCATGGGGTGGTAGAACTAGTGATAAATTCATTACGGAAAATTCTGGGTTTCTAGATAAAATTTTGCCAAATGATATTATTATGGCTGACAGAGGATTTTTAATTAAGGATTCCGTCTCTCGGTTAGGAGGTAAATTAATAATACCAGCTTTTACCAAAGGGAAAAATCAATTAGAGGCAATAGATTTAGAAAACTCTCGGAATATAGCTCACGTCCGTATTCACGTAGAAAGAGTGATAGGGCTTTTGCGAAATAAATTTAAAATTTTGCAGGGTCCAATACCCATTTCCATGGTGAGTAAAGTAGAAAATGACAAAAGCGCATTAGACAAAATTATTGTAGTTTGTTGCGCTTTTACGAATTTGTGTCCCTCTATTATCCCTATGAATTAATTTCTGTACTTAGTATTTTAACATGTTATATTAGAATTATTTATATGTAGTTATTAGTTACTGTCTAGATATTTATATATAAGTATATATATTATATTATTTATTTTGTTGTTGTTTTATTAGTTACATATTACTTTAGTTACTGTTTACTTAAATAAAGAGACTGATTATACACAAATCTTATTTACAATTATTGCAATACCATAATTCATTTGGAATGTCATACATATTTAAACATTGTAAATGAAACCATTTAATTAGACAATCATCATTTTCACATTGAATCATTGGACTGCCGTCATCGGATTTTTTACACATACACCACAATTCTTCGGTAGTACATCCAGCACGTTCTGTATAATAACGTGCCAGTAACTCCGGTAAAATCACGTGTTTGTGGAAAAGTAATGTTTTAGGAATTTCTATCTGTAATAGGTTATCCTCTCGTATAATTCTCTCAATGAAAATTGTATGCGGTGCCCAAAGCACAAATTCACAATATTGTAACCCCGTTACAAACATTTGCATTTGCACCTGGTAATAATAATTGTGATTAGTATTTAAAGTGAACGTTTCATTTTCTTCGTTATATATCAAACAAGTCAATTTTTTCTTGGCATAATCCTTCATACTACATTCCTCGTTTTTCATGCTGAAGGGACATTTGATTTCAATGCACCCAATGCCACAACAACTGCATGTTATGATGCCATCGGGAGACGCACCAAGTTGTGGATGAGATATAGATATGTGTAATCCAGTTGACACAACAGAAACGTTTTCATGTTTAGTCTTCTGTATTTTTTCGAACGTATCCAATGCAGCCTTTTCGTGGCGTAGTCCGTAGTCGGTTTGTTTCGATCGGAAAATAATTTTCTGCGGGTAGCAGATACCTTTAATCAAGGATAACGAAGGATTGCTAAGGGACGTGCGGCACACAGCTTTAAATTTTGAAGCAGTTATCCTTCCTGATCTAAAATTATACCAGTTACTGCTTTCACTTTGGCTGATTGTAATTCGTTTTACAGCTTCACACTCTTCTGCGGTGATGCTTAACGAAATATCACTTCCGAGTGATAGTAATTGTGCGTGTGATAAATGTTTCAAATCGTCGTTGTATAACTCCGTCAAAATTAAAGGTAAATTTTCTTCATCCACAGTTGTAGATGCAATTTCAGACGCAAAGGGTTCAATTATTCTGAAAATGGCAGAATCGGTTCCTGTTTGTTGCACTTCTTTAAGAAAAGATATAAATGTGTCCCCCTCCAATGCAGGAATAGTAGTTTTCGGTTCTGTACATTGGGTTTTCCATGCCATATCTGCCAGTCGAGACATGCTTACATTCGACGTAGACGGTATTGGCCACAGAGCCAATTTCTCTGTACACGAATCGGTGTCTACAGAAGTTCGAGCTTGTATTGCAAAGAGCACAGCTGCTATGTGACTACAAACTTCACCTAGGCCAGCCATACAAGTGCAGTGAGCACTGGAAACACTGCCATTTTCGATTATGATAATCCAGACATCCACTGGTTTGTTTGAAAATTTTCTTGAATGTTTCACCTGTAATATGAGAAATATGTAATATTGTAAACAAAATTTAATTGTATTATAATTAAAACATACCTTCGCAACAACAACATAGAAATTATTAATTTTCTTGTATGCCATTTTTTCTATGAAGCCAGCATTGAAGTATTTGTAAGCTTCTAAACTTTTATATGCTTTTAGTTGTTGTCCCGTGTAATAACTATGTGTTAATATTAAATAGTTCACAAGATCTATCATCTCTATAGTCGGAAAATGTAGAAAATCAACACTCATATCTTTAAAATTTAAATAATACGGATCACAATTGTCTATAACCTTAATTTTTACGGCATATCGTTCAGCTGCTATACCACACAGGTTCTTGAAATATATACTTTTATCACACATGTTTATTAAAATAACACTACAAATGTTTATTTCCACGCAATTTTAGAAACCAACAGTATAAAATAAGTTCTATATAGCACTTCAAACATATATTACAAAGCACAGCAGACATAGACAGTTTGCAATGTGTGTCCTCCAAGCAAAATGGCGGACTTGTCAAAGTCACGTGTTCTAAAATGCCTAATTTAAAAATAATACTTGTTTTTTTGCTATTTTCTTTTGTTAGGTTAACCATGTGCTGTCACTTAAAATCAAAACAATGAAGTTGAACCTGTCTGTACGACTAATTATGTTTAGAGCCTCGTTTACACGCTTACAAATAAACTTAGCATAATTTCCCTCCATACAGTGAACCTTCTTGTATTTAGTTCTTTTGTTGAAAATAACCGCAATTGCTTAAAAACAATTTATACATCCCCGTTTATGTCCCTACATAGATGTATTAGCTATACTTCTTATATTTCAATCTACTTATCTTCTTCTGTGTAAATGTTGTGTCTATTGACCTTGGTGACAGATATTTTGGCGCTGATTTAAGTGAGTTTGCCATCTTTCGTTCTCCCTTATTTGGTTTATTTTCCTTGTTCGTCATGACTCAAGTCAACTTGTTTCTTTTTGCTAGTTCAGTCAGAGTTTTGGTTCCAACCTTGAATAAGCAGGCCAAGGGCACGGTGCGAACTACGTTTTATTGGATATTAGGTGTATTCTTTTTACAATTTAGCTGACTGAGTTAAGAACTAAGCTAAGCCAGGCTAAGCTCACTTGACGGTTTGTAAAAAGAACAAGATTTTTTATTTTTCTCAGATAGTTCACTGGCATGCAATAAATATAAATTAGAAGAGCAGCAATTTTGCACTGTGGTTATATTGCATATTAATTAATACCATCGTATCATTAAATGGTCAACTATTTATTCTATGTATTTATTTATAAAAAGTATTTTTTACAAAACTAATGCGTTTGCTACGTTTTCGTTCATAATTATAATAGTGACATCGTTTACATATTCGAAATTATCAATTTTTAAACATAAAACAACAAAATAACTTGAAAATAACCTCACTATTACTCTTTATATCAAACTTTCGCGCGTACAAATGCCGAATCGCTCATCTAAGTCTGTGTTGCGGGTAGTGCGTCATCGGTAAGGGGGAGGTTGAAAAACGTAGATAAAGTGAGCTACGACTTGTAAAAAGAACACACAAATAACTAAGCCACTGTGAAATAACCAAGTAATTAAGCCAGCTTAGGTAAAAAGAATACACCTATTGTTTATGTTTGCTAAATTTCGTAAAGAAATACCCGTATACAACCACGTGTGAGCTAAGTGAACCGAACTCAAATTAAATATTTTGTTATTGTTAATATGTAAGATTCAAATTAATTCAATGCGCCTGTTATATTTAGTTCTCTTGCTTATTTTATTAATTTATCCCATACTTTATTTTCTTTCTGTGTAAACGCGGATGTACGAACCTAATTAATGTTTTATTGAGAGCGGGTGCTATTGTCTGTTTGCAATTCCGTCCATACCGTTATGTGAACCTCGGTTGATCAACCCCGGGCCCTCGTACATTGTAATTACGCTATATCCGGGTATACGACGCCGGCGCAGGCAATAGCTCCAACGCCATTTTTGTTGCTGTTAGCACTGTGCGGCCATTCTGTGTATTTTGAACATCCGGGTACATGTTACTATAATTTTGTTTATTGACCACTATTTATTTATCATTTCATTTTTGTTAATGGATATATTTCTATTCTCACCATTTTTTTGTTAATTGAATTTTTTTGTTCTTTTATTATTCATTATTAAATTAGTTTTAGTTGTTAACTTACTGTTCTATATTTTTTTTGTATCACCCTACCCGCTCCCCAATCTCGTTGGGTTCACAGCTGCCGAATAGTCATCTGGTTTGTCTAGCCCACCAGCGCAATTTGGCGTGGTGTAGGTTCACTTTTAATTGCGTGGCGCCTATTTAGTTAGAACCACCCTCTTCTCCACTGAGAAGCCGGCAACCTCACCTCTGGCGAGGACAACTGTTCGTGACCGGTCCGGGCACGTGGCACAGGCACATGGTCATTTCGTATTTCTTTTGTTGTTAATGTTCGTATCTTTTCTATTTTCATTACCTGTCGCCTTCTCTTCTGTTAGTTTATTCTGAAATATATGGTTGCAGTTAGTTTACTCCTTCAGAGTCATATCCTCGTTAAGTGTAAATTCTGAATATTCACTTACTAGATTCAATTTTCCTCACCTGCATTAATATAACCCACTTCCGACACTTAATAAAATCATTTTTAGGTTACACATTACACTAATAAACCTGCCGTTTGCCGATAATTTGTGCTATTGTTTGACAGTTGCCGTCAAGACCCGTTCGCACCTAGCCATTATCGTAGAATATTTAAACCGTTGCTCTCATTTAATTTTAACTGTTGTTATCTGTGCTAGTAAATTCATGGGATTAGGCTTTTCTTAAGTTAATGCGTTATTAAATTCATAGTGTTTATTCGCTCGTCCGTATGTGACAATTTCCTTATTGGCGCAAGTTTTGAATTTTCTTTCCTTGTTTTTCCGATTTATCAGAGTTTTCCTTGTCTTTTACTTAATTTTAAATAAAGGAAATTCGTTTTGACTGGGCACGAGTGCGCACCTTGAAGGTCACCGTACAGTAATTTCTTTCGTTTCTCTTTTTTTTTCAGGTTTTGATTCGTGCGTAGTGAATTTTTGTCATTGTGACGACAAAAATCACACCTTGTAAGGGATTTTCGACCTTCAGTGATCGCCGTGGAGAGTTCGCGCTTCCACGGAATACCTGCGTGTAGAGATTTGGTCGGAGAAACTGCGACGCGAGGTTTTTCACGTGCAATTTTCCAACTGCTTGTTGTGCGTTGGTCCATGTCCACGAGCTGAATAACGGTGGAAACGTCGCAGCGAGACCGCTGTTCATCGCTGTTGAGCCCGCATCCATTCCCGAGGCCATCCGACGCTAAGTAACCGCTTAGACCAGATTCCTGGAAACACGTGGTCACGCAGATAAGTGCACCAGCTCCTGTCGAGTTTTGATTCTTTTCTTTCTCTTCTTAATTTCGCTTATTGTCGTCCACGTGAACGTGAAACCATTTTGTATTAACTTTCTTTTCCCCCTTGTTTAATAGATACTTATATAATCTTTGTGTTCTTAAGAACTAACGATATTGTTTACTGCTATTTATTTATTTACTTTATTTTGTTAACAACTACGCGAAAGGCACACTTATATTGTTATTCTTGTATATTCTGTATTTCGCGGACATGGGTGTATTCTTTTATTTTTGTCGCTCATTGTGTTTCCGTGTTTTTCCGCTAGGCGACGTGTCTATCCCCACCATTGTGAGCCGAGGTTGATCACAAGAGTCTAGTCGTCAGACCAATTTATATCCCCAAGATGCACGATGTCTGTTTACGAAATAATACGACATGATACGAGCAAGTCTGGTCTTAGTTCATAATTGGCGGTGTATGGTGACATGCATTGCCTGTGTGAATGACAATGCATAGTGCAGTGTAGTGGTGTGTGTAATACATTTACTATTAGTTGTTATTTGTAGTTGTTATTTATATATTTGGCTGTTTTTCTTAGGTATGTAATTTAATAGCTACATAATGAAGCAAAATTAACCAGATTTTTTTCTCAATAGTTTAGAATGGAAGATAAACCCAGGAAGGATGAAACAGGTTACATCTGTAGAAATGGTAAGCGAATATTCTCTACAAAACCCAGACTTCAACAGCATTATAAAATTCATCTAGATAAAAACTTGTGAGACACATTTTGTTGTATTCATTGCGGGAAAATTTTTATACTAAACTTGGCATAACCAAACATCTTACATCAACATGCAATAAAAATAACCAAAACAGCAATTCTAAAGCAGAAGTACATCACAAGGTAAAATGTGCAATGTGCCGTTACGAAGATTCTCAGATAAATGTGTTGAAACATTATAATCAACAGGATATTGAAAGATACACAGAATGTATAAAATGTGACAATTTCAACGAATTTGAAAAGTGGAAAGATGACACTGAAAGGACTAGTATTTCTAGGTAATCATATACGATTCAAGGAAATCAGCCAGTGTAACACAGTATTGTTATCGATGTCACCGTGATGGTTTTTATAAGAATTGTGGAAAAAACATCAGATATCTTAAAATTAGTGGTAGTAATAAGATTATTGGTTTTTACCCATATAAATTATATATTACTGTCGAAAATGGAAATGGACACGTTTCTGTAAAGTTTGTTAAAACTCACGTTGGTCACCAAATGGATTTATGTAAAATTCCTTTAGGAAAATCGGAAAGAAACATTCTTGCATCCAAGCTAAGCTTAAAAATTGATTTTACATGTTAAAATCCTATGTTCCGCTCTCGCGGTCACCATCCGGTATACTATATACTTACATAATTAGAAATAATTGTATTTTCTTCTAAAGCATGTACAGTATCATATACGAATTAACGTATAGCTATAATTCTATCTCCCTCATTTCAATTCAAACAGCACGCGCGACATGGATGGATATAATGCGTTTGTCTTTCGATTGTCCGAACAATACTACGACAAGCATAACAAAATGAGGCTTGTTGTACCCGATACTATTGCAGTAACGTACGTCGATTTCTTATTTCCTGCACTACTAGCTGGCGCATAGCAGATTTTGCTGCATTTTCTGTCAGTTTATTTACCAATAATTTTCACCAGTGTTATGCACTAACACAAACAGTTATAATAAATCACTTTTATTGCAACCACTGTTATTATATTATTATCTAAATTCTTGTTGTAATTCAAAATGTGAGACACAAATGATTAACGTAATGAACTGTCAAAGCATCGTATTTCTGTTATTACCGGTGCTAAGCCGACTATTCACCGAAAACTTTATATCTGGTATATACTAATGCATGGATTGTTCTTCTTTTGTTTAAATCCCCTCCGTCATCTGCTAACCCATCACCTTCGGAAATTACAGTATCTTATATGTATTTTTTAATACACTTTCGTCAAAGTATTTAGAATTCGGACGGTAGGAAGAGGGGCTAGTGGGAACTTTTCCAGGCTTTAGGATCATGATTACTGCGGATTGTTTCCAGGAGGAAGGTATGAAACCTGTATTGAAGTAGGCGTTCAGGTTTTTGGTTAAGTATGTAACATCGGTGGCGGGTAGATATTTGATCTTTTCTTGAGGGCGATTTCTTGGTTCCCTTCATCTTCGGTTACAACCGTGCAGGTGTTGCAAGAAGTTGTGTTCGGCGGCAAGCTGTTCATGTGTGAGGAATACGTTGCCGTCGAATAACGGGTCGGTGGGTGCAGTATGGACGGACTCTAGGAGGTCGGCAAATGTTTCAGCCATTTCTTGATTTGAATTTTTTCCAAAATTTCGTGTAGGCCTTGGTCTCTTGTTCCTCTTGGAATTTGATGACGGAGCGGCGGATAACTGCGTTCATTCGATTCCAGTATGTTTTAATTACTGGGTCTCTTGTACGACTGTATTGATTATAGAGGATTCGCTTCTCGTGTATCATTGCTACGATGGGTCTTGGGAGAGGTCTGCGGTTTATATGGATGATTTTGAAGGGAGTCGACAGATCGGATGGCGATTGAATGGTTTGGGTGAGATTGGTAACTGCTGTGGTTATAGCCTCGATGGTAGTAAGTGGTAGAGATGAGCGATCCGGTGATTTTTTAGGAACACCGTTCCTGGTGACTGTGATTTTTCAATCACCGTGATTTTAAATGGTGACCGTGATCACGCTATATTACTTGATATCGTTGTCGCTAAAAGCACTCTCATAATCTCGTATATTGCACGGTTACTAATGCGTTATAGCTACATATTAGCTATAACGGTTCATAATCACCATGATACATTCTGCGCCAGGACGAAAGACAAGACAAACAATAACTACTGGAAACTTCGAAAATAATAGGAAAATAAGAAGCATCAAGCTTTATAATTTAAATTACGTAAAAAGTTACAGATTTTATAAAAAAAAAGCTCCAATAGACGTATAGTAAAAAGAAAATAAATGGATATTTTAAAATCACAAAAATAATACAAAATATTTACATAGATATATAATTTTTATTTTTCACAATTTTTATAATTGGCATTTAAAAACAGTAACATTTTAGTTTTTTTATTATTCAACCGAGTACGACGTTCACTTAGAACTTGTCCTGCTTTTGAAAAAAATCTTTCGCATGGTACCGAGGAGGCCAAAGCACACAGTTTTTCTTGCGCGACAAGTGAGAGCGTTGGATATTTAAATTTATTATTACGCCACCACTCTAGAGGACCTGCATTTCGTAGTAAAACATCATCTTCCAAATACCTTTGTACTTCCATAATTGCACGTGAGCTAGATGTTCCTCTTGGTTTATGAATAGAAACAATGGTATCAAAAGAACTCCATATAGATAGCTCTTTCGGAGTATCATCTTGAATGTCATCTGCCTCTGTGATACTTATTTGTCCTGATTCGGAACTACACTCGTACATACTACCTATGGATTCAAAGAACTGCCACATTTCACTAGTTTTTCTCTTTTTTATAGCAGACATTTTCACAAAAAAATTTAAAATCTTTAATTCACGAATGAATTGCTAACCACATAAACTATTTTCTTAGGGAAATCCCAACTAACATATGTTCCAGTATTAATGTTAATGACAGATACCAGATGGCAGCATGAAGCAAATACAAAATAGAGAAATCACTGTTTAGCGTCAGTCACCGTCACCTTGAGAATTTGGTCACTGTGGTTACCAGCGATTTCTTAATCACAGTGACAAAATCACCGGTACTGAAATATCGCTCATCTCTAGTAAGTGGGTCGGGGGGTTTGTTTGTTATTATTTCAGTGAAGAGGTTCCAGTCTGTTCGGATTGTAAATTTGATGGTTTTTTCAGTAATGATTTTCTGTTGGTTGAGATAGATGTTGGATTGGATAATGACTGGGAGATGGTCGCTTGTGATTGATGTGCCGATGTATGCGTCGTCAGTGAAGAAGGGTAGGAGGTTCTCTACTAATAGTATGTGGACAATTATGGATGCCCCGAGGTGGTTAATGAAGGTAGGTTGGGTGGGGTAGCCTCGGTGGAGTAAGAAGTCCATAAGGGCATGTGCCAGATGTTCTCCTTTTAGGTTAGTTGATGTGTCGCCGAAGGGTTCATGGCGTACATTAAAGTCCCCCATGATGATGGCTCGATATTGGCGTATTCTAGAAAGTCCATGGACAGATCCGCGTGGAGACGGAGGTAAATGGTAACAACAGCAATGCGGGCTCTGGGGTATGAGGAAAAGTGCCAATGGCGTTTAGGTGGTTGAATTATGGGAGAAGTGGCCAGGGTTCAGTGGGAATTGAAGAGTGCACGAGGATAGCCACGCCGCGAGAAAGTTATTAAATCGGAGGGGAAGTGTTGGGGACAGTCGGGTTTTGGTGACGCCGAGGATATGGATGTCTTCTGTTTCTAGAAGATTTTTGATCAGTGGCCGCTTCTTGGCGATGCTATTTGCATTTATGGTTCCAATCTTTATCGGTTTCCTAAACATTTTGAGTTCTTTGTGAATAGGTAGTGTTGCTGTACAACCGTATGCATTGGCAACCTACATGCATCATAGGAGATTGTAGCACGTCGTGAGTGGTGGCGTCCGGAGATTGGAAGCCGGGATTGTCCACACATTTCAGAGGGGCCGTAGAAGCGGTGTCCTGGGCGGTCTTCGGGAGTTCGGGGCACTTGTGACTGAACACTGAATGGTTTTGCTGGCAGTTCGGGCATTTTGGGATTTCCTTCTTACAGTTTTGAAGTGTGTGGGGATCTTCACACCTGGGGCAGCGCAGGGGTTACGGCAGTCTCCTGGTTGGTGAAATTGTTGACAGCGAGGGCACTTCTGCGGTTATGGACTGGGTGTATGTGATGCTTCTATCGGGTTTTGGTGACGCCGAGGATATGGATGTCTTCTGTTTCTAGAAGATTTTTGATCAGTGGCCGCTTCTTGGCGATGCTATTTGCATTTATGGTTCCAATCTTTATCGGTTTCCTAAACATTTTGAGTTCTTTGTGAATAGGTAGTGTTGCTGTACAACCGTATGCATTGGCAACCTACATGCATCATAGGAGATTGTAGCACGTCGTGAGTGGTGGCGTCCGGAGATTGGAAGCCGGGATTGTCCACACATTTCAGAGGGGCCGTAGAAGCGGTGTCCTGGGCGGTCTTCGGGAGTTCGGGGCACTTGTGACTGAACACTGAATGGTCTTGCTGGCAGTTCGGGCATTTTGGGATTTCCTTCTTACAGTTTTGAAGTGTGTGGGGATCTTCACACCTGGGGCAGCGCAGGGGTTACGGCAGTCTCCTGGTTGGTGAAATTGTTGACAGCGAGGGCACTTCTGCGGTTATGGACTGGGTGTATGTGATGCTTCCACGGTGTGACGTTGGTAATATATTATGATTCCTTCGTTGAGGAGTCGGTCGAGTGTGGTTGGTTGGTTGTGATGACTCAGATCAATCTTGTTTCCTTGTTTGTTATTCTGGATTTAATGCGCCAGATGCTCATCGCAGACAATTTTTGTTCATCGAAGTATTATATTTCCACGTCCTAATCGATATTTATGATAACGCACGAGAAAGTCGGTCGGCGTGACGAGTTGTCTTGGTTTGCTTAATGTTTTGTTTTTTCCTCATAAATCTTAATTGTTTGTATGCCTTCGGGTCATTCATTAGGCAACTTTCATGAAATTTTGAAATACGCTTAAAATGTCACACATGCACCCTTATTAACGAAAATATTTTTTTAAATTTTTTATTTGCTTTATTTTGTCCAGAATAAATTAAAGAAACTTCCTAAAAGTTCGCGCCTTTGAGAATCCAAGAAATTTTCCCCCACTCTCTTGTGACGTCACGTATTAGTAGATCGTTTCACAGTACCAAGTATAACCATTTATATCTATTCTTTAACTGTTGTGTTTGGTTATTGTGGTATATTATTCTTTGTACGCTATTAGTATTTTCGAAAGCAAGTTTTAGGGACATAATTCTGTTTACATACAGGTACGAATTTTATGGGAGAACATTTTTTTTCAACAGTTTTACTTCTCATCTTACACTGAATTACTTTATGTTTGACACTTGGTTTAACCTGAATAGCAATATCTTTATACATTTGATCATTATCTTGTACACAAATACTTTCTTCAGTCTCGCTATATTCCGCTGTAGAAGTTGATTGAACTGGTTCAGTTCTTGACGCCGTCTTCATCGCTTCTTCTATCAACTGCTCTCTTCTTCGTTTGATATCATCCTCCCGTTATGGTTTTGAATGTGCCCTTTTTCTATTAGGTAGACAATTAAATATATGAGGAACGACATCATCTTTCATAATTTTCTGGCTTCCCGTTAATTTAAATTTAATATAATTTTCCATATCTTCTTCTAGCTGCAATTATAGTGGTTACAGTTATATAATTTAGTGTATTCAATATAAAATATCTATATACGTACTTTGAAATGATCCTCGTACACAAATAGAATTGATTTCTCTGAAAAATCCGACAAGTTTCGTCCTGTAGCTGTCACTCACGATCTCCTTTTCGACAGTATCAATGGTACTTCAAAAAGTATTTTATCCGGATTCTTTTCACTATTGTTTTTGCACAGTGGCACAATACGATATTTTCTACATTTATCTTTACGTATTTTTGTTTTATCCATTTCAGATATTATTCAAACTTGTACAATTTGTCAAAGAAGTAAGTGAACGTAGAACTGTCAGAATACAATCTAAAATACGTACTAATACGTGACGTCACAACCAATGAGACGTGTTTGCATGTGGTGGGGACATTTGAATTTTGAAACAAATTTCAAAGTGAATTTATTCAAAAATAGTTAACAAAAAAATAGTTTCTTTGCATTATATCACATTTTAAGTACGCAAGTTTATGATTTTAGAAAAAAAAAAATGAAATAAAAATTCCATGAAAGTTGCCTATTCAATTCAAAAAAGTTTTATTATATCAATTTTGTTACATTACATATATGTTGTCTATATTATGTGTATAGGTGCCGAAATACATAATATTATATTGGTATACAAAAAAATTATGTGTATATGAGTAATATTATAGGTTAAAATTAACGAGTAGTTATTGAGTAATAATTTATACAAACAGGAAAATGGTGATAGTAATTTTAATGATTAATATGTTAATGCTGAAATGTAATTAATATTATCTATATACTAGAGGGATTCTGTCCAGGGCTTCAGTTCTTTATGGGGTTAGGCGGCTGGGTTTTTGGAGCAAAGTGGTGGGGGTGGCGGTATTTAAACTTCGGGTTTATATTGGGGTGGGGGGCGACGCCCAGAATGTAATCCTTGCGAGGTCCTGCCTCGATGATGCGGTCCGCATATCGACGCTGGAGTACCCCGATGCGCTCTGTTATGGCTTCTATGCCGGCTCGATTGTGGACCCTGGAGGATGGATACCATGGTGGCAGTTGGTGGATGCGTCGGAGCGCTCGGCGTTCTATTTGAAGAAGAGGTGTCAACTGTTTTGTTCGGGCGACTGCTCTGAAGTCGGCCAGTGGTCGGACAAATGTTCTGTATGTGTGCTGCAGAGTTTTTGCTGAGTATCCACGGAGACAAACTATTAAATTAACTCTCTGTCTCATCTTAGCTGTGCATTGAGTCATATCGCTGTTCCAATTCTTAGTTTTCATCAGTGTGTGTCCCAGGTATTCGGCAGTCTGGCTTTGCGTTATGGTTGATTTCCAGAGGGTGATGGATATTTGTGTGAAGATTTTTTTGTTTTTGTGACGGAATAGGTTGAGTTGGGTTTTGGATGGGTTAGGTTGAATAGGCCATTGATGCATCCAGCCGGCGAAGGCAACGATCTTGTTCTGTAAGGCTTGCGCTACTTCTGATGGGGTCCAGGCTGAGGCCCAGCAAGCGGTGTCATCGACTTGTTGTTGTTGATACACTCAAAGGTTGGTTGGGCTTGTGATGTCGTGGCAGAAGATGATAAAAAGGAGTGACAGGGCAGAACCCTGTGGAACACCAGCACGAAGGTGGAAGAGACGGGAGTGTTCGCCATGCACTTTGACGCGGGCTGATCTTCTGTAGAAGAATGCTGCTGTGACTTTCCCCAAGTGGGATGGGACATTATTGCGGATTAGTTTTGCTAGGATGCCTTCATGTCAGACTGTCAAAAGCTAGTTCTAGATCAAGGAAAGCAGCGGCGACGTAATGACCTCTGTTGAGTTCTCTTGTTATGCTGGTTGTCTAACGGAGCACGGCGTCTTGGACACATCTATTTAGCATATAACCAATTTGGTCTGACAGGACGATGTTATGTTCGTGGCAGAATGAGAATATTTTTTGGTGAAGGATGCGCTCGTAGACTTTGTTGATCATGTTGAGAAGGGAGATTGGACGCTACGTTGGTTGGGTCTTTACGAGACTTGGGTAACATTATGACTAGTGCACTCTTCCATCTGGATGGGTAGTGTCTTTGATTTAGGCAGAGGTTGGGAATGGTTGTCAGAAATGTTATTGCGCTGTTGGGAAGTTGTTAAAGGACAGTATTGCTGTATCATCTTCACCGGTGGCTGAGCGGTTGCGGAGGGCTGCAGCAACGTCCTCTTCCGTTCTGGCTCGGAGATGTAGTGGGACGTCATCCGGTAGGGCTATAACGTCAACTTATCGGACGTAATAAAACCTGAGATCGTGCCTCGGCTAGCTGGCAGTGAAGACGGGAGTGGGGGAAAACGCATGTGTGGAGGGAGCGTATTAAAAACAAAACGATGAACAGTGCAAGGGGGCGCCATGTATTTAAATATTCAAAATCACAAGGCAAGGCTCTACTGTAAATACGAACCAACAGGGCTCAGGTTTGGCAGGATCTGGAGTATGGCGTCTTACAGCTAAGAAAATATGCAACTTTAAAGTTAATAATGAATATATTGTAATTCTTAATAATGAATAAAACGAGTGAATATAACAAAGTGAACGAGATTAATAAGCGTAGTGAACAAAATTCCTGTGACATACATACATATATTATAAATAACGTAGACATTTTAACAATAACTATTTAAATTGATCTATTCTGTTACAAACCGAGCAAGATGTGTGGTATGCACACGCAACACACAAGGGCAAGTACGGTACTGCGATATAAAACAGTCTGTAGTATCTTGCACAATCACGCACAAAATCACAATGGGCGCGGCGCGACTGATTGTAGAACAACACTAAAAGTAATTCACAAACAGCACACTAGTTCACTAGGAACACGGTGTGTAACGGCCGGGACAGCCACAAAACAAAATATAGACCAATAATACTAGAAACAATATGCGTTGAGTTACTCATCTGCCATAGATGCCAGGGGAAACAAAGAAATAACTCGTTACAAACCCCCCTTTTTCCCGATAAAAAAAGGAAGAGAAATAAAAATTATAGTGTCCTTAATCCAAAAATTCTTTTAAATCTTTTACATGCCAGATCCCAATGCTTTTACCCATATTTGAGGTGAGTTCGTAAGTTACTAAGGATGTTTTCCTTTTTATGATAAACGGTCCTATGAATTTCGGTGCCAATTTGGCCGCAAATTGTTTCGACGCGTCCTATAAACTATAGTTCTTGCGCCAGACTTGCTGACCAGGTTCGAAACTGATATGGCGTCGGCGCAAATTATAATTAGATTTTTCGTAAGATTGCTGGAGACGTCGTCTGATATCTTGGATAAGGTACTGATGTGGTAGTTTGCTGGCTACAGGAGTAGATAAGTCAACATTCGACACCGGATCATTGTTAATGATCTTTCCAAAGTATTTCCCAGATAAATTATGTTCACGTCCGAAATTTACAAGAAATGGTGTTTGTTGTGTCACTTCGTGAGAGCTAGTATTTATTGCGCATTGTATATGTTTCAAGAACCGATCCCATTGCTTGTGATCGTCCTTTAAATAAGATTTAATCATTGGTTTAATCACCTGATTTACTCTCTCGGTAGGATTATTTTGAGGCTGGTAATGTGCGTTATATAAAATTTTAACTTGATACTTTTCCGATAACTTTTTAAATTCTTTTCCGACAAATTGTGGTCCATTATCGCAAATTAGGAACTGAGGGACACCGTACAGGAGGAATATTTGTTCTTCTATTGCCTGAGCGACAGTCGAAGACGTAGATTTACGTAGGGAAGTTAGCCAAGAAAACTTTGAAAAATAATCTGTTACTACCAAAAGGTATTTATAACCATTCACGGAACGTGGAAAGTCCATAAGGTCCGGCGAAATTAATTGCCACGGTTGTCCAATATTTGGTCGTCTACCCATAAGTCCAGCGGCCCCGCGAAGAATAGGTTTATTCATTTGGCAGACTTTACATTTATGAACATACTTTGAGATGTCCGATCTCATTCCAGGCCAGTAATATAATTGTTTCGCGCGATACAAAGTTTTAAACACACCACAGTGTCCTGATGTAGGGATATCGTGACATTCCTGCAGAACTGTCAAGCGCTTTTCCTTTGGGATAATAAGTTTCCACTCCAGGGTTCCCGTAGCGGAAGAGTATACTTGCTTAAATAACATATCGTTTTCAAATTTCCAACGCGGGTAAGCGTCTGGGTTTGATGCGATATTTTCCATTAATTGGCGGTACCACGGATCAACAACGGGGGTGTTAATAGTTACTAGGTTCATCTCTACCGTTAACGCACGTGACAATAAATCCGGTACAAGTTCACTCGCCTTGCGGTGCACTACTTCAAAGTCATATTGTTGCAACCTTACAGCCCACCTAGCTAAACTCCCTACTGGGTCTTTGAGATTATTCAACCAAACGAGCGAATGATGATCTGTAATAACCGTAAATTTCGATGCTTCAAGGTACGGCCGAAATTTTTCCACAGCGAAAAGTACTGCTAATAGTTCTAGTTCTGTAGTTGTATAATTTCTTTCAGCCTGGCTCAGCGTCCGACTCGCGTATGAGGTTACTCTTTCGTTATCATTAATTCGTTGGGTCAAAACC
Source organism: Carabus problematicus (assembly GCA_963422195.1). NCBI lineage: Eukaryota > Metazoa > Arthropoda > Insecta > Coleoptera > Carabidae > Carabus > Carabus problematicus. Next base: position 4,786,904 of record OY728580.1, read on the forward strand.
GCACCGATACCATAACCCGAAGCGTCAGTTTGGACTATGAATGGAATATCAAAGTTAGGACAATTTAGAATAGGAGCCAACACAAGACGCTCCTTTATGTAATTAAAAGAATCCTCGCATTCCCGGGACCATATCCACTTAGAGACATTTTAAGCAACGCGGTGAGAGGGGCAGTTAAGGAAGAAAAATTTGGTATGAATCTCCGATACCATGATGCGACGCCAACAAAACGTCGTACATCTGACGTTGTCTGGGGAACGGGAATTTTTAAAATAGCTGAGATTTTATCGGGGTCTACTTGTAAACCATTCTTGTTGATGACATAACCTAAATATTTTAATTTTTCAAGGCAGAACTTACATTTGTCCCGATTTAAGGTTAAACCGGCATTACGTATTCTCAACAGAACTTTTCCCAGAATTTCTAAATGCTTTTCAAACGTAGGGGATATTATAATAATATCGTCAAGATATACAAAGGCATATTGTTCAAATTCTACTCCGAACAGACGATCCATAAGTCGTTGCGAAGTATCGGGTGCATTATGTAGCCCGAATGGCATACGGTTGAATTGAAAAAGTCCTCTACCCGGTACAGTGAAAGCTGTGATAGGTTTACTAGATTCAGAGACAGGAACTTGCCAATACGCTGACTTGAGGTCCAAGTAAGTAAGGTAACGAGCATCCCGTAATTTATCTAAAATCGCGTTAACAAACGGTAATGGGTACGCATCTTTTCTAGTCACTGCATTAACTCTACGAAAGTCGACTACAAACCGATAGCTGTTGTCTGATTTACGAACGAGAAGAATAGGACTCGACCATGGGCTATTTGAAGGCTCAACTACACCGTCCGACAGCATTTTATTTAATTCGATGTCAATGTGTTCTTGTACTTTCGGTGAAACTGGATAATATCTTTGCTTTATGGGTTCCGAATCGGTAATTATTTTATGTTCAACTAAATTAGTACATCCGAGTTTATTTCCCATGTTACAAAAATTATGGTTGATAATGGTATTAAGGCGAGAGAGCTGAGCTGGTGAGAGATCACCTTGATTAATTAAAACTGTTTCCGTTTCGACTGTGCATTCGATTGGTGAAAAGTCCCAAGTTCCATCATGGATATTCGTGGTTATATTCATCGCGTTCCAAAAATCTACGCCAAGTATTATAGCTGGTTTAAAGTTGGGAACTACAAGAAAATTTATGACTCGTACTTGTCTAACATCATCTGCCCGCTTAGAGAAAACATAATTGACTCGAGTTTTATCAGAGAAGGAACGAACTGTTAATAACCAACGCTGCCATTCAGCCGTTTGAATCGCCTTAGCATGTGAAGAGAAGACCTGATGGCGATTCCGAAACCATGTCTTCTTTATTGGTTTTTTTGATTTACATTTCGGGCAACTAAATTTAGTAACGTTTTTGAAGCCACATTGAAAACAAAATTTGTTACGTGGAAGCCTACATTGCGAGAATTTGTGACCGACTGAAGCACAATTCCAGCATCTTGCTTCGTTATTACGTTTCACAGATGAATCTGGTTGCGAAACTGCATTTACTCGTGACGAACGAAGTCTATTTTGGTACGCCAAGTCTGGTTCTAAAAGAGAACGTTTATTAGAGGAAGATGGCTGAAATTTTTCGGCCATATATCGGTTAGCTTCCAGTCGTTTACAGACGCGTAATAACTGTTCTACCGTATGTATATCTGCTAATTCTATACCGTAAATATAGTAAGGTGCAATATTTCGTTGCAATACTTGAAGTTTCTCAATCTCCGTAGCAGGGGTAGGTAACCGTGCGAACAAATTTTCTAGACACGCAAAGAAACTACCAACTTTCTCGTCGATACCTGGCGTACGCGACCTAATTTCTTCATAGTTCGACCTCATAGTCGTGTGGTTCATATTCCGCGCGAAGTAACACAACTAGTTCCGCCCAATTTAATACTTTATTCTTATTGGCTCTAAACCAGATGATGGCGTTTCCTTTAAATAATTTTACTGCGGAATTAAAGAGTTCAATTGTCGAAACGTTTCGCGAAATTCGGTATTCCTCAACCCGTTCAATAAATGCGTTCACGCTCATCTCGTTGTCGTCCCCGCTGAAGGTCAAGTTTCATTTGACTACCGGTGTCTGTCTAGGGATGGGAGTATAAATAGAGGGTGTGGGTGGATTCTGGATTGCGGAGGTCTGTGAAATCATATCAGAACTCGCTTCTTTGTCTAGGATATGTTGTTCAATAATCTCCAGTCTAGTACGAAGGTTTGCTTTCGCGGCGACTAGTTTCCCGTCTTCTGTTCGTATTCGCGCTAAACGACTGTTACGTGCCCGGATGGGGCGCGAACAACTGTCCTCGCCAAAGGTGAGGGTGCCGGACTCTCAGTGAAGACGGGGTGGTTATTATAAAAAGATATGGGCGCCACGCAATTAAAATGTTCCCTACACCTCGCCAAATTGCGATGGTAGGCTGGACAACAAGGAGACAGCTTGGCAATAGAGTCTCAACGAAGGGGTTGGAGCGGACAAGGCGTTAATAACAAAATTAATAATAATTAAAATCAACTAATTTAATAATGAATAACAAAAAAAGAAGAGAGAGAGAGAGAGCAAATAAATAACAATAATGATAACAAGATGAACAGAAAAAAAATTAATTGAACAAAAATAATATAACAAAGCAAAATAAACCAAATTAAATAATTATTAAATAAATGACGGTGAACTAAATTATACAAAAATTATGACCCGGATGTTCCAAAGTTACAAAATGGCCGCATAATAGTAGCACTACAAAAATCAAATGGCGTACAACTATTTCCTGCGTTCGCGCCGCATACCCGGATGGTAAAATAACATATGATACGTAGAGGCCCGAGATTGATCAACCAAGGTTCAGACACGGGTACGTTCGGATTCGCACACAGTAAATAGTACCAGCGCAAATTAACAAAATAATATTTGCAGAACATCCGCATTTACACAGTAATAACAGATTTGAATAAATTAACCAAATGTACAGAAGAAATAGAACATACTGAAACGAGCGTAACAAATTGCTCTGGAAACTTATATTGTACAACAGAATATTTAACTTGATTAACAATGGGGCAAAATACACAATAAATGTTTGGGGGGGGGGGAGAAGAAAAGATAATAACTCAGAGTTTGGCCCACTTAGCTCGCACGTGGTCGTAGAGCTGGTCCAGACTGGTCGGCCGTCTGCGGGACTCGTGGCGTATGAGGGTGTCTCTCGTCCTAGGGCGCGGAAATCACGCCTCAGGGCTGCTGAGCCAAGTCAAAATCCGGCACGACTCGCAACGGCGGCGGAAGACGCTAGGCGGAGGTCGTTCTGGGCACCAGGGAAATACTGAATCCCCTTACGGGAGTCCGTCGAAGAGTTGTATCGCTTCAAGCAACGATCACACAAAAACAATTCGAAACGGTGATTTCGTTCTTCAGCACGAAGTTAAAAAAACGTAAAACAAAAAAAGGAACGTAGTTCGCACAATGCCCTTGGCCTGTCTTTTCAAGTTTCAAAACCAAAATCTGACTGCCCGTCAACCGGAAACAAGTTGACTTAAGTAAAGAAGAAAAAAGAAGGAAGAACATGTAAGAGAGAACAATAGATAGGAAGTTACTTAAATCAGCGCCAAAAATGCCTAGTTTGCCGTCAAGGTCACAGAAAACAAACGTTACACAGGGAAAATAAAATTTTTATCTGAAATGTAATTACCACTGTAATCAACGAGCAAAATAAATAAACACAAGGGTTTCCTCGGAATGCGTATATAAATTTCCTACAAAAATAATTACGGCCGTATATTATACCAATAAATTAACATATGAAAGTTGTATTGACTGATTTAGTTATAGTGTAAGCGGGTCTCTATTCCTAATTAAATGGTACAAACAAGTAGACTTCATTGTTTTGATTGACAGTGTGTGCGGTAGATAACCTAAGAATGAATAAGTATGGTATTATTATAAATGAAAGAAACAGATAGGTGAGTAAAATTATGACTCTATATTTTATATTAAAACCACAGCAAGGTAAGATGGGATGGACTAATTTTATTTTCATTTCAAATAGTGAACGACAGCACACTATGACACGTGACACAGTAGCAAAGACATTGCTAAAATGCGAGGCGAATGCTTCAACTATCGAAGTGGGCGTAGAAAGAGGGACATTATTAAAGGTCATCGTGGCTGGTAACGAGGAGCTGGTCTTTTTGGATAGAATGAATTTCCAGAACTTAGAGGGATCAGATGAAATTGAAGATTCCCATGAGTGGATATATTAGGCATAGGATTCTTTAAGGTCATATTTAATTTTAGATCGCAATTGCTTGAATTTATCTAAGTACGATGGTATGGCAGGAAATTTGTGATGCATTCTCAGGTAGTGGGATTTTAATTTAATATTTTTTTTATCTGAAAGAAAACCAAGAAGGATAAGTATACTTATAGGACGGTTTAGGAGGGACACATTGACGAAACATATTGTACAGGACTGTATAGAAAAAGTCACACTGCTTATCATATATTTAACATAATTAATTGTCGAATCATCGTATTTCTGTTGTTACCGGTGCTAAGCCGACCATTCGCCGACAACTTTATATCTGATATATAATGCTTGCATTGTTCTTCATTTGTTTATATCCCCCCGTTATCTGCTGACGACTTACCGTCGGAAATTACAGTATCCTATATGCCCCATTAAAAATTAGTTAAACGACGCTACTGAATTTCAGAAAATGGGCATGGTTAAAATCTAAACTCGTACTGTTGAACGATGACCTTCACTGGACTTTTATTAATCAAAGTTTATGTGGTTTGGCGCTTCTTGAATGCGCTCGTGTGAATTATGCCACCAGTATATGTTTGGAGCGTTTGTATTTGGCTGGCGCGTCTTCCGCGTAGTCGTCTCCAGTCACTGCGATGCTGGGATTTGGGTGTGTTGGTATTTGTCTGCTGTCGTCATAACAATCTCTTTTATGGTCGGCATCTTCAGATCTTGGTGTATGTTGGTTTTTCTCACATACCATGGCGCGTCTGTTGCTATGCGCAGTTGTATGTTCTGCACAGTCTGTAGTTCCTTCATCACTAGATCACCGGCATGATCCCATGTCGTTGCTGCATATGATTATTGCGCGATACAGGAGTAATTTGTTCGGCATGATAAGTTTGCTGCGCCGGTTCGTCATCGAGTACAGTGAACCAGATGCCCTTCGGGCCTTGGTTATTATTGCCGTGGTGTTGGCGCGCCATGTAAATCTGTAGTCCAGGAGTACTCCTAGATTCTTGGCCGTTTTCTTCCCCAGAATCTCTTCTCCGTAGAGATTGATGTTCGTGTCGCCTGGTTCGAGTTTTCGTCTGGCGAACAGTGTGGAAATGCTCTTCGTGGCGTTAACTCTGATCAGCCATTTTCGAAACCAGCTTTCGAGTGAGTCGACTGCTTCCAGTAGTCGTGTCGTTATAAATCTTTTTTGAGTTGACCTCGTTAGAATGGCTGTATCATCCGCATACTGGGCGAAGAGCGTGTTGTTCGTCTTTGGTATGTCGTGTGTATAAATGTTATGTGTTGGTGAGAGAATGGAGCCCTGAGGGACTCCAGCTTCTGTCTGTTTCTCAGAGGACAATGCTGATCCGAGTATGACTCGGAATGTTTGATGTTGTAGGAACGACTGGATTCTGCGCACTAGATGAAGATGTTCGTCGAAGCCGCAACTCCTTTTCGTCCTAAATTTTTCAAGGCCGAGTTTGGCATGTTGTCTGGACCTGGCGCCTTTTTTACTGAAAGCTTCTTTATCAGTTCGCCGATCTCGACTGGCGTCACGTGCCTTGGTGTTGATCTGTCGATCTTGTTCAACATTCTTCCGGTGTAGTTTTCTACGTGTTCCATGTGTGCTATGTCACCTAGGTCAGACTTCAGGCTGGTATGTAGTTCGAGTCGTTCAGCGAAAGCCCCCGCCTTGTCTTCATCGCTGTATACAAGTCCGGCTGAGCTGTGTATTGGTGGTACAGACTTCCGCTTCTGGCGAAGGGCGCGAGCAATGCGGCAAGGTGACTGCTCCTCCATCTCTAGCTGCTCGAGTGGTGCCAACCATGTTTCGTTGCGGAATTCTTGTAGTGTGTCTTTTACTTGCCGAGCGAGCCGATTCATGTTAGCCCGTGCTACGACGTCGGTGTATCTTTACCAGGCTCGGCGAGCTTGGTTCTTTTTCTCTGATGAGTTCTTTGATCTCATCTGGTATATTGTTTTTGGCTGCTGGTTTGTTAGTTGTTCGGGATGTATTTCCTATCGCGTCCTGGATGCACTGCGTGACGTTTGTCACTGCTAGTTCTAGTTCATACACCATGGTTAAAGCTGGGGACATTTGACGCTATTCTCTGCCGGCTATGTCCCAGAAGGCGATCGTGAGCGATTTGGGGCGTAAAGTTTGTCTAGACATTGCGAGACAGTTTTTTGTCTGCGTCTAAGATTAGGCTCAATTTGTCAAATACTGGTCCTGACTTTTTAAACTCGTCAGATAGATTCGCAAAGGAGCCTATCACCTCATCGATGCTGCTGACTGCGTGTCACCGCTCTGGATTGGCGTGGTTGTGTTGCGGGACGACTAGCGTCGGTCTGGGGTGGTTGGCTTGCTGGTGCCTTGGTTGTGATCTGGAGCCGCGGGGTGCGGTATCCGTTGCCTGTTGTCCTGGTTTCGGGAAACGCGGATATCCCTTGCAGTTTGCGGGGTGGTCGCCTCCACAGTTTTCACTGGTGGTAGCCCTGTGCGCGACTTTGTGCTGACGTATGAGAAGTGTGCTATCCCACACTTTACGCATCTCAGGTCTGCGCGGCAGCAGCGGGCAGAGTGCCCAAAGCCTTGGCATCTGTAGCACTGTCCAATTTGGTGCTTGCGTCTCTGTGGCTACCTGCTCCAATAGGCGGCAGAGATCGTATATCTTTTCTCCTCCGTTTCTGGATAGTTGTACTAGAACAACTGGCAGCGCAGCTTTGTTTGTGCGGCTTGTGAAGCGTGTAACTGATATGACCGGCAATGCCGCCTTCAGTTCGCTCTTTATCTCTTCGGTTGAGATGCCCTCTGGGATCCCTTTGATGACAGCACTGATAGATTTCTCTTCCGGCAGTGCGTACGTGTGATATGGCACTTGAAGTGCGTCCAGCCGGCTGGTGGTCCGCGGATGCCACTTGCACCTGGATAGAGTCGCGCAGGTTTTTGGCACTTACTGCAATCCTGCACTACATCCCATGAAATTTTTGAGATCATCAATTCATATTTTGAATCTAATCGCATCCCTTCAAACAAATACATAGGCATATGTACAGATAGTGAAGCAGCGATGGTAGGAAAACACAGAGGTGTTGTCAAACAAATAAAACAAGTTTCGCATAAAAAAGATAATTAAAACACACTCAAAAGCAATACATGGCTTGCAAAAGTTGCTTATCTGGCCGATATATTTTCATTAGTTAATGAATTAACATTATCAATGCAAGGGACTATGACTAACCTATTTACGTGCAACAACAAAATTGAAGCTTTCATTAAAAGAATTGATATCTGGAAAGACCGAATAAATAAAGCAAAATTTAATATGTGTTTATGTTATTATCAAATGATTGAAGACAAAATATTAAAAGAATATGAATTTTCAGATATGACCTAATAATCCAAAATCATTTATTAAAATTAAAAGAAAGATTTCTTAGTTATTTTCCTCCCGCTGATGATATCCGTTTGGGTAATATGTGGATACAAAATCTATTTTTATCACATGAAAATAACGTTTTGAGTTCATCGGACAAAAAAAAATTAGCACAACTGTCCAGCGATAAACTGCTTCAAACTCCGTTCGCCGCTCAAAAAAACTTGGCTCAATTTTATATACAAATACGAAAAGAGTATCAAACATTAAATGAGAAGGCAATAGAACTCCTACTGTCATTTGCAACAACATATCTGGCGGAAAGTGGCTTTTCCACGTTAACTGCAATTAAAAATAAATACAGATATCGGCTTGAAAGTATTGACGCCACAATGAGAACAGCATTAACCAAGTAGATTGAACCAAGAATAGCCAAACTTGTAAACGAAACCCAGGACCAGAAAAATCATTGATGTAATATTTACTTCTTAAAAAGAATAAATTTTATTTTAAGTTTTAACATAAATACCCCTTATACATACACTAGTAATCAGTTTCGTAAAAGTTCATAATATTTTTTTTTAATCCTAGGCCCATGTTTTTGAATGGTCTTGCAATTATAAAAAAACTCCAGCTCCCTCTCCTGCCGTACCACCTCATATGGGTCTCCTTACATTTGAATTCATATTTTATGGGTTACCAGATGAAAAAGGTTGCGGAACGCTGGCTTAGACCATGAACTGTCGAGTTGGGATTTGTCGTTATATTCGTAAAGAAAGTATTGGCTGTTTGCAAAATGAACGCCTCTATGCTTTCGAGATTTGTGTCTCGGAGTATTTGGTTGTTGCGGACGAACTATGGTGCGTCTAGTAGTAACATCAGTGTTTTGTTTTGGAATCTCTGTAATTTCCAGATGTGAGTTTTCGCTACATAGCCCCATATGGCGGCTGCGTACGTAGCAGTTGGCCGGATTATTGTTTTGTAACGAAGTAGTTTGTTGTCTGTTGACAATTTACTATTGTGTCCTAGTAGTGGCATTAATTGTTGTCGGACTCCTGTGGCTTTGTCTATTGCTTGACGTATGTGGGTTTTCCAAGTTAGTTTCTTATCTAACAGCAGTCCTAAGTATTTTACGTTGTCGGTCCAGGAGATCTCGTGTTCGTGCGTTTCAATATTTCTTGGGTTTGTATGTTTTCTTCTGGAGAATAAGATCGCACTGCTTTTTTCGGGGTTTATTGAAATTCTCCATTTGTCGTACCATATTTGTAGTGTATCTGTGGTTTCTTGTAGTGTGTCTGTTGCCTTTGAAGGCTGCCAGGACCTTGACAAGAGCGCTGTGTCGTCTGCATATAGTGCCAGCATGTTGTTTTGGTCTACATTTTTGGAATGTCGCTGGTGTATATGGAGAATAACAATGGCGGTAAGATGGAGCCGTGTGGTACCCCTGCTGAAATCTGACGTGTGGTCGAGTATCGGTTAAGCATTTTCATACGAAAGCTTTTGTTCTTGAAATATGATGCAATGATTTTAATTGTGTTTAATTTATAGCCTAGTGTCGACATTTTGTATAATAGACCATTGTGCCAAACTTTATCGAAGGCTTTAGATATGTCTAGGAAGTTCGCGGCTGTTGATTGGTGTTTATTGAAGCCTTCAGTAACGAATTCTGTTACTCTAAGTAGTTGATGTATTGTGGCGGGGTTAGGGCGAAACCCATGTTGTTCGTCTGGTAGTATTTGTATACTGTTGGTTTCCTTTTCTAGTCTAATTAGTATGATTTTCTCTTGATTTCAAACCTGGGCCGTGTTACACAGCCGAATTATGCCAGCATTCAGACATCTAACTCTAACAGTCTCACTCATCTTCCTTGTATGCGCGAGAAGTTAAAATCATTATTATAAAGTAGTGCTTATTAAAGGACTCATTGTGTTTTTTTTTTTTAATTTATACCAAATATTAAAATTCATTATAATGTAATTAATATTAATAAATATTATAAATAGTAAAAATACAATAAGCTGATTTAGCTAGACATTATATCTAATTACGGGCAATTGATTATAACATTAAAAGTATAAAAATAGCACTGTAAAATTAATATCATAGTTAAATTACACAATTAGTAATTGATTCTACTGCTATTGATTTGCTAATTATTTGTTGACATGCAGAAGACATTGAGCTACATTTCGGTGTACCATATTGCTTATTCACATTCCTTAATAATGTAGTTTTCTTAATCATAGCCAAAAAACTCCAATGTTTCACCTATAATAATTGCTATCCCTTTATATAAGAGTTACTGTTACTGTAATGTGTTACAGTTACTATTGTAGCGGTAGTAGTGAGTTTAATTTACTCTATATGTATATAGAAAAATATAATCGTTTATTGTATTAATATATACAAATGGCTAATGTACAAGTCTAATGAACAGGAGCTGTGTTCAATAAAAATATTAACAAATGTGTAGGTGAATCAGTTTGGTTTTGAAAAACAAAACATATTTTCAATTAAGCTTGCTCGCCACGTCAAGGCACTGATTCCTGAGCAAGTCATGCACTAAAACTACACATTAGGATTGATCAAGAAATAACTATTATAATGCACATGAACTTCAAAATGAAAATTAGTAGATATGTACCGATTAGTCGGCTAAGCCGACTATCCGGTCACTTTTCTAGTCACCGATTAATCGTCGACTAGTCGGAAAAAAGACTGATTAATCTGCTTTATATTTTGAGTAGCTATAATAACAATAATGCATAGGAATCAAATACTATTTTATTAGTAAAATAAATACATGTCAAATATTTATTATAAATAATACTACAAAATTAAACAAATTACTATATGAAACAAAGAAACAATTATATATCTAAAATAATTACATGTTAATGTTAATATGAATCAAAGGCAGATTGTGAAGAAGAAACGTTAAACTTTCTGCTCGTTGTGGCAGGAGTCGGTTTCTTTTAGTCTCATAGACGTTACCAGCTTCTGAGAAAAGCCGTTCACTGTACACTGTGCTGGCTGACAATATAGGTACAGTTTAGCAAGCTTTGCCATTTCCGGGTATCTAGCACAGTTTCTTGGCCACAACTCAAAAGGATCCTCATTCCTATTTATAACAGGGTGTGTACAGTAAACTGTAGTTCATGGGCTAATGAAGATTTGTCATTTCCATCTATTTTTTTATGCTATTTCATTATAGCAATCCCAAAATTTTTTGTGCGCTGTATCCTCAAGGCTTACATTGTTAGGAGAGTTACTACTACTTTCACTTCCTTCTTTAGATTCTCTGTCTTCGTCTAAACTATTTTTAAGGGCTTCCAAGAAGAATTGTGATCTCACAGCATGCACATTTTCTGTTTAAAAAAATTGTGCATTGTACCTTGGATCTGGTAAAGTTGCAAGTGTAAATATTTTATTTTTTTTCTAAGTCAAATCTCTTTGAAGCCATTTTTGCGTTTTTGTTTCACGACCTCCTAATCTGTCATTGAAATGTAGTATTCAAAATTGATTTACTCGTTATAGAAACATATCTTAGCATTAAATGGCATCATATTGTGCCGTTTTTTATTCTGAACAACTTATTTTATTTACACTTTTGCACTAAAATATACTGTTCAGAAATAATCACATTTTTTTATATTTACATAATAATGCTCTATGTCCCAGATATCTTGGGACATCCGGTATCACAATACATTTCGTTTCAGGGTTATGGGGGCGGTGGAAAGCACCCAATGATGGGTTAGTTTATCTGAAAAAAATAGAATGCATTAGTACACATATTTAGTTTAGAAATTCATCTTCAATAATAAGGTAGAAAGTTACATAGGGAAATGTAAGAATAGTCCAAAAAATACGTTATATGGGAAATGTCAAAATTCTTGAAAGTAATTTCGTTACAAATATATGAAAGTGAATAGGTAGATCATATAGTTTGTATCTTACATCGGTAATATTATAGAAAAAATATCTAAGAAATTATTACCTGCCCATCATGCAATCAAAAATTTTTTTTAATGTGTACTCGTCCTGTAACAAAATTTAGACTTAATAGTGTATGTAAAAAGAGGAGACTGAAAAATGATTGTGTAGTGCTTTTTTCCAAAAACGTAAATCACGCAATACATCAAGAAATGGCCTTAAAAATAGAAATGAAACACGGTATATATATACTAACCAAAGTTACGGTGCCGCGCGACTGTTGCGGCTGTTTCTGTTTTTGGTACTTCTGGTGCGGCTGTTTTGGAGGTCAATATGACATATAAGTAAAATGGAAAGATAATAAACTCTGTCAGATATCACTTAATCGATGTGTTATATGTACATACGACCTACATACCAATGGCGATTTTGATCTTTTAACGGGCGGCCCATCGTCCCTCTTTGAAGCTTTTAAAACAAAAAAAGTAAAATTCCAGTACACTTACCAATGTATCGTTGAAATAAATGGCTGCACTTTTTCTTCTTCCTGTTACAAATTAAAATTTAGGGACATTAGCCTAGGTCATAATATACATATGTCATAACTTTTTCATTGTATGACTAACGTAAATATGATTATAAGGGCTGATGAATTTCAATATATATATATATATATATATATATATATATATATATATATATAAAGAAAGAGGATGTGTGGATCAATTGTTTTCGCTTCGAATGATTGTGGAAAAGACTTTGGACCGAAACAAGAAATTGTTTTGTGCTTTCATTAATTTAAAGAAGGCATATGACAGTGTTGTGCGTGAAAAATTATGGCCTATTTTGAAGGAGTATGGCGTTAGTGGTACGTTATTGAGAGCACTAATGGCTTTATATGTAAATAATCAAGCAGCAGTTCGTGTGGATGGTAGTTTGAGTAGATGGTTCAATATTGACGTGGGAGTGAAACAGGGTTGTGTGATGTCTCCTTGGCTTTTTAATTTGTATATGGATGTGTTATTGCGACGAGCGTTAGAGTGTATAAATGATGGTGTGAAAATAAGCGATTTCGTTGTGCCTGCATTAGCATATGCTGATGATGTGGTTATTATGGGTGAATCTGAGGAACAATTGACGAGAATGATTGAGAGTGTCAGAAATCAGGGGAAATGTTTGAATTTGATCATGAATGCTTCAATATGTAAGATTTTAGTTTTTGAGAAGGATGAAGTTACGGAATGCAAGATTAGCATAGATGGTGAGCAAATGGAACAAGTTAATGAATTTATGTATCTGGGATGCATGTTTTCGAAAGATGGACGGATGAATGCTGAAATTGAAAGAAGAGTGGTTGCAGGTAGAAAAGTTTTGGGCGCTTTGGGAATGTTTGCTAGAAATGTGAATGTATCAAGAGAAGCTAGGTTATGTGTGTATAATGGTGTACTTGTGCCATCGTTGATGTATGGATGTGAATGTTGGATATGGGATAACCGAAATAAAAAAAGAGTAACTGCGGTTAAAATGAGATTTTTGAGAGGAGTGTGCGGAGTGACTAGAAGATACCGTATTAGGAATAAAGTAGTGTATGATGAATGTGAAATTAGTGAAAATGTTGTGAAAAGAGTGGCTTCAAGTCAGCTGCGTTGGTTTGGACATGTGGAAAGAATGTCAAATGATGGATTAACTAAGAAGATTTATTTGGGTGAAATTGAAGGAACACGAATGCGAAGAAGACCGAGGAATAAATGGATGAATATGATAGAAAATGTTTTGAGTGAACGTAAAATTATAAGCAGAAATAATAGGAGAGCATGTATGACAAGGTGTATGGATATTCACGAGGCGAGACAGTTATGTATGGATAGAAGTATTTGGCGAGCAATTGTTAGAAAATAAGGAATGAAAGGCAGTTTTCTGTATTATAATATTAAATATTTTGAGTGATTGTAGGGACTAAGGGCCTGCTACCCCAGTAATGGGAAAGGCGTGATGTTATGTGTGTATGTATGTATGTATATATGTTTTTAGAAATCAGGAATTGAATTTTTGTTAGATTTATGAACATTCGAATATTTATGACATTACTATTGTATCTGTCCAAAAATAAACTCCCATTTAAACAGAGCAAAATAAGAACATAAACAATATATAAATGTAACTAAATGATATTGTGCCAATATATTTGTTAAAGAAAAAATAAAACACACACACACGCAAATGTACAAAAGCACATTGAAATAATTCTTAATTAATATTTGTTCACACAAAATTCAATAATAATAAAAAAAAAAACACACTTCTAGTCTCCAAGGGAACAGTGAAATTGAAATTTAATAATAAAATATTTGAAAATACATTAATAAATAGATATTTTATTATTAAGTCCATGAGATAATTTGTAAAAATGTTCTTGACATTCATAAAATACAAACTTTTGTATGGACGTTACTTTATAATCATTGCAATGAATATGTACCAATCGCTTACATATAAATACATAAAAAAATATTGTATTTCTTTATTTCTAATCAATTCTGCTACTGGAACATGAAGAGATTTTGTTGATGGCTAGAACATACAATTGTTTAGTTGTTCCATAATAGACTTTATTTATCATTGATGCTCTTCAGATATACACATAACCTAAAATGAGACACAATTTTTTCTGATGAGTGTTGTTCATATATTCATTGAATTTAATTGTTAATCATATAAATAATTTGATATAAATTATACACTTACTTAAAAATCAAAATGTAACCTCTTCTTATAATGTATGATCATGTCCAAATTCGCCAATATGATGTATTTATATGCAAGCAATTCGCAAATTGCATATGTTTGTTTGTAAAATCAACACTGCAACGAAAACATGAAAAAATAAATCTTTTTTTCAGTAACCTGAGCATGCAGTTGTTTCATCGAAGAAATGTAGCTTTTCAATGGAAATGTGGCACCCTATAATTGTTGTGTTGATGACAGGTACAGACACAGTTCTTCATCTTAGAAAAGCTCAATGAAACAATAATCAGAGCATATACTTCTGTTTCCTTTTCGAAGAAATTATTTGATTCTCTTCGACCAATGTCTAATTATATACAAATCTAGACACATACATAATACATCAAAATAATATTGTATTTTTCCTGTCGCTTATAGTCAACAACTGTATACATGCATATCTGGAACATAAAACATATTGTATAAAATTGTGGAAATCTAATTTGATTTAACCTATTGCTTAAAACATAGACCGTATCTCTGCACACTATGTAGAAATTCACAAAATTACCAATTGACAATTGTTGAATTTAAAAACAAGCTGAAATGTCAAAAACACATTTATACAATTTAAACATTATTGTTGAATTATTTTTTTTAGAATAACGAATACACTATACCTTATATATTAATTTATAACAATTTTAAATGATATTTCACTGGAATATAATACAATTTTTAAACAAATTCTTCAGATATTATGTCATCACTACATGCACGTATCGTTCACCGAACATTTTAGATGTCTGTCAGAAAGTGTAAAAAAAAATGTTTCTAACAATTTAATTTTAATTAATAGTTTCATAAATGTTGTTATACACACACACACATAAATGATATTTAATTAAGACTTTATTTATCATTGATGGCCTTTGTTATAAATCATACACTTATTTAAAAATCAAAATGTAACCTCTTCTTATAATGTATGATCATGTCCAAATTCGCCAATATGATGTATTTATATGCAAGCAATTCGCAAATTGCTTATGTTTGTTTGTAAAATCAACACTGCAACGAAAACATGAAAAAATAAATCATTTTTCAGTGACCTGAGCATGCAGGTGTTTCATCAAAGAAATTTAGCTTTTCGATGGAAATGTGGCAGCCTCTAATTGTTTGTGTTAATGACAGGTACAGACACAGTTCTTCGTCTTAGAAAAGCTCAATAAGACAATAATCCGAGCATATACTTCTGTTTCCTTTTCGAAGAAATTTTTTGATTCTCTACAATCAATCAATCAAAAATGTTTATTTTTCTCATTATGGTACAGTAATTTACAATTTGTTGTAATATTAAACATGGCAATATGGATACTGTTATAGGGATTTATATATATATATATATATATATATATATATATATATATATATATATATATATATATATATATATACAGTGTGTCCCACCGACTACCATACATAGGGAAATTAACATTGGGAAATTATGTAAGGATCAAGTATTGCTGTGTCTGTATCTAAACATGTGATTGTCACAAATTAAACAGTAGGTAATTGAATTAATCAAATTTAAAACTGTCAGATTCCTGTTAATTTTAAAATTTGCTGACACAATACAACTATTACCATTGAATTATCAATATTCTTGCAAATAAATAATATTTATACATACATACATACATAACATCACGCCTTTCCCATTACTGGGGTAGCAGCCCTTTATTTCCTACAATCACTAAAGAAAAAAAAAATATATATATATATGGAAAACTGCCTTTCATTCCTTATTTTCTAACAATAGCTCGCCAAATACTCCTATCCATACATAACTGTCTCGCCTCGTTAATATCCATACACCTTGTCATACATGCTCTCCTATTATTTCTACTTATAATTTTACGTTCACTCAAAACATTTTCTATCATATTCATCCATTTACTCCTCGGTCTTCCTCGCAATCGTGTTCCTTCAATTTCACCCAAATAAATCTTCTTAGTCAATCTATCATTTGACATTCTTTCCACATGTCCAAACCAACGCAGCTGACTTGAAGCCACTCTTTTCACAACATTTTTACTAATTTCACATTCATCATACACTACTTTATTCCTAATACGGTCTCTTCTAGTCACTCCGCACACTCCTCTCAAAAATCTCATTTCAACCGCAGTTACCCTTTTTTTATTCCGGTTATTTAGGTAGTTAAATTAATCAAATTTACATTACTGTCAGATTGCTGTTATTTTTGGCATTTGCTGAATTTAGAATTTATGCAACGCAAAAATAAAATAGAAAGTAAGGTTAAGGTATAGAGTTCGTGGATAAACCAACGTAAACCATTTATTATTTTATAATAAAGTTTTTGTACATAGCAGATAAGTATTCAAAAACACTAATTAATTAAATGTTCAAATGTATTGCCGTTGACTACTAGACAGTGGCTCAATCTGTCATAAAAATTACGACGTACATTTTGTAATGTTTGAGGGGTTATGTTAAAACATGCCTCCATAATACAGTCCTTTAGAGATTCTAAATTTTCATGCCTTCGAGAACTGTAAATTTTGGATTTTAGGAAGCCCCATAAAAAAAATCATTTGGTGATAAATCTGGAGACCTTGGAGCCCAGTTAATAGGGCCACCACGACCAATCCATTTGTTGGGGAATACTTCATTTAAGTAATTTCGCACTTCTCTTGAATAGTGAGCAGGAGCTCCATCGTTCTGGTACCATACTGTGTTGATATCACCAACTACTGCAGTAATAGCAGGGACTATTTGATTTTGCAGCATATCTAAATAAATTCTGCTATTTAGGGTACCGTCGATAAAGAGAGGACCAATTAAATTATTGCCCAATATTCCAACCCACACATTAAGGCTTTGGCGGTATTGTGTATGTGTTTGCACATGCACATGCTGATTCGTTTGACTCCAATACCGGTAATTTTGACGATTTGGTTCTCCATTTAATGTAAATGTGCACTCGTCAGTGAAACAAATATTTTCTAAAAAATGTTCATCAGCATGACATTGATTGAACATTATTTCACAAAAAGTGATTCGTTTTTCATTATCTGCTGCTAATAGTTCTTGCTGCGTCGAATATTTGTAAGGTCTGGTTTTCATTTCTATTCCTTTTGCAATGGCTTTTGACGCACCCAGTTTCTCGGAATTGTTTTACAATTCGTGCAACTGTGTGTATGCAGGGAATAGGTCGTTCATTAAAATGAACACTAAAAAGCTCGCAGGTTCTTCGCAAACTGTTACCTGCTAAATTCCATGGTACCATTTGAATGTTTTCTTCTGTTGTATACACATTCATTGCGAAATATTTAAAAATGTAATATTAACTATTTTAAATAAATTTCCTTCAAATAATGATGTAATACGAATTATTTGACAGAAGTAAATATCTGTTTGTTTTAAATCTTTTGTTTTTGTCACTCAGAAAGAATATGGCTATAGCTCATGGCAATAGTTGATCCTTATATAATTTCCCAATGTTAATTTCCCTATGTATGGTAGTCGGTGGGACACACTGTATATATATACTAATTAACAATGCAGTTGGTTTACATTTTTCCTTATTCTAAAAGGGTGCGTGTTTTTTTGTGTTTGCATGCTGGATGTGTGTTTGTGTGCGTGTGTGTGGGGTCATCGTAGGCAGAGGGGGGTATCTTCTAGGATGTCTTCGAGTTTCGGTGGTAGATTGCTGGCTGCTTTGAGTAGAGCCGCTGGGGGGTAGTGGTATTTGAATCGTGGTCGGCGGCGGCTGATGCGAGATGGTCTGGTCCTCAGTGTTGTGGCGCTGGCTGCTTCTCCCCGGATGCATCTGTCTGCAAATCGTTGCTGTAGTTGTTGTAGTCGGGCGGTGATTGGTTCGATGCCGGCCAGCTGGTGGAGATTTATTATTGGTGATTGCCATGGTAGGCCTTGTACGCGGCGTAAGAATCTTCGTTCCTTTGTTGTAACTGGATGGGTGAGATGGTTGGATATACCTGCATAGATTGCTGCGCGGAAGTCGATGATGGGTCGGACGAATGTTTTATATGTGTGTTTTTGCACATGCTTGCTGCAGCCCCGAAGTCGTCCTCGTAGGGATGTCATGAGGCTCATTCTCTCGTGCATCCTTTTGACGCAGCTGCTGATGTCGGGTTTCCAGTATAACGTTTCTGTTAGGAGGAATCCAACGTATTTTGCATTGCGGATTGGCTGGACTTGGTCGTTCCAGAGTTCCAGGTGGAGGTGTGCGTTTATTTCGTGTGTTTTGGCGTGTCGGTGTCGAAATAAGAGGAATTGTGTTTTTCTGGGGTTTGGTTTGATGCGCCAGCGACGCATCCAGATTTCTAATGTGTTTAGCTGTCTCTGGCGAGCGGTGGTTGCTTGACGTGGTGTCCTTCCAGTGGCCCATATTGCGGTGTCGTCGGCGTATTGTTGTTGGCTGCTGAGTGGTCGGCCGGGTGGTGGTAGGTCGAGGCAATATAGCAAGAAAAGCAGGGGTGATATAACGCTGCCTTGGGGAACTCCAGCACGGATGGTGTATGGAGGGGATAGGTCGTTGCCAACACGTACACTAGCAGTTCTGTTATGTAGGAATGCGGTGATGGCTCTGACAAGGTGTTCTGGGATTCCATTGGTTATTAATTTGTGTAGTAGTCCGTTGTGCCAGATTTTGTCGAAGGCTTTTTCTAGATCCAGGAAAGCTGTGGCGACGTAGCGGAATTGGTTAAGTGAGGCGGTAACTTCTGTGGTGAGGCGTAGCACAGCATCTTGGACGGAGTGGAAAGGGCGGAATCCGTATAGGTGTGGGATTAAGTTGTTGGTTGTGCAGATGGTGAAAATGCGGTTGTGGAGAATACTTTCGTAGATTTTGCCTAGTGTATTGAGGAGGGATATTGGTCTGTAGGATTCGGGGTTGTTTTGGGGTTTGCCTGGTTTAGGGATCATGATGATTATGGCGTGTCTCCACCGGGAGGGATGCTAGCCGACGGTGATGCAAGAGGTAAGGACGTTGGTGAGAAACGTGATGGCTGAGGCAGGGAGGTGTTTAATGTGTGTAAATGTAATGCCATCTTCGCCTGGCGAGGTGCTTTTCTTGATGTTTGCTATAGCTTCGCTGACGTCGACATCCGTAATGTGAGGTTCTAGAGGCATTATTCTGGCGGGGTTTGCTCTATAACGTGTGATTTCGGCGTTGATGTTGTTGGCGTGGGCGTTGTCGAAGAGTGGATCTTCTGGGTGCTGGTAGACCTGCTCCAGTTGGTTGGAAAATGTGTTCGCCTTGTCGATGTTAGTGGTGACTATTTGGTCTGCCATGTGTAGGTGTTGTTTTGGTTTGGAGAGTTGTCCGGTAAGAGCTTTGAATTTTCTCCAGAAGGCAGTTCCATTGAAGGGATCGAGATTGCTGCAGGCTTTGCTCCATGTGTCTTCTTTGTATTTTATTACTGCTCAGCGGACTACAGCGTTTAGCCGGTTCCATCGGAGTTTGATGCCGGGGTCTCTTGTTCTGACGAACTGGCGATATACGCGTCTTTTTTCTTTTATTATTTGAACTATTGCTTTGGGAAGAGGTGGGCGGTCGATTCGGATCATTTTGGTTGGAATGGATGATTCTATTGCATCTTGGATCGTTTGCGTGAGTGTGTTGACGGCTTGATCTATAAGGAGTGCTTCATAGATGAATGGTGGCAGGTTGGTTGTTATTAGGTTTTGTAGGAGTTCCCAGTTGGCGTTTTTTGTGTCGCGAATGGTTTTGTAGCATGGACGGGGTGCAGGGGGTTCGAATAGAGTAGTTTCGGCCGTTATGGGTATGTGGTCTGAAGTGATGCTGGAGCCTTGTTCGGCGTGGTCGCTGAAGAATTGGATGAGGTTTTCGGAGATGATGATATGGTCGATGATAGAGGTGCCTTGGTGGCCTATGAAGGTTGGGATGTCGAATGGAATACGGAAGAGAGGGAGTTCGGAGAGGAGGTGTTCGAAGCGGTTGCCCCGTCGGTTGGTGATTAGGTCGCCGTAGTTCTGGTGTCGAGCGTTGAAGTCGCCGATGAGGATGACGGGGTCAAGGGTGAAGATGTAGTAAATGAAGTCTTCAGGGAGGTCGGTGGATGATCGTACGTATAGGCATATGATGTTGATCTGGCCTTGTTGGGTGTGGACGATGGCACCTACTGCGTTCAGGTGGGAATATTCTGCAGGAAGAGTCAGTTTCTTGCATTGGAGATTGTTGCGAACGATTATGGCTACTCCTCCGTGGCTGTCTGGGTCGCGATGACGTTGGTAGGGTGTGTATCCTGTTATTTTCATAGCGGTGTTGGCTGGCAGGCGGGTTCCGGTTAGGCCGATGATGGAGATGTCTTGACGGAGAAGGTTTTCGATTAGTGGCCGTTTTCTTTGGTATTTTAGTACGTTGGCAGTGGCTATTCTAGTTGGTTGTTCAGGCATTGTAATGTTGTTGTCTTCGTGGCAGTGTCGTGCATCCAACGTGTAGTTTAGAGCCCGAGTAGGAAATGACCATTTGGGTCTCGAAAATGCGAGCTGCGAGCCCGAAAGGATTGGCTGCATTCGTTCCCGTTGGTCCGGAGCTGAGTTGAGTATGGCAGCTGTGACGTATCGTAATACGTCGTCGATGGAGGCACGGCCGTCTGTATTGTCGTCGGATGCCGTGTCTACGCACTTGAGCGGGGCGGTGGCGTTGATGGTTGGTGGTTCGGTTGGTCGTTTTGGGCACTTGTAACTCGATGCTGGATGGTCTTCGTTGCAGTTTGCGCATTTGACTTGGTTTTCGGTGAAGTTGCACTTGTATAGTGGATGAGGTTTGGCGCATCTGGGGCACCGTTGTTGTTCTTTGCACTCGCCGGGATTGTGGAATTTTTGGCATTTTGTGCACTGATGTGGCTGCGACGAGGGTGGGTGGGACGGTTCAACCCGGTGGTGGTGGGTGTAGATGTTGATACCGTTGCTGATTAGCCAGTCGAGGGTGCCTCTGCAGGTAATGACTACTCGAAACAGGCGTGTTTCTTTGTTTGTTTGGCGAGATTTGATTCTCCAAACGGTTTTGTAGTTCAATTGGGCTTCTTGCAGGTGGTGGAGGACGTCGTCAGGCGTAATGTCGTGATCGACTCCTGTTATTACGCAAGAGAATGTGGTTTCGGTTCGTGGTTGCGGTCGGTAGTTCGGAATTGTGATGCGTATATGGTGACTTCTAGGCCGATGTAGTTCTTGATGTTTGTTAGTTTCTTAATTGCCTGGGGATCGTAGCTCTTGATTAGGATTGTTCCACTACGGGTAGAGGATACGTGCAGGATGTCCAGGTTTGCAATTTTCTTCAGGTACGGGGCGATTCTTTTTGGGGTTTGCAGGTTCTTGGGAAGGTTGCCGATGCAGGTGGTTGTTAGTTGGGGTCGTGGTGCGGTTGGGCGTTGAAATGGTGAGCATTAGTCGGTGGATTGAGTGTCGTCAGGACTCATTGCTCGGAAGTTGGGTTCAATGGACTGGAAAGAGTCATGGGAAGTTCCTGACGATGATCAAGTTCTTTTTGTTAGGCGGGAGCGATTGGAGCGGTTTACAGTAATAAAGTCTTCGTCGTCGGTTAATTGGAGCTGCATTTCGTGCGAATTCATTGCGCAGTTTCAACTAGTAGTGGGTAGTAGTGGTGTGAGAGTGCCCGTGTGCCGGAGGCCGGCAGATATGGTCTGCCCCTGTGGAGGGTAGGGTATGATGTGGATTGCGGAGTGAAGGGTGGAGTAGAGTAGCTCTGTGCCGGAGCCCGACAGCACTGCACGCAGTGCTATCCCTGAGGTAGAGGTTAAGCGGACGGAGCAGGGAACGTATGGTTTGATTTGAGAAATTAGTAATTGGCGCAGGAGAGATTTGTCATGAAAAGGACAGGTTCGTGAACTCTGAAGAGTTGTAAAGATGAGTGTAGCTCTGGACGATGTTGTCTCGATGTCAGTCAAGCTCGGACTGTGATCGTTTATATTGTTTATTGTATTAATATATACAAATGGCTAATGTACAAGTCTAATGAACAGGAGCTGTGTTAAATAAAAATATTAACAAATGTGTAGGTGAATCAGTTTGGTTTTGAAAAACAAAACATATTTTCAATTAAGCTTGCTCGCCACGTCAAGGCACTGATTCCTGAGCAAGTCATGCACTAAAACTACACATTAGGATTGATCAAGAAATAACTATTATAATGCACATGAACTTCAAAATGAAAATTAGTAGATATGTACCGATTAGTCGGCTAAGCCGACTATCCGGTCACTTTTCTAGTCACCGATTAATCGTCGACTAGTCGGCAAAAAGACTGATTAATCTGCTTTATATTTTGAGTAGCTATAATAACAATAATGCATAGGAATCAAATACTATTTTATTAGTAAAATAAATACATGTCAAATATTTATTATAAATAATACTACAAAATTAAACAAATTACTATATGAAACAAAGAAGCAATTATATATCTAAAATAATTACATGTTAATGTTAATATGAATCAAAGGCAGATTGTGAAGAAGAAACGTTAAACTTTCTGCTCGTTGTGGCAGGAGTCGGTTTCTTTTAGTCTCATAGACGTTACCAGCTTCTGAGAAAAGCCGTTCACTGTACACTGTGCTGGCTGACAATATAGGTACAGTTTAGCAAGCTTTGCCATTTCCGGGTATCTAGCACAGTTTCTTGGCCACCACTCAAAAGGATCCTCATTCCTATTTATAACAGGGTGTGTACAGTAAACTGTAGTTCATGGGCTAATGAAGATTTGTCATTTCCATCTATTTTTTTATGCTATTTCATTATAGCAATCCCAAAATTTTTTGTGCGCTGTATCCTCAAGGCTTACATTGTTAGGAGAGTTACTACTACTTTCACTTCCTTCTTTAGATTCTCTGTCTTCGTCTAAACTATTTTTGAGGGCTTCCAAGAAGAATTGTGATCTCACAGCATGCACATTTTCTGTTTAAAAAAATTGTGCATTGTACCTTGGATCTGGTAAAGTTGCAAGTGTAAATATTTTATTTTTTTCTAAGTCAAATCTCTTTTTCAAGCCATTTTTTAATTCAGTTTTCATATGTACTATGTCTTCATTATTATCAACATCAACATAAGTTTCCAGGTATTTCAGCAATATTTTAAGATGAGGAACGACTTCAGATATTGACGAGCAGGAAGAACTAATAATTTTAGTTACCTCTTCAAAGGGCTTTAGTAAAGTAATGCATTTTCTAGTAAGATCAATTCAGTAGTGAATAAATTATCGAAGTCAACACTATTTTCAGTTATATGTAAAGAAACTGCTCTTCTTTGTTTTACAAGCCGAGATAACATATAGAATGTCGAATTCCACCGTGTAGTAACGTCTTGAACAAGCTGATGATTGGGTAAACTTAGTGCTTTTTGAAAATTGTGGAGCTGTTTTTGAGCTGATCCAAAATGATTAAAATGAGTAATGATACGTCTCGATTTTGATATAAGTTGCCAAACATTTTTTTCCATTTTCAGCGAATTATTTATTACTAACTGCATTGTATGTATAAAACACGGTACGGCTGAGAAAGTTGAATCGTTATTGGCTTTGACCATATTTCTGCCGTTATCACGCACAACAGCATGAATTTTGGTGTGACTTATGTCCCATAGACTAGGGATGTTTTCTAAACATTCTTTTATATTTTGCGCGATATGTTGCTCAGGAAAGTGCTTCATTTGTAATACTGCATGTCGAAATTTTTAAGACTCGTCAAGCCAATGAGCAGTAAAACTTAAAAAGCTTTCTAAATTGTTGGTGTTTGTTCATATGTCAGTAGTAACTGAAATAGCATCGGCGATGAGAATGTTATTCCTTATTTCCCTCTTTGTCTCGGAAGATAAATGTGATATAATATACTTTTTTCATTAAATGTATAAAACCTGCATTTTCTACGATGGAGATAGGTTGATTATCAAGTGCAATCATCTCACCAATGGAAAAGTGAATTACCCTTGATTCAGGGTCGTCAAGTGACCATTGTACAGCTATATAATCCTGTAATTTTTGCGGTTTAGAACTCTTTGGTATCTTGGAGACGGAAGCTGAGGATGCTGATTGTTCATTTACATTTTTAATTGCAGCTGATAGTTGAGACACTAGTTCACAGTGTTTGTGTTTAATATAATTCACCATACTTGTTGTATTGGCGGTTTTTCCAGTTCCACCACGAGAAATCACTACTTCACATGGATTACACTTCACTTTACTAGGCTTCCTATTAACTTCATCGAAAAATGTCCAAACACGTGATTTTCTTCGAGACATATTTTCGGCGGTAGATTACTAACAAACAGCGGAATAAACAGAAATGTACTAGCGAGTCTAACTTGTCCGTAGGGCGCACGACGCACGTGAAACAGACACATATCTACATTGTAAACCAATGATAACCAGTATAGAATATTACCGCAACTTTTAATGATGTTTGAAAATAGTCGGCCCGAACCGACCAATCGGCTTTTAAAATGACCGAATAGTCGATCAGTCGGCTAATTCCGTAGTCGGTACATCCCTAAAAATTAGTGAATTGACGATGTAAATTTAAATTTGTTTCGTGAACAATCCCATCGAACATGTAACTATGATTAATTTTATAATAATAATAATATAAAATAACGAGCGGAGCGGGTAGGGTGATACAAAAAAAAATATAGATAAGTAAGTTAACAACTAAAACTAATTTAATAATGAATAATAAAAAAACAAACAAACAAAATTCAATTAACACAAAAAATGGTGAGAATAGAAATATATCCATTAACAAAAATGAAATGATAAATAAATAGTTGTCAATAAACAAAATTATAGTAACATGTACCCGGATGTTGAAAATACAATATAGCGTAATTACAATGTACAAGGGCCCGGGGTTGATCAACCGAGGTTCACATAAGGGTATGGACGGAATTGCACCCGCTCTCAATAAAACATTAATTAGGTTCGAACATCCGCGTTCTCACAGAAAAAAGTAATGTATGGGATAAATTAACAAAAAAAGCAAAAGAGAACTAATAACAACAAAATATTTAATTTAATTGATAAGTCGGCTAATATACACTAAGGGAGGGGGTAGAGAAGAAAAGAAGCAAAATCAAAGTTCGGTCCACATAGCTCACACGTGGTTGTAGACCCGGTTCGGACTGGTCAGCGGTCTGTGGAATTCGTGGTGTATGAGGGTGGTTGTCGTCCTAGGACGCAGAAACTACGCCTCAGGGTAGCTGGAGCAAACCAGAACTCGTAACAGCTCACAACGGGGTCGCAAGGCGTCAAGCGAAGCACAATTTGGGCACCAGGCAAAAATAAACCCCTTACGGGAGTCCGTCGAAGAATTCTCTCACTTAAACTAGCGGTAATTCACAACAAAAACTTCGAAACGGCAGATTCATTTGGTCAAAAATCTCCTATACGGATATTTCTTTACGAAATTTAGCAAACACAAACGATATCCGATAAAACGCAGTTCGCATCGTGCCGTTGGCCTGCTTGTTCTCTTGCTACAGTGCGCATTAGATTCCGATGTAACGATTCAACTGCATTGTTTGTCGTTTGTGAAAGTCGGTATACAGATATATGGACAGATAACCACCGTATCCGTATATACCGCAAGAATGGAACGAAATCAGCAAGATTTGCTGCTTCTTGCTCAATTACTGCGAAACCTTCAGTCATGAGATGTCCCGACAATACTGATGACACTGAGCAAAAAAAAAGTTAATCAAAAATTACATTCAATTCTGAATGCAAACGGCCATACTCATCCACAGAAAGCTATTATGAGAGGTATTAAAGAACGATAAATAACTTACTTGTATTTATTAACCTTTCGAATAATATAAAAATAATTTACAAATATGTACTATCGAGGTGAAACTATGTTGCTTATCTGTTAGATACATGCATTGTTAAGCTTTGTATAAGATATAAATACTTACAGATCCTTCATAAAAAATGTGGATAATAAAAGTTGTGACCCTGCACCCTAGCAACTCTCAATCAGCAAATATCTCTGCAAAACTTATATTTTCGCGGGCTGCTCGCAATCGTAACAGTATTTTTAGCCTACACATTTCTATCTCTCCTTCATACACGAGATGATTGTGTTGAATTGTCAGATCTATAAGACCGTTTCCGACACCTGCTACTCTAGCTGGACAGTCTCTTTCCCGACAAACGTGATACCGTCAAATAGCCAGCATACAAATACATATGGCTACCAGCTCTGTAACCGTGAACGACTTTCCTACAATTATTATTAACATATGATGATGCAGTGTTTTACATGTAGCTGAATGTAATATAGACAATATTCAGTGTTGCCAGCCGAAATTTAAGCAAAGCTGGAAAAGTTTTACAAAAAATGCTGCAATTTTCGTCAAATTGCTGGAATTTAAATAAAAATTGTATTTTAAAAATACAATGGCCCGTATGCTCACCTCGCTTTTATAGCACTTTTCTACAGTAGTGCTGTCAAAAGCGCTTTTTTGTTTCGTATGCACACTTCACTTTTTCGTCGCTTTTATCAAAATTACTGTTTACGCAACTACGGTACGGCTGAACGTTAGCTGTCAAACCTGTACATCGTCAACGACCAATCAGATACAAGTACTAGTTTTAAATCTATTCAAATTCATATCTCTGTGCAGCATGGATATGAACAGTAAATACCAGTCTGTACATATCTTTTCTATTTTAAATCTATTCCAATTCAAATCTTTGTTCGCCATATACATATATGTACAGTATATACAAGTTTATATATTTCTTTTGTTATTTATTTGTAATTGTTATAATGTAACAAACAGGAGTTTTACAATTCAGTGTAATTCAAACGTTTGTGTGGTGTGTTGTGAATTGTGATACAGTAAACTGTAAGTACATATAATTTTAAGTTATTTCGTTATGTTTATTTGGAAATGACATATTGTTGATATGTAAGTATAGTAAATAAATAACGTGGTAAATGAATGAATTATTTTAATACTAAATATATTAACAGTAATATCATCGAATTAATTTTTCATTGTACTGTACACATATGTCGAAAATGACAAGAAAAGTATTTGCACAAGATGAAAAGGAATTGTTGATTGTGTTTGTCGGTCAATAAAAGCATACTAGTCTATTTAAGACTAGCTAAATCCCGTCTAAACATAATAATGAACTGGAACACAATGTAGCAATGCGAAATAAATAATGCAATTGTTTTGTAATTATTATTATTTTTTCCTAAAATAAGTTCTCACATCAATACATGCATTTATTATATCGTTTATTATATTTATTATATCATATTTGCAATTAAAAACAGTCAAAATATAGTAAACCGATCGTAAATGCACCTATAAAAGTGGGTTATACCACTTTTATGTACGCGCCATCATATCTGACCAAATAGTGCACTTTTATCGGCTAAAAAGTGGGTAAGCATATGACCGCTTTTTGAGATCGCTTTTTCGAAGCGCTATTTCGTTAAAAGTGAGGTGTGCATTAGATAGCTTTTACAACGCGCTTTTTCGAGCACGTTTTCGTTAAAAGTGCTATAAAACCGGGTGAGCATACGGGCCAATGTAATTTTATTGTTTTCAATACTTTTACTTTTATCATCATTGTTATAGGGATATAGTGGCGCGAATTTCAAATTTATGTATTTATAACCATAAACTAATTATTGCACTATGTTTTTTTTTTGTCTGAATAATACATATAAATAAGTTTTATTAACTTAGAAAACAAGTATATTACATAAAAAGTGTAAATATGTATTTTCGATTTATACATCACTGTAGTTATAATATCAATATAATATCCTATACTATAAATAGAAACAAACATCACGAAAAAAACATAAAAATATCAGTTTATGACAAATATAATGAAAATGTCACTAACAAAAGTAAAAAATAAAATAAAACAAAAATAACAATTATTGTATAAGTTAAGGAAAATATCACAAGAAATAACAAAAGTATCAGTCAGATTCGCTAAGATTTTCTAAATCCGAATCATAAATATTGCCGGTATAATAGGACTTTAAGTTTTTGGTTATATTAAAATCATAACAATTATCATTTTTAATTATCCCTTTTGTATGCAACAGTCCTTCTAATGTATTAGGTTTTAGCCTATTTCTCTGTCTATTCTTTATTAAATTAACTGTAGAAAATATTCTCTCTACATTAGCACTGGTATGTGGCAGAATCAACATTGCAAATACAAATTTAGTTAAAATGGGAAATGCGTTATTGTTATCGTTTAGTTTATGATTTTTAATTTTCACCCAAAAGTTGATAGTAGATTCAGTCTGATAATTTTCAATACCTGAATTACTTAATAAGCGCCACTCGGTATCTAAGGCCTGCAATTCGATTTCAGAAACTATATTTGGAAAAAAACTAGCTACTTTTGCAATACTACCATATTTTTTGGCAAATACTATGGAAGGAGACAGAAAATCCATATACTCTAATACAGAATTTTTTATGGGAAATCGATTTAAAATTTGTTTAATACTTTCGATGTAAAATCGAAGAGTACGTTTACGAAATTCTGTTAATTTCTGTTTTTCATCTGTGATGAAACAACTGGCATGAGCACCGAAATACATATCCTCAAGTTCTAGAAAATAAAGTGGATTTTGAAATTGTACTTGTTCAAATGGGACTCTTTCCAAATGCTCGCGTTTCAAATAACATTCAAAAATGGTTTTAACAATAGATTTAACACTATTGAATATAACATGTATTTGTGGTTCTTCGGATTGCATTTGTACATTTAAATTAATAAATAAAGGCAAAATATATGAAAGAAATTGTAAATATAATTTTATAAAAGGACATTTTAATTGCACGAGTATGGCATCAGCATGAAAGCAGTTTGAATTACTCACTACATCGGTAAAATATAATGTTAATGGATTATATTGTTCTAAAACTCTATTCACCACAGCTTGCAATGATAACCATCTTGTTTGACAAGGATGCAATAACTTATGTGGTTTTACTTTTACAAATATTTGAAATTCTTTTAAGTCAGCAACTCGTTTAGGGCTATTACTAAAATAATTGTAAATATCACGTACAAATCCTTCCACATTATCGGGCAATTCTGCACATGCGTACGAAGCACAAAGATGAAAGCTGTGGCAAATACATTTCATAATAAATATATTGGGAATTTCTTCTTTAAAACGTGATGCAACGGAGTTATGGATCCCCATCATGTTGTTTGCACCATCAGCAGCAAAACCGATTAAATTTTGTTTGTAAGAAATGTTATTTTTTACAAAGAAATCTTTTATACTATTTTATAAAATTTCTGCAGTGCATGCATGTGCAGGTAATAATTTTAAAAAATTATCGTTTACCGAATTACCATAAAAAAATCTCACCACTAAACACAAGTGTTTTTCACAAGATCTATCCGTCGTTTCGTCTATTATTAAACTAAATTTGTGTAATCGTAATAATTTAATAATTTCATTACTATTACACTTTCCAGAAACATTTTTAATAATAGCAGTTCCTTTTGTACGGGAACATTTTATATTTTTGGCAATTGTTGAATCCGGACAAACAGCTTTTATAAGCTGTGGAAGATGTTCAAAAATCCGTAGGGGAAGATTGTGTTCAGAGACAAATGCTGCTTATCTCAATTCTGAACTTTTCACTTCATCTTCCAAAGAATTGCGCGACGAAATTGATGGCATATTCAGCACACTAGGCTGAATTTTTATTGCTGCAGATTTATTCATATGCGATTTGGACCTAGAATGTCGCAATAATGCTTGTCGACCAGATATAATGTCAATATCTTTGCCACAAATTTTGCAATGTCCACCATTTTTTGACTTGACAAGCCAGTTCTCAAATGGTTTTTCCTGGGTCCATAAATTGTTAAATTTTCGACTATATATTGCCTTCTTCTTGGGTGTTCCTTTATCATCATTATTCTTGTTAGCACTGTCAGATTTAGTAGATTCGGAATCGCTCGACATCTATTTTAAAAATATAAGTTCACGAAATATATTATAATTTATATACATGCTTCACACCTACCTGTATTCAATGATCAATAAAAAACAACGCATAACACTACACGATTACGTTTACAAATAAATCGTAGCAACGTTTGACGCAATTTGACGTTCTAGGTTATAGTGTGTAAAAATGAGAACTACGATGCAGTGTTGCCAGCCGAACAATTTCTTGCAAAACTGTGAAGTTTGATGGAAGAAAGAAAGAGATACGTATTTGCTTCTACCAACTGTTAAAAAAAATTACAAAAAGTAAATTGTTTTATTAAACGAATTTGATTTTATGCTACCATCTATAAAATGCTGGAAAAAAATTGAAACAGCTGGAATGCTGCATTTTATATTCAAAAGCTGGACGTTTCCAGCAATTGCTGAGTTTCTGGCATCACTGACAATATTAGTTACATTTTTCAAAATAATAACAAACTTTAAATATCTTTCAACCGTACTGACGGGAATCTTCGAATAAGGGATAACCCCCAGCCAGCACAAACTTGTACAAACCATAAAACAATAAATTGGAAACGTGCCTTAACTAAATATTGACATCTGGATCCAAATTTTCCTTTTCTAAATATTGCAAGCTCAAACTAAAGTTAGTGCCTTGCCGGCGTATTACAACAAATATATGAACAACTTGCCACATTTTGTACATTTTACACTAATTTTATAAAGAAAAATATAAAAAATGCATATTGTTGTTTGTTGCTATTATGTTGTTGCGTCAACATAATATTTATATGAAAATAAAGCATATCATTCAATCCTGAGTTATACCAGTTTTAAGACTTCTAAGAAATTCATTTATTTTATTTAATGTATCCTGGGTTATATTGGATTTACGGCAATATGAACATAATTTTTTTAATAATAAACTTTTTACCCGTCCGGGAGTAGAAGTCGGTTTCTATGGCGTCAAACGCGGGACAGAAATGAAGCATTTACTCCCTAGGGACGAAAACACTTTTCATAAGGGAGTTTTTATTATAACAAAGATTTTTTGTAAATAAATGTCTGTTGTCATGGTACGCGTTGCATGGAAACATTTCCAAAGGCTTCTAAATATTGCAATTTCGTTCCGATTTATTATAATTCATTATTTATAAAATTAAGTGTTTCTACTCCCGAACGTGGAAAAAATAGTATATACACCTCGAGAGAGAAAGCACTTATTTTTCCCTCGATGTATTCAAACTACACCTCAGGAAAAATAAGTGGTTTCTCTCCCTTGGTGTATAATGTACTATTATTTAACCTTGGAAGTTGTGGTGGTACATTTTTCATATTTACGTTTTGCATGAGATTTTAAAATAAACATTGTAATTTAGAACATTTTCCCCATAACATTATATTTTGATATTTAATACTTTTACGGAAATGGATTTATATATTTTACATGTTTTTGTTGTTGGATGAAGTACATTTCATTCTCCCAACGCAAAGGCCCTTAATTTAAATATAAAATAGTATTTTTACACGTCCGGGACTAGAAGTCGGTTTCTATGGCGTCAAACGCGGGACAGAAATGAAGCATTTAAGCAGTGAAAACACTTTTCGTAAGGGAGTTATTATTATAATAAAGGTTTTTGTAAATAAATGTCTGTTGTCATGATACGCATTGCATGGAAACATTTCCAAATGCTTCTAAATATTTCAATTTTTCATTATTTATGAAATTAAGTGTTTCTACACCTGAACGTGGAAAACATAGTATATACGCCGCGGGAGAGACCACCATTTTTTCCCTCGATGTATTTGTAGCCCTCTGGCTTCGCCCTGGGGCTTCAAATTACATCTCAGGAAATATAAGTGGTTTCTCTCCCTTGGTGTGTATTGTACTATTTCATTCACTTTGTGAAAATATATTTACCGGGTAGTGACCGCGACACCGGAACATAGTACTTTAAAGCGTGTCTTACACGGACACATTTATGTCTTAAGATTTAACGTGAAATTTGAAGACATCTAAATGTGCCCGTGTAATACAGAAAATTTCAGCACATTTAAGATATGTCTTACGAGACGGGCTGGAATTAGGACATGCTCTATTCCAACCAATATTCCAACTCGTTTATTACCGAGTGATTCCGAATTGTTCCGGACAATATCGAAGTGTATCTTGTATAATTTTGAATATGCATTATTTTGCATTGTTTCAACGTGACAGCTAAGTACCCATTTTGTTAAATCAAAATATAATTCATTATTATATTCTGCAATTCGGGGGCTCAAGGTATGTACGCAACATAAATTAGATATGTATTGGAATATATAAAATTCGTTGTTGATAACAGATGGATGTATGGAACAAATGAGCAAGTGGTCATCCTGATAGAGGAGTTCAAGAAGTATCCTGCTCTGTACACCGATAAACACCCGGAATACCACATAAGAACAGAAGGAGTTAACGTCCACGCGACACAATATGACGGAATCGGACATCCACAAGAAATTTACTGGCCTCAGAAACACCTATACTTCTGAAAGGAGGAAATATGCAGATTCTTTCAAAAGTGGATCTGGTGACGATGATGTCAAGCAAAGAGTAATTAGAATTAAGGTTTTGTTTTGTATATAGTTTGATATATAACCTAGAATAGTTTTCATATTTTCATGTTAGGTAATGTAGGATAATTAGAATTAAGGTTTTTGTTTTGTATATGGTTTGATCTACTAGGACTTAAATTAATAGTAGTTAATAAATTTCAATTACTATCCTTCACAGTTATATTCCATCGTTAACCTTCAAATATTTATCTTTCAAATTATTGTATATACTCTTGCAAACTTGTGGAACAAATATATTTATTGTGCTTTCATGGATTCTGGTAACAAACATTAATGAGCGATGTTCCTCCTGTTGCTAGAAATCGCAGAGTGATTGCTAATCTGTAATTGAATATCATCATTTTCATTTTAAAATAACATCTTTGCACTTGTGAACAAGTCAACGTAGCGCTGCTCAGCAGTGATGCATTGTCGCATATTCGTATGTTGCCGCTAATGTCATTTTCTATCATATGAAGCAATTCATCGAAATGCTGACCAAACATTCTCAAAAAATTCTAGTATGATTCTGGATCTTCCATTCTCAGTACATTTTCCAACATACTCCACGACCTTCTTGCATACGTATTAACCATTTGTATGTCCATAATCTCCGTTTCCTACTCCGCTTTTTTCATCTTAATTAATATTTTGATTATAATTGCTACAACAGAATTCATCGTCGTCAGCTATTTCATAATGTTTGGTTAAATTAGGTTAAACGAACTGTCAGTTTGACAGTCATAGCTGACGAACTGCTCATACTGCGCAGAATCACAGGTCAATTTGTAACGAAGAAATGTGCCCGTGTAATACAGGAAATTTCAAGACATTTGCTTGTACATCAATTCATTTCTTAAGACATATTTAACGTTAAATCTTAAGACATAAATGTGTCCGTGTAAGACACGCTTAACATGCAAAAATCATATTTTTATAATTTGCTGCTTCCATTATTATTTTATAGAAAAAAGCTTCAAATAAATGTAGCGCATAAAATTCTACATTAAAAGCAATAAACAGAATTAATTTTGCTTGCTTTATACAATACTACTTTAATATGTTATCGAATACTGCATATATTTAATTTACTTCTTTGATATTTGATATCATTTAACAGTTTAATATTAAATTTCTTGGGTTTAACACGGACTTGCTGTGAACCGTCAAAG
The DNA here is from genome assembly GCA_963422195.1 of Carabus problematicus. NCBI lineage: Eukaryota > Metazoa > Arthropoda > Insecta > Coleoptera > Carabidae > Carabus > Carabus problematicus. Next base: position 4,821,044 of record OY728580.1, read on the forward strand.
TGTGCTTCGGGTATTTTCGGGCGCTCGGGTTTTAAATGTCGCGACTATTAGTCACAAGAGTCTAGTAGTCAGATCAATTTATTTTCGAAGATGCACGATGTCTGTATACGACATGATATGACATAATACGAGCATGCCTGCTCTTAGTTCGTAACGTTGTGCTAAAACTTGCGTGTAATATATTTGCTATTAGTGCAATTTATAGATTTGACTACTGTACCTTACCCTACCCTAGACTACATTACTCTACTTAACCCTACCCTACTCTACAGGTAATAATAATAGGGAACTTGCACATATTTTTTTCTATTTTTTTTCTGAACGAAGGTCTTGCACACATGTAGCCACATAGCTCAGTAGTGTGCATCTGTCAGCTGTTTCTGTTCGCTCTGCGCATGACATTTTGATCGACCCCTTTTAGATGACGTCATTTTTTATTGTAAAATTGGTATTTTAAAATCGAGATTTCTGCTAATTGATAGACTTTAAATTTTATTTTTTTTCATATTATGTATTGTTTGAAATATGTACGTCGTATTAAGATAAAATTAAAAATCTATGCAAGTTCCCTATTAATGCAGTTCCACGACTTCCCGATTCCGTACATTTCGGACTTACATGTTCGTACGAGTTCGGGAATATAAATTGGTCTGACGACTAGTAGTGGGTATTGTCAAGCACGAGCTGTTTCCATCACAGAGTGGCTCCAGCATCCGTGTAGTATACACGTGTTTACGCGACCACACCGTATTCTTGTTTTGTGCTCTTGTTGTGCAGTATATCTCATTGTAAGTGTATTGAACAACGTGATCAGTTCGGACGTGCCACGACTAGTGCTTTTGTGTAGTGTAAAGCGGAGCGCAAACCAACGCGGTGACGGAGCGGCGGCGGTAGCGGTGGCGAACAAATAGTGTCCAAGTAAGACAATATAAGTGCGCAAACTGAAAACGAGCTGGTGATCGCGCCCGCTTCTCGTGCGCGTTCTACCGCGTTCGTCTGACCGCCTTGCGGGCAAACGCAGCCTGCACCATTTGCCCGTTGACCGCGTAGAATTTAACATACATTTTACTAAAATGAATGACATTTTTTTGTAATTAGTAAATTGTTTTTATTGGCTTCATTATGTGAAGCAGTTTTTCGAATCATTCTATATTCATTCTGAAATATACATGAAAAGGCTCTTCATAATTTCGAAGTTCATGAAATAACGTATGGTATTGTCTCTTTGTCTATATAATAATATTTCTTAATTTTCCATTACTTGTTCTACGTCCATTGTACACTTTGACTTTGAAATTAATGGTTGATATAGAGTACCCGGGCTTCACCCCATAACCTCCGTCGTCTCAAGTATGGGGTTTGTTATTTACTTTTAAGGAAATTTGTGCTGCAGTGCTATATTCTCAGCACCATTCTAGGTCTGTTGTATGTGAGTTCTGTTTGTTCATCGTAGTCCTTTACCTCGCGAACTGTCGGGTTGGAATGTTGGTTCAGGCCTCGGAAGAAGCTCGTAGCATTATTCCATATATAGGTTAGTATGTGCGGTAGGTTTATGTCTGCATGCAATTGGTCGTTTCGTATAAACCATAATGCATCTAGGGCTATTCGGATAGTTTTGTTCTGGAAGATTTGAATCCTCTTGAGGTGCTGTTTCGCCACGTATCCCCAAACGGGCGAAGCGTAAGTGATTGCTGGGCGTAGGATAGCCGTGTATATCAGCAGCTTGTTGTCTATTGATAGTTTGATGTTTCTGCATAATAGTGGCTATAGTTAGGTTCTTGCGCCGATAGCTTTGCTTATGGATTGAGAAATGTGTTCCTTCCAGGTCATTTTTGGGGTGAAGAGGAGGCCGAGATATTTTACGCTGTTTGTCCATGGGATTGGCCGGTCGTGTAGTGTTACGTTTGTCATTGGTTTTCGTTTTCGTCTGGAGAAGAGAATGGCTGCACTTTTAGTCGCATTAATGTCAATTCTCCATTTGTCGTACCATTCTCGTAGTTCGTCGGCTGCGTTTTGGAATTTACGAATGGCCAGTGCAGGACATCGAGACCTACTTAACAGCGCTGTGTCGCCTGCGTAGAGTGCAACAATACTGTAATTGTCTCTGGGTTTTGGTTGGTCGCTTGTGTATATTGAAAACAATAACGGTGAAAGTATGGAGCCTTGTGGGACTCCTGCTGTCATTGTGCGCTCTGTAGAGTGGTGGGTAGGCATTTTTATGCTGAATCTACGAGAATTCATATGAGGCTGATAGGTCTGTAATTTTCTGCGAAGGCTGGATCCTTACCGGGTTTATGTATGACACCGCATCCGCCTTCTTCCATTGCGATGGAAAATGATCAAGTCTTATGGCAGCGTTGAAAATTGCAGTCAGTGCAGCAATGCCTCTCTTGCACATTAATTTTAGCGCATGGTTTGGGATTCCGTCAGGTCCTGGAGCCTTCTTGGAGTTTAATTTACGAAGTACTTGTTGTATTTCTACTGGGCTGGTGAATTTTAACAGTGTCTGTGTCGTACTGTAAGTTTCTGCGTGCTCGTCTGTGGGCTTGTTCTATGAAGTCGATGTCCGCGTGCGTGTATGTGGGACTGCATCGTTTCTCCAGGTTGTCTGCGAATGCTGAAGGCCGGTATACTATTCCACGGTCACTATGTATTGGTGGAATAGTTTGTGTTCTATTCCTCAGAATTTTGGTCATCCTCCACAGTGAGTTGTCCTCTTTACTCAGGGTCTGTAATTTTTCTTCCCATCCCTTGTTTCTGAAGTCACATTATGATTTGAGTCTGTTTGCGTGTGCCTTGTCTACTGGGTCTTTTGTGTGTTGGTATTTACGTCTGGCTCTAATTTTTAGCTTGATAAGGTTGAGAATGTCTGGAGGTAGAGTGAATGTGTATTTTTGTCTTGTGGGTGTGTAGCTAACGTCTGTAATGGCAGTTTTAATTGTTAGTGTTAATTCTATTATGGCTTGTTCAAGCTGTTCAGTGTTATGTAGATGTGTTGGAATTTGAATGTTGGTTTCGACTGTATCTGCGTATATTGCCCACTGTATTTGCTTCTGGTTTGAGTGTGTGTAGTAATGTTTGTGTGTAGGTCCAGTAATACTGGGTTGTGGTCCTAGTCGAGGGCTGCTACTGAATCAATCTCGTGGTATTGTTCTATTTGTTGTAGAACTGCTATGTCTAGCTCGTCAAATCTATTTTCGTTGTCTTGGAAGTGGGTGTGCGAGATAGGGCCAGAGACACCTAGTCTGTGGCGATCTGTGTACTTTTTTTAAGAATTTGCCGTTCTGGTTTCCAGTTCGACTGTTCCATGACTGGTGTTTGGCGTTTAGATTACCAGCTACTATCGTGGGGTTAGTTTTATCAAATATTTGATCATGGTCGATTTCTAGAATTCTTCTGTCTGGTGGATTGTAGACAGCTGTGAGTATGACTTGTTTGTTGTTGGGAAGCTCCAGGTTGATAGTTATTGCTTCTAGATTAGTCAGGATTGGCGTTGAGACTCTGTAGTGATTAATACTTCTTTTTACGAGGATGACTGTCCCTCCTCCAGGTCCCCTCTTTCTGTCGTTTCGGTAAGTAGCATAGTTGGGCATTTTCAGTCTGTTTCCGGCTCGTAGGTGTGTCTCGTTTAGTAAAATCGCGTCTAGTTTGTGGTGTTGGACAAATGCTGCTAACTCTAGTTTCTGTTTGTCAATAGCATTCGCATTGAAGAATGCGATCTTGAGTGTTGGTTTTGTATTTGTTTCTGTATTCTTTGTTGGAGTTTAGTTATCGCATTCAGTAGTATCGGGATCTGTTCTGCGCTGGATTTAGCGGAATTTAGTTGGGTGATGATGTTGAGAAGAGTTATCAGCGTATCTGCAGTGTTGGTTTTCTTCGCTGTTGTGTTTGGATCATTGTTTTGCTTGGTTGTGCTTGTACCTGGTATAGCGTTTGCATTTTTGTTGGTTCACCGCAGTTTGAACATTTGGCGGGAGTGTCTTTGTCCTTTTAGCATAGTGACGTATGATGGTCTTCTGCACATTTAACGCACTTCGGGGGCACGTGGAAGTTGTTGGCTCCGTGTCCGAATTTTTGACAACGGTGGCATTGCGTAATCTCGGAGCGTCGCCTTAACGACTCCACGCGTACCCGTAGGAAAAGGATGTTTGTTAATTGGAAAATTTCTTTTCCTTCTGGCTTCTTGAGTTGGACGAGAATCATTGGGAGTGGTTTACGGGTCGGGCCACTCTTCATTCTTGTTACACTTATTACTGGGTAATTGAGTTCTTCCAGTGCAAGCTTGATTTCATTTGGTTCTATATTCTCCGGGATGCCGCGGATGACAACCTTTAATAATTTGTCTTCGTTCAGTTGGAATGTATGAAATGGGATTTGTTTTTCTTTAAATTGACGTGTAACTTCTCGAAAGTCGTTAGCTGTCTCCACGTGCAGCCGAATGCAGTCAGCACGGTTGATCGCCTCCTTGACTTTGATGCCTCAGTTAGATAAGTCACGGATGACATTCAAAGAGTTTTCTTTTGTCCTCATTATAATCGGCGGGACTTTGTCCCCGCTGCTTTTGCTTGGAAGGGGCGTGGTGGGTTCTGTGTCCGAGTTTAGTTCTTACTCGGTGTCGGATGAAGAGGCTGAAGATGTTGGCTTTAGCGTGGGTTGAGTATCCGCATCTAGGTCTTTCTTCTTCGGGGCTGGGTTATTCCTTTTCTTGTTGCGCTAACGTTTTTTGCCTTAATTGTCTTTACTAGCCTTAACCGTGTCTGTATCAATTGGAGACACGTATTCATTTGTGTCCTGCGATTGCTGGACCGCCCCGGGTTGGGGGGAGTGGTCTGCGGTAGCGTGGGACTTGGCTGTGTTGGCTCAGTGTTCTCAGGTTTGATCACTCCTTTTGATAGAGCTTCTATGACACTGAGAGCCATTTCAAGCCTGTTTCTAAGCCGGACGATTTCTTCGTATTGAATCTCGATTAGCTGCATTAGCTTTTCTGGGCTGTGGTCCTGTGCTTTTATTTCTTCCATAGTGGAAGACACTAGGGAACTACGCACTTTATTTCACAAAGTTTTAATTTGGTTCTAGAGTGTCTGTTACATAAGTGTCAATATCACTGTGAAGCACTGAACGAAACAAAATTCAACTGACAATATTTTATGATAATAGCGTATAACTAACGTCTGTTTGGTGCAAAACCCGCACGTCGCCAATGCTGGCTTGCCCCACAGGGGTTGTGGCGCATATGAACGTAGAACACTGGGGTGGTTACACTTAGATTAAAGTTCGTTCAAAGACTGAGACACTATACACTGCACATGCGCGTCGCACAAGCACTAACTGACGCTGTAGACACGTCCGCACTGGTCGGCTGCTCACAGTCGTTGTGTACGTCCATTGTACAATGTATATGCTACTAAAATATTGAAAATTTGTCGGCGACCGCCTAACGCAGACTGCGTCAGTGTGCGTTGCTAAGTTCGCTATCGCCACCGCGCCCGCCAACACTACCGTCACCGCGTTGGTTTGCGCTCCGGTCAAAAAGGAAATATTTGTGTGCAATATATATATATTCATATGATTTGAAATTGGATTATATTATTACAAATATTACAAGCGTAATTCACTATTTTCACCACAGATGTCACTAGAATGAATTAAATTAATTTAATTGACATATGACAGCTGAAATAAAATTAAAAGGAAGTATTTGTTCAATTATTAATTCTAATTTTGGTACTATAAGAAAAGAATAAGTTACTTTCACAATTATTATAGTAGTATCCCAATAATGTATTTCATTACATAATGTAAATGTTTTATTATGCTTCAATACAATATACAATGGTTTAAATTATATTTATTATAATGTGTTACATTCGTAAACGAGGAAAATTTGGCTTCATCTTAGTCAGTGTTACAGATAGAATATTTCAATAGTTTATTTAACAATCAGCTGATTTCTCTCTTCTATTACATTTGTAAAACTCTCCGGCAAATACCACGTGCAGCTGTGAGCTGTAAATTTGCTAGGGAAGGATGGGATTCACAGGATTATTTGAATTTGGAATGAGAAACGGGGAAGATAATAATGTAATATTTATACCTACCTCAGCGTAACATTAAATATTGGTTTACGTGTCCCATACCTGGAAAGAAATTCATTTAGTTATTGTTACAAAATATTCGATTATGGTGCATACCGGGCAGTGGCGCAACCAGGAATTTTGAAAGGGGGGTGCAGAAATTTTTTTTACTGTCTTGTTTATTGCAATGAACTATATTTATTAAGTCGTTTTAAATATTTACAGTAACATAGTAATAATAATTATTTATTAATTTTAACTTTAATTACACCCAGATCAAACATCATTTACAGAGCAATATCCAATTTCCTTTTTTGCTGTTGAAGAATTTTGAAAATTTCATCTTCTGTGATTGTGATATTTTTATAAATATATAGCATTGCTAAACCGTTTAATCTTTCTTCTGATATGGAGTTTCTTATGTAATTTTTTAAATATTTGAGGGTTGAAAATGATCTCTCTACTGTGCTTGTTGTAACGGGAAGTGTTACTAAAATTTTTAGAAGTTTGTAGATATTTGGGAAAATTTCCTTGTCGCACTCTTGCAGATATTCTATTGCACTTCCATCTTTAGTAATATGTACTTGTGCAGCTGAATCAAATTTTTGCTGCCATAATTCATATTCTGCTGTTAAGATGGTTAAGTTAGATTCATTTAAATCATAATTATATTTGGTTAGTAATAATTCTAATTTAATTTTATAGTCATTTTTGTTTCTGCCTGGAATTAAAATGTTAAAAGATTCTAAAAGGGATTTGTGTTTCAAAAATCTTTCTATTAGCTGAATTATTATTGACTCTAGAAATGGAATAAATAATGAAATTCGGAAATATTCTTCCGGAGACTGAGAAATGATGTTACTACGATGCACCTGTCGATTAGTTATTCGTGGTATCGTAATATTGTAGTTATTGTCCACTGTTTGTCTTAACATCTCATCAGCTTTTTGATATATTTCATTGAAAATAATGTCTGCTGTATTGCGAAATTCTTCAAATTTAGAAATTACACTTTCACAAATTTGGACAGCTTTCATCAGATCAAGTGATACGCTTTGTAATCGCTTGCTTAATGGTAATGTGTACGAAAATATTTTTTCTATCGTCAAAAGTGATATAAAGAACTTTGCAGATTTTATTGCATAGAGTAACATATGAGCCCCTAAAGAAGATTCTTTGTCTTTCCAAGATTCAATATCTTCTAGAGCTTGAATCAGTGGATTTAGCAATTCAACCATTATCATGATTGAATCATGACGTTCAACCCAACGTGTCGGACAGAGTTTTTTCAGTTTCTCCCGTTTTGCATCAGGATACATTTCAGAAATTTTTAATTGAAGTACTGCATTTCTTTTTGGTGTATTTATAAATGTATAACATTTTTCCACAATCCCCAAACAATTTCTAATGTCTTGAATTTGGCATACATCAGATAAACCTAAATTTAATGAGTGTGAAGCACAATGTACATATAATGCAGTTGGATATTTATTTGATATTTTAGCTTGAACCCCACCAAATTTACCAGACATCGCTGCTGCACCGTCATAACCTTGTCCTCTTAGATAATTCATATCAAAACCCATGTCAATTAAAGAAGTTATTATTGTTATTATCACTGCAAGTACTTACTACAGGAATAAATTGTAAAAAATTTTCATGTAATTTATTGTCTTCTTCGTCTATAAATCGTACGCAAATGGAAAATTGCTCTTTTGTAGATATGTCGGTGGTTTCATCGGCAAGAACAGAAAAACATTTGCTTTTGTTGGCTCTGTCAACAATTTTTTTAAGAATTATGTCATTACAAGCATTTATAATTTGGTTTTGTATTTTCCATGACAGATAATTAGCGTTTTTTGGAGCAGTTTCTAAATGTTGTTTCAGAATGTAATCGCCAGAGTCCATACGAAATCTTAACAATTGTCGGAAATTACCTTCTTGAAGTATCATATCGCTCTCCTTTTCACTTCGGTTGAAATTAAAGGATTCCGTGTCTCGATGACCTCTCAATGGCAAGCCATTTCTCCCACAAAATAAAACGGTTTTAATTATAGGAGTGAGTTTGATTCGATTTTCTTGGACCTGTTTAACTCTACCTGTATCAATTAAATCAACAACTGTTTTCCTCCTTCCATCAAGCACACTTTTTAAATTATCAGCACGTAAGACAGAAAACTAGTGATAATTTGTATTTTGATGATCTCGGAATTTATCGTTCGCTTTTCGCCAGTTATTAAACGGTTCTTTCACAAACTGCCCAAGATTTTGACTACTCGATTTTCCAGGACACTCCGTAGCAAATAAACAACAATATTTGCAGTAGACGCCGTTTTTTGATTTTGAATACACTAGCCAAGAATAATCCAGAAGCCATGAGTAATTAAATTTTCTTTTAACCTTTTCACTCCCGATTGAAGTACTAGGAAAAATAAAGTTTGCGTCTGGTTTCCAGAAATTGTTCAAATAATGAATTTTTTCTTCCTCGTTCGAATTTAAATTACGTGCAATTATATTATTTACATCATTTATATCAGTACAATCCTGGGCTAAATCTTTATCTTCGAGATTGCATTCACAATTTATTAATTTTTGTTCATGGTCTATAATCGCTTCACTCTGATCATCAAAGTTCACTCGCATTTGTTTATTTTTAACAAAAAAATTTAACAAAGAAGTCTGCTGCCTTTTACTCATTTTGATATTTCCTTAACTTTTATTGTCGAGGTGTATCCATTTACTACAAATAATTAATAACAGAATATTAAAAAATTAAAAATTTCATATCATATCTGCAAATATATTTACCTATTGAAACCACTGTTCTATATAAACACTGCACTAGGCACAAAGTCACTGAATTCAAAGAGTATCTCCAACAATTTTTGCGAGTCATGATGCTCACGATTTAAAACAGACCTTCGTCTTACCCCGCCTAGGACCTTTTATCGATCGATGTGTGCTGTTACTTGTGCTAGCACAACCCCAATTCGCTTGGCTATAAGCCTAAATATGTTTTATTATTACGCATTCCAGATTAGTATCTTTTATTATTAAAGAAAATTTAATGGCTGTTATAAGACAAATAAAAATAATACCATACATCAATTATCTACAAATATGCAGATATGAGTCTATTAATTTTTTAAAACACTTCAATTTAAACAACGAACTGTTTTTATCTTACATAATGTTCAAGTATTAAATAAATAACAAATGTCAGATTTGCCAAGGGGGGTGCATATGCACCCATGCACCCCCCCCCTGGTTGCGCCACTGATACCGGGTGTGGAATTGATATATTCAATATAGGAAATACAATGTTAATTTCTTTACTTGCCGATATAGCAAAAGTTGTAATATACAAATGTTATACTAAATCATAAATTGCGACTATTAAGGCATTAATAACATTGTATTTCCTATTTTGCATAATTTATTTCTACAATCGGTATATATAGGTATTATTATAATTCTCCATGTATTTAGTTCTTCAGAACTGGCCGGTAATATGTCCGTTGTAGTCTTGTGTCCATAATTGCTTCCGTTTGAGCCTGTATTTTTCTACACAAGAACAACTGATTTATAAATATGTCGACGGACGCACTCTGTCCGTCGTGATGTTGTCGTCTTCTAATTGTTCGTTCATTGTTCCACACGAAACACTCAACAATGTTAATTTACACTTTGATGTCGCACAAGACAAAGAACCGTAGGTGATCTCGGGTGTCTGGCTTAGCTCTGTCTGCCTTCCGCCATCTCAGGGCCACCGTGATGGCTGGTCCTTCCTCACCCCTTCTGATTTCACCCAAACGCTGACTAATCATAATAAACAAATGCTGATAGCCAGCGTTTGACGCTTCATCATCTCGCACGCTGCGACAAATATATTACAACCGGAGAAATTAAATTACCAAGCGAGCTTTTCTCGTTCCCAATATTACCACACCTAGTACAGGGCCGAAATCGCCTGCGGACTTTGGATCATTGGTTGTTCTAGACCAGAATAAATGAATTATACATATGTTGTAATCATAGAGATTACAGTGTATAGACGTTGCCAATATAAAAATATTAAATGCTTTACCCTCTCATTCCCTACTAAAATATTCGCAGTGGTCTTTGCGCGATCCTAGTGCGAAATTGAGGACATCTAGAGGACGGCACATCGTCGAAATCTCCTGCTGTGACTCGATAATTTCGTATACATCTGTTACATATACATAGATGGCGACAGTCTAAAAAGACATGGGTCCTGTGGTTGGATAGACACGCGACACATGCCACTTCCTGTGGTATTTCATTTGCTAAAATATAGAATAATTATATATATAGATAATTGTTAATAGTTGATTTACAATTTATTTCTTAACCTTTCTCCGGCGACATAGGTACAATTGTTCCTTTTGCGTTTTCATACTGCGACCACTTTTTTTCTAGAAATCATAAAGAACAAATTTCATGACTTCTCTACATTTTTAGTTTAGATTATGTGTGTTAAATTTCAGAAGAAAATCTTCACGCGTTTCCGTGATAGGGGGTAAAGTTTTTCTTACACCGATGGTAGCGGCATAGGTACAATTGTACCTGTTCATATTTTTGTGTGAAAATGATGCAAAAAAAGACAGAATTTGTTGTTTTTATGATAATATTGTTGTATTACGAAAAAAAGAGTACAAAACAATTTGTTTAGAACATAAAAAATAAAATAATAGAAAATGTAAAGCCAGTATCCCACTGTAAAAATTTCCGTATTTATTTTTATATAAATTTTTACAAATATTTTCGTCATGCGTAAAAATATGTTCACCGAGTAAGGGTATATCACACAGTCAAAACTTTTTATAAAAATTTTAAGTGAATGTCAGTAATCAGTTTTGTTGGTTAGCATCGTTATTCATAATCGAAATGGAAAACCAAAATTTATTAAAAGCGTTAACAGTAGGACTACTTGGTTATGTAGTAATAAAGCATATAAATCGAAACAAAAGAGGTTGGTGGACTAGGCCATGGTTAAATAAAAGAGATCAGGGCAAAAACATATTAACAATGGTTCATGACGAATTACAAGTTGAAGATAAGGATAGTTATAAGAATTATTTAAGCATGACAGAAGGAAATTTTCATTTGTTTTAAATGACATTAATCAAAGAATTTCGCGTACAGATACTCATTTGCGACAATGTATATCTGCTAGGACAAGATAAGAATACATCATAATTGTCAACATCATCTGTGAAACACAATGTCTAAAGGGTATCCCCGGATAAGCATAGAGAAATGACCCCTCCCTCGAATTTCGAATTTTTTTGGTTTGACCCAAGCATATTGGGCCAAAATCGAAAGAAAAAAATATAAAAAAAATCCTGCACCACCAGCGCCCTCTATAACCTCAAAAAAGTGTCATTTTCAGTGTTTATTTTTTTTCTCGAGCGGGTTACAACGAATCGAAACAAAAAAAAATGGACGTTGTAGGGGATTAACAGGGCTACAAGAAAAAAAATGTTTCCAAACCCTAACCGCTAGATGTACACACTAAAAAAATTAATTCAGATTTCGAAACGGGTTTTTAGGCATTAATTTTCGTGGAACATAAAAATTTTTTATTTCCTGTGTTGAAAAATCTTTTCAGCTATTTTCATGAATTTTTGCAGATTTTTTGATTTGGTGCGCCACCCAGAACAGCCCGAAAACTCATTTTGTACGTTTTTTTCGGGTTGTTCGCTCCTCCTATTGAGTTGGTAGCTCACTGGTGGCGTTTAACTGATGCGAATGGTCATATTTATTTAGCATCATGGTAGATTCGTAGATTTGGACAAGTAGTATAACCTAAATCACATCATATGTAGGTTAACAATTGATTTATGACATGCTAATTCTTACAAACAGGCATCAACAGAGGTAAAACCAACAATGTTCTGTATCTATTCGTGTGTGTATGTGTGTGTGTGTTTCTGTCTGGCTGTGCGTGGGAGCGTAAAAGATTAAACAGAATTGAAGCCCACCTTTCCCAGACCTCTTTTTAATTGTATTTAATCTTGACCATCATATTTAATCAATATTCGCTTTGGAAATAGTTTATTCCCGATATTTACAGTAATACAACAGTATAATTGAAAGAAAAAAAGGATGATTCTAGGTACACAAATTAAATAATAATGCAAAATGTTCTAGATAGAAAAAGTTCTTTATTACACTATAACACTAATTCAGATATGATCGTCATCACTCTCCTCTTCTTCATCAAGTTCCTCATCTTCATCAATGTCTTCATCTTCACCTATGTCTACATCTTCATCACTCGCTTCGTCACCCTCATCGTCACTATCCCAAGCATCATCGCGATCACTAATGACCGGACAAATGGTGTCCAAATCAAACAAATCAGTTAGAATATCAGCTGGCCTAATTATTTTAGCTAAGTATCTCGCATTAGATAAATAATATATAACACTAGCTACATGGGAACAACAACCGACCGTACGTAATCCATTCGCACAGTTACAACAGTAACCTTCTATTCCATTGAGTCCAGACGAGGCTGCATCATATTGAATGTAAGATTTATAAGTCTTACTATTTATATGCCTGGATCTAACCTCGAACCTCACAATACTATCATCTGCTCTCAGGAAACTCAATGTTAAGCTGTTATCATCATTGATCATTTCACCCAAATAAGATACAGCTTGAGATAATTGGTAAGAACCAGTGAATAGTAATTTTAACTGCTCAAGGGACAATCTTGGGAAATCGAGCAAATCCTCTGAAGAAATCTGCTGAAAAGGTTTCTTCTTCCTGTCGTAATTGGCATCTGCTACTATCTGAGCTAATGGGTTAACGGTTTTTAGGCTGGAATACATTCTTTGAACTATTTCCTGTTGTTGGTTCTTGTCAGAGTCCAATCTTTTGCAAGTTGCATTATACAAAAACCCAGCAGTTCTACAATACACCCGCGCACGGGGCAATGTGCGATTTCGCATCTGGTTATGTAATAGTCGATATTTATTGGCCATTATTCCATGTGCACTTTCCACGACCCACCTTACTTTCGTGACAAATCTCGAATCATTAGATTCCTCAGTAGTCAACTGTTTCCGCTTCCCTTTAAGTGCTGGCATTAGAACCCTGTATCCTTGCTCTTCTAAGAATTTTTTTGCATCGCGGAATCCTCTGTCTAGTATAAAAATATCCCCAGGCTTCAGGATCTTCGAAATTCCTTCAGAGCTCTTCATTATTTGCAATAATATTTCGGCATCATTTTTATTTCCAGAGAAGGGTCCCGTTATATCTACGAGAAATCCATTCGTTGTGCAAATGGTAAATGGTTTTACGAGGCTTGTCTTTTTTTGTCCAGAATATGATTTTCTCTGGTAAGTATTATTTGAACTCTTCTAATGCCGTAAATATGTCCCATCGCAGATAACTGCTAGAGAATCGCCAAAACTGAACTACTGATCAGCCATGCTTGATGTTTGAGTAAGGTAGAATTCTCTTGAGTAAGCTTCAACTCCAAAATGGTTTGGTAAAACATGTTGCTCAAAACAATTGAGAATAGAGTTGACTGCATCGCTAACCATATTTTCAGTAACATTCATCATAGTCGAGATGAGTCTATTAGAGTTCCCGGATCTTAGTTTTAATAAAAAAATCACCAAAGCTTCCTTTACACTACGGTTTTCAGAATTTCTCATGTTAACCATCAGTTTCTCGATGCTACAAAGTTGATCCCAACTAATACCAGTCAATATTCTGACTCGTTCTTCTGAAATTGTTCTATTCCCAATTTTTTTTAGCAATGAAATATTTACATCCTCTGATATTTTATTCAGAAACTTCTCTAGTTCCGTGGTATCTATCAAAGACTCTCTTGCATGCCAGTGGATATTCTTCTCAACTTCTTCTTCATAGAAGAGAGTCCCTATGAGATGATCGATGCAGCACTTATTTCTTTCAGGAATAAAAATACGTCGAGAACTAGCGAACATCTGTAATCTAGCTTCAAAAGGAACGTCTCGGAGGTTTGTTTTTGAAGAGCATATAAAGCAGTACCGATGAGTCGCTATTGTTCTTTTGAAAGGTATTCGAATTTTGGTGCTGAAATCCTTACTGGTATCTGATGGCTGATATTCTGAAACTGAAGAATGGTCTTTGGAGGTCGTAGTGTATGATGAAATACTTTGCTGGGAGTTCTGGGACAGAAGGATTGGTTCAGAAGATGGATTCTGTTGGATTGTTTGCTGAGAACTACTGGGTTCTTGAGAGATATCTATCACAGGAAAGTCATTCAGTGGTTGCACGCTACTCTCGTTGACATTATCCATCTTTGCAATTGATTCTTCGTTAGTACTTCGATGAAATGCTGGAACCGATTGCATATGACTAGAGTCTGTAGCCTTTGTTGAACTCTTGGTCGATTTATATTTCAATAATCTAAGTGAACTGAAACATTTTTCGCATAACGTGTCATTTTCTTGTATAAAATAATCGTAAAGTTTAGAAAAGTTGCTTGCTTCTTCTCTTGAATTCATCTTCTTACATTTTGCAGCAGGATATTTTCTAAGGAAATCAGAACATTTGACGCATTTGGCCCGATTAAGAATCTTCACTTTTTTCTGGGGGGGGGGGGGGTGGAACTTCTGTATCACTCATCTTTCTGCTAACTGCATAGAAAGAAAATTAATGGAGCATATTAATACAAGAAAACGTAAGGATGTTTATTGAAATTAATTATATAGTCAAAATACAGTATGAATACAATAAACAGAGGCTGAATTGACAAAATAATATGGTACATTATGGTAGAATAACACTAAAAACTTCCTCAATGATACAGATTGATACAGTTTTAATGGTGAAAATAGGTAGGTATAATGTGAATTTCAAAAACCAGAGAGTTACCGACGGTAAACATAGAGTGTCATGATAATGTCTTTAGGATGGACATCCAGAATGTAATCCCCCCCCCCCCAAAATAAAAATAAATAAATACTGAAGTATTCTATAGTTTACGTTTTGGAAAACTGCTTAATTACCTGGTTTAGAAATATCCTTATTAAGTTTCTGAGCTTGTGTTTGATCTGTACAGTCTTTCTAAGGTTCAGAAACACTGTGTATTGCAAATGAATTAAGAATCAATAGAAATGTACACTTCAAAACTGACAAACTTCCATTCACTTATGTGATTGATGATTTATTTGCATAATACAATTAAAAAGAGGTCTGGGAAAGGTGGGCTTCAATTCTGTTTAATCTTTTACGCTCCCACGCACAGCCAGACAGAAACACACACACACATACACACACGAATAGATACAGAACATTGTTGGTTTTACCTCTGTTGATGCCTGTTTGTAAGAATTAGCATGTCATAAATCAATTGTTAACCTACATATGATGTGATTTAGGTTATACTACTTGTCCAAATCTACGAATCTACCATGATGCTAAATAAATATGACCATTCGCATCATTTAAACGCCACCAGTGAGCTACCAACTCAATAGGAGGAGCGAACAACCCGAAAAAAACGTACAAAATGAGTTTTCGGGCTGTTCTGGGTGGCGCACCAAATCAAAAAATCTGCAAATATTCATGAAAATAGCTGAAAGGATTTTTCAACACAGGAAATAAAAAATTTTTATGTTCCACGAAAATTAATGCCTAAAAACCCGTTTCGAAATCTGAATTAATTTTTTTAGTGTGTACATCTAGCGGTTAGGGTTTGGAAACATTTTTTTTCTTGTAGCCCTGTTGATCCCCTACAACGTCCATTTTTTTTTGTTTCGATTCGTTGTAACCCGCTCGAGAAAAAAAATAAACACTGAAAATGACACTTTTTTGAGGTTATAGAGGGCGCTGGTGGTGCAGGATTTTTTTTATATTTTTTTCTTTCGATTTTGGCCCAATATGCTTGGGTCAAACCAAAAAAATTCGAAATTCGAGGGAGGGGTCATTTCTCTATGCTTATCCGGGGATACCCTTTACAGACTATCCATAACTCTGAGGTATTTAGCAATTGGGGAAAGTTTTAAAAGTTTTTCTTTATTCTACCCACTACACATGTTAAATACATATATTGTATATTTATCTGCCAATTGTGTCAGTCGCTGTCAAATGGTAGAGATAGAAAACACTCAAGCGTGCTCACCTTGTTGCTCTTTCCATAAACATCCTATGAAATTCTTCTTTCGTCTTTGTAAATACAAGCGGTCTGTATATACGTAACGTCACCTAAATATTTTATGTGACGTCACAAAATTACAAGCACCGTAAATATATTTATGAACACGTTAATATTGTCCCTATCAAAGTATAACTAGGAATGTATACAGACATACATGCCCGCAGCTCATCGACGTATGTCCAAGTCTGAATATATCACAAATTATTATTTATCTAGATTCACTTTTAAAATCCTAGGTGCCTAGGTCGCAAATAAAACAAAAAATTTGAAACAATTGTGAATACATTTTCTTCTCTTAACAAAAGCAAAGCCCACTAAGCCGACTATAAATGCATTGATATTCTTTTGTTCGATTTTTAATTAAAAAGTATTTTTTTCTCCAATGGTCTTACATAATTTTTCAAAATAAAAAATATGGAAAAATATTGTTTCATTTCTTTCATATGCATGAAAATTTTGAATACAATTGAATTAAAAATAACGCAGAAAAAAAATAAAAACTCAAAAAAAAATTGGAAATCTAGTACGAAGAAAAATTTTGGAAAATAAAATGTACCTTGCACAACTAGACCATAACACGGATCTGCAGAAAAAATTTCATAGAAATCCGTTGGGTAGTTTAGGAGATCTGAGTGGAACAAAAAATCTCGTACGAGCGAGCGAGCGGACGAGCGACATACATACGGACATATGTTGTAATAGTCATTTCGTGATCCAGGGGGTCTGTCCGGGATTTTTGTGCAAAAATTTTTCAAATCGGAAGATGCTACAGACATCGTACCGAACACTATAGCTCTGCGACAGGAGGTCGATGAGCTAAAAACGGTTTTTATAAAAATTTATATAAAAATAAATACGGAAATTTTTACAATGGGATACTGGCACAGGTTGCACACAAACCACTGAGCATTTTCTAGTTTTACGTTGTTTCCTCTTCTGGTCTCGGCAGACATAATACTACCAATGATTGGAGAAGGTCCACGACTGCCATGAGGCACTTGAGCTACTGGTGGTGTCACTATGCGTCGTCCAAGCACCATTTCTACTGCACCTCTAAGAAAATGGTTTCTCATCAACAAGTGGTTGGTACTACGAGCTTCAATTGAAGGCATACATAGTTGATTGGCAAGATCCTTCAGGAACTTTCTTCTTTTGTCTTGAACTGCGGGTTGTGTTCTCTGTATATGATGTAGGATGCTAAGCCAGTGACATCAATTATGTTGTAGAAAAATGCCAGTGACCAACGCAATGTTCATCGTTTTACAGTGTATTCACTTAGCATTTTATCCATAGTGTCAACTCCACCTTTGGTTTTGTTGTAATATTTCATTATCTTGGCTGATTATGCCTCTTCGACTTCTCCCGTCATGTGCATGGATGATAGAAGCACGACTGATTTGTTCTTCTTTGGCACATATGAACACACTGTTGCTTTACGATTATAGGCGAAATTAGTCGAGAAACAGACCTTTCCTTGGCAGGCTGCATGTTACTTGGTAAGAATCTTTTGTTTTTTCTGACAGTACCAACTAAAGTCATGTTCCAGGAGTTCAATACCTTAGCTAGTGCCATGGATGTGAAGAAGTTGTCGGTAGTGACATTTCTTCCATAGCCTTTGTACAGACTGACGAGCTCCAGAACTGTTCGCTCACCAATGTTTATTTGTCGGGGACTATCTGTTTTCCAGTGTAAAGTTGACCATATAACGGGTAGGCGTTTGATGCATCACAAGCCCAGAACACCTTGATGCCATATTAGCCGGTTTAGATGGTATATACTGCGTGAATTTAGTATGGCCTCTAAAACAGTTGTTCATCGATGGTGATACATTCATGCGGTTTGTAGGCTCCCACCAAATTTCTATTTAGCATTGTCCAGATGTCTCGTATTGGTGCAGCTTTATCAGTTTGCGCACGTTCTGCGCGGGTATTTTCGTTATCAAATCGAATAAATCGGAGCATCATCTTGAAGCGGTCACAGGACATCGTCCAGATTCTCTTTGTTGTTTCTGTGTACACCAGCAACAATTAGGATGGCAAAAAATGCGTCGAACTCAGCTTCAATAAACGGCTCAAATGATTTTTGTGGTGGCCTATTAGAAACATTAGAAATGCTTTGCACGTGGTGCTTGTTGAACGCATCAAAAAATCTTTTGCCCTTCCGATTAGTTTCTCGTAATATGATATCATTAATCTCTGGACTCATTATTGACTTGAACAGCTCTTTTGGTGTATGCAAGTTGCTAATTGCTGCAGGCCTACCCCTGTATCGCACGATGTTACGCGATTTAGTTGGTGAGCTTGGCAGTGGATTACTATGCCATTCAGTACCATCCTTAGCTATCCAAATGCTATCGTCACATTTATCAGGTTCGTCCTCAACACTTTCGTCTGAGTCGTATTCTTCTTCCTGCTCTAATACCGTTTCTTGTTCCACGTCTGACTCTTCTGCAGTTGAATCAACCGCTTGTGGTACATAATTATCGTCATCAGATGCAACATATGTATATTCCTCATATTCTGAATCAGAGTCTCCGATCATTCTGTTTATATCTGTAGAGAAATAGAAAAATATAAAAAAATGAGTAATCTTTCAATATGAAATACATCTAAATTGGTGGTTTGTCACAATATGATACTAACCTCAATAGTCTTGTACTTGGATTATATCAACTGTGAACAATCTAAACATAAATATAATATAACAAAACTTGACCGAAATAAATTAAAATCTATAGATACTAAGAATCGTACAGAAATTATACGAAAATTAAGAATTTTAAAGCCAGAATATACACGATATGCAGAAGGTACAATTGTACCTATGCCGCCTGTTAGCGTTGGACAAAGGTTAAATTTGCAATACTTTGCCAGCATCTGTATCTACTGGCACATTGACCACTGCCATATTTGCCTCGGGTACTCGGGCTAGTACATCATCTCCAATGGGTGCTTGTTCTTCATTAACTACAAAATAAATTGTGCAATATCATATTGTAACAGACTGTTTTATTTTGTTAAACATACAATTATTTTGTACAGCCTCGTGGATGGAATGAATAAAGTTTTTCATGTCTTGGTCGCCACCTCAAGCTTACACGCCTCGTCCCAGTATGGACGTCTCGTTGTCTCTCCCCGTTACCGACCCGGATAGTCGGGCAGCTCGCGCGGTCGGTAATCAAGACACCGTTACATCCTCCCCCCTGGCTCTTGCTGACGTCCTCGTGCAAGAGACCAGCAAACTCGAACGGTGTGGTGGCTCACTGTTGCTTCTTCGGGCGTCCTCTACGTCTCCTTGGGACGACCGAGCTCGCTTCTTTTCCAGGATCCCCAACGAATGGTGTGATGTCAGAAGTATGGACTGTGGTCAATACTTTGTCAGGCTCGCTTGGATCTGAAATTTCATAACTACACTGAGAAACATGTCTTTTAATGAGGTAGGGCCCGTCTCGTAACGGAACGAATTTTTGAGTGTAACCCTGGGAGGCACGACTCAAAGTATGGGTCTTAAGTAGGACTCTAGCTCCAACTTCGTAACTAGGAGCTTCTCTTCGATGCTGGTCAGCATAGCGCTTTTGCCTGTCCTGTTCTTTCTCGTGAATTTCCCGTGCTTCTCTTAACACGGATGTAAAATTCTTCAGATATGGTGTTATTTGCGGGATAAAATTATCGCCTACTAAAATTTCCTTAAGATCTCGATTTGCGTCATCTACCGTCCTCATCTCGCGTCCAAACGTTAGATAACTGGGCGAATAACCTGTGCTTTGACTTACAGCGCTATTCATAGCAACACGTATCGTAGGCAATTTGGTATCCCACGTATTGTGTTCTCTTCCAACTTGTATCGCCAGTTGTGGCTTTAAATCGCGATTTTTCCGCTCCACGGGATTTGATTGAGGATGGTAGGTTGAAGTCAGAGTTTGTTCGATGTTGAACGCGTAACAAACCTGCTGCATGATCTCACTAATGAACTGTACGCCATTATCGCTGATTATCCGGCGAGGAACTCCGTACCTCAGGAAGATCTCTTCAACTAACCGCTGTGAACAGCCCGTGGCGGTGGCTTGCTTCAAAGCGAACAACTCTACCCATCCACTCGCTACATCTTCCACAACAAAGATCCATTTGTTACCTTGGCCTGTTTCCGGTAGTGGTCCAAATAGATCGACTGATAGTACTTCAAATCTTCGACCATATACAGGTGTCTGGAGTAGGCCAGGTGGTTTCTGGTTTGTAGCTTTGTACTTCTGGCAGGAGATGCATTGCTTAACGTACTCGTTTATCTGCTTCTTCATACCAGGCCAGTAGTATCTTGCTGATACTCGAAGGTATGTTCGCTCGCCTCCATTGTGTCCTGCTGTCGGATCATCATGGTATGACTGTAGTATTTCGTGACGCTCCTTTTCGGGTATAACTAATTGAGCTTCGTCACGATCCAGTTCCGGTGTGTACCGGTAAAGCACACCATTGCTCATGATATAACCACGGTCCAACCATCGTAAACCTTCATCGGTTTGTGGAGTGGCTTCAATAGCACCTATGATTTTTGCAACTTCGGGGTCATCAAGTTGTTTACGCCGCATTGTTTCCGCAGTTATTCTGGGTAAATCAACTGTGACCAATGAGACGTAGGTTTCGGTTCCTTCCTCCTTCTCTTCTGTCGTGGTAGGGTCTTCAGGCGTTCTCGAGAGTGTGTCGGCAATAACATTCAACTTTCCGGGAATGTACTGCACTTGTAGGTCGTAGCCTTGAAGTTGCAAAGCCCACCTTGCAAGTCTTCCGGCTGGTGATCGCAACGTCATTAACCAACGTAGAGGCTGGTGATCGGTAACTATGGTAACAGGAGAGCATTCTATATACCCTCGGAAACGGTTTACAGCCCAAACCACAGCTAATGCCTCTTTCTCTGTAACAGAATAATTCAATTCAGCTGACGTCAATAATCGGCTTATGTATTCAACTGGGCGTTCATCGTTTCCGGTTCCCTGTAGCAGAGCAGCACCTAGGGCGTACTGACTGGCGTCTGTTCGGATTACGTAGGGAAGACTATCGTCAGCTTGACGGAGTACTGGCGCAGAGGTCAACATCCGTTTTAACTCTTCAAAGGAAGTCTGTTGTCTCTCCCCCCACTTCCAAGTACTCTTCTTCTTCAACAAATTTGACAAATCACGGGCAACATCTGCGAACTTCGGCATAAACTTGCGGAACCATGAGCACAGTTGGAGGAAAGACTTCAGTTCTTTCACGTTCTTTGGTGGTGCCATGTCCAATACGGCTCGTATTTTGTCAGCGTTAGCTTCTAGACCATTCGGTGTGATCACATGCCCAAGATAGTTGACTCTGTTGCACACAAATTTACATTTGTTACGATTCAACGTTAGTTTGAAAAGATCCAGTCTCTGGAATACAACTTTCAGGTCTCGCAAATGTTTATCGAAGGTTTCTGAAACAATAATCAGATCATCGATATAAGCTAGAGCACACACATCTTCCAATCCGGCACGGAATCGATCCATCAGGCGTTGGAAAGTTGCTGGTGCGTTTTTCAGCCCAAACGGCATTGATTTGAAACGAAACATGCCGAAAGGAGTAACCATGGCAGTCTTATCCCTATCTTCTTTCTTGACGGGTACTTGCCAGTAACCGCATTTCAAGTCAAGCGTTGACATAAAATTTGTCCTTTTCGCTGAATGTAGTAACTCATCCAGCTTCGGCAGTGGATACTTGTCGGCTCTTGTGACAGCGTTTAACTTCCTATAGTCTACGCATAGTCGCATTTTGCCATCACTCTTTGGGACTAAAACAATTGGAGCTGCCCACGGCGACTCGCATTCTTCGATAACGTCATCATTCATCATCTTGTTTAATTCTTCTTGTAGAATTGCTTTCTTCTGGCTTGATAGTTGATACGGCGGTACTGAGATCGGTGCGTGATCTCCCGTGTCAACGTGGTGTTCTGCGAACGGTGTGGTTGCCGTCGCAAATTGAAACACCTTGCGATACTCTCGCAAAAGGTTGCTAGCCTTTTGCTTCTGGTCCGGTGATAGACAGGTTCCTTCATCATCACGTAACTTACATGTTTGATCGGAGACGCTTATTCCTTTAACTTCGACTGGTGTCAAGGTTCGGTCAGCAAAGGGATACTCTTTACAATCCTCCCCTTCCAACATCCAAGTTCCTTTACCAGGATTCAGAGTGAGGTTGGCTCGTTTCAGGAAGTCCATTCCTAGTAGAGTAATATTACTTTCCAATCGTGGGAATGCAATGAACGTGGTTGTGATATGCTTGTCGGCAATTTTCACTGGAACTTCTGTTCTTTCTATTTCCTCCGTCTTCAGGATGCCATCTGCGTATGCCAGTTCGATAGTATCTTTCTCGAAAACGCATCCATCCTTCTGTAGCAACTCATATAGTTTCCTTCCTGCGATGCTGATCTGAGCACCCGAATCAGCCATGACAATACCTTTTCGCTTGTTGATTTCAATTGGCAACAACGGTCTCTCAGCAGTTAGCTTTTGTTGTACTATATTGAATTCTACAGGTTCCGATACAGATGTTGAGTTCACATTTGTCGTCTTTGACGGTTTATTGCATTCCGGACATTTTGACCGGATAACACCTGGTGCACCGCATCCATAACAGGCAAGTGGTTTCCTTTGGACGGTGACCGGGTGGCTATCGCTATCTTTGTTTTCGTTCTTCCGTAGTAACTTTCTGCAATCGGATACCAGGTGTCCGACATTCTGACAATAGTTGCACCTTGGTTTCTTAGAAGATGCTTTATCTTCTTTTGCTGGTTTCTCCTCTTTTC
The DNA here is from genome assembly GCA_963422195.1 of Carabus problematicus. Lineage (NCBI taxonomy): Eukaryota > Metazoa > Arthropoda > Insecta > Coleoptera > Carabidae > Carabus > Carabus problematicus. The sequence goes on from OY728580.1 coordinate 4,844,114, forward strand.
GTTTACTGACTTCAGCTAGAGTTTGTTCCACAGCTCTCGCCTTGTCCAGTAGTTCGGAAAAGGTCGTGATGTCATCACGCGGTATTCTCTTCCTAATTCGGCGATTCAGCAATCCATACACCATATCAAGTTGTACTTTTTCAACTAACTTGTCTGGTATGTCAGCGAGTATGGCTCGTGCACGACAAACAAAAACATCAGTGTTACTTTGATCCTCGTGTATCAGTGAAAAGAGATCAATGTATAGTTGATAAGGTGGTTTCTTCTTACCAAAGGCTTTCCTAAGGGCACCCAGAGCTTCATCCCAAGTTTCAATAGTAGTTTTCACTCCTAACCACCATGTAGCTGCTAAATTCGTGAGCAGAATCGGGAGTCCCTTTAAAGCTGTTTCATCTGGAACGTTGGCGCAGTCTTTGAACGTTTCCACAGCGCTGATGAATGCTTCCACATCTGCACCTTCTGCAGCGTCGAAACGACTCGTACACTTGATGAAGTTTCCTCCGTGTACACTGGGAGCAGGGGATGGTGTGTTTTGTCTGCCTTCATTGGCGGACGCTTGAAGTTGCTCCAATAGCGCGCGAAACTGTTCATCTGTCAACGTGACTGACGCCATGTTTTTATTTTTTTGTTTCCTTGTTGCTGCAGTACCGGGCATAACAATTGTTCTAGCACTACAACTGACTTTGCGTACTGTCCTTGAACCAAATTATTACACACCGTACCAACACAAATTTCCGAATATGTGTCAAGGTCACTCTGCTGCTTAACGACACAAGCAAACGTAAAATATGCAACGCAATAACACTACCGACACAAAACGAACACTCGTTAGAGAAATTCACAATGTTTATAACCGCACTAATGAGTAATCGCGAGTCACACGGACACTCAAAAGTATCAAGCGAAATAAACACAAAATGGACACTCTTTCCACCTGAATGAATTCTCGTTGCCCCGTGCACGTGTGTAGACACCACAAAACAAATGGCTACCGTTTTTTTTACTCTCACTTTCCACTTCGGCCCCACGTTGGGCGCCAATTTAGTATGTAACAGACTGTTTTATTTTGTTAAACATACAATTATTTTGTACAGCCTCGTGGATGGAATGAATAAAGTTTTTCATGTCTTGGTCGCCACCTCAAGCTTACACGCCTCGTCCCAGTATGGACGTCTCGTTGTCTCTCCCCGTTACCGACCCGGATAGTCGGGCAGCTCGCGCGGTCGGTAATCAAGACACCGTTACATCATGTATTTAAAGCAAATGTTTGTATTACCTTGCTCTGTTGACAAAAGATTTTCTAATTCATCTACTGAATGACTAATATAGATTAAAAATCTTCGGACATCGCCTGTGTGCGTTAACAGTTCTTGAGCACGTTGGATTCGTTGATCAAAATATACGTATCGCAGGCGACGGCGTCTTGGTAGCACATGTCCGGCATCCAATCGCTCCAAATCAATGGCTTTTCCGTGGTCTATCATTTGGAGTTTCTCAAAGAATACCCATATATTCGGATGTAGGCGGGATACAAGTTTGAAATTTGTCAAGTTTATTAATACTAAATCAAGCAATAGTTTATAAACTATTGCTTGTATTCTATAGAATACAAACCTATAAACATCCCGATGGAAGGACTCTACCAAATTATTAGTTCTATGCATTTGTCGATGCACACTAATACGCAATGACATGTAAACGAAAAATTGCCTTAATTGTTCGTTTACATCTGGCATTCTCTCTAGAATTTCTATTCCAGGCAGTATTTGTTCTTCCGCAAGTAGTGGAAGAACCATAGTCATTTTAATCAACTTCTTTGTCTCCTAGTTGGTCTGGACACCTAGTGCTCGAGATTTTTTGAACAGAGCCTTTGTGTAATGAAACCAGCATCCCCATAGTCTGGTTTCCGGAAACACTGCCACTCTCAGAGCTGTCTCATAGTCGCTCATTATGATATCGATATGTATACCAGGCAAACATGTATCCTTTACCTAGGATAAGATCTTCTCGTAAAAATGCCTTGTTTTCCTAGTCATTAATGCGTAAATGATGGGTAAAGCCTACAACATCATAAACATTTAAAACAAATGTCATTCTTAATTAACAAATTGTAAAAAAACATGCCATATTCATGTCACGTTGTGAATTGAAAATAATTGATAAATGTTTGCTGTTCTTGGTACTACTTTAAATGTGGCGTCCATATGAGCTGTCATGTTTTCTGATCCTTTAACATGTCGCAAACATGTCTTGGAACTAAAGATGATCGCCTCGGCCTCATCGGCTTGTACATACGTTCTGAAGAACGCATTATTAGCCGGGCTTAAGTCATATATATATATATATATATATATATATATATATATATATATATATATATATATATATATATATATATATATATATATATATATATATATATATATATATATATATATATATATATATATATATATATATATATATATATATATATATATATATATATATATATATATATATATATATATATATATATATATATATATATATATATATATATATATATATATATATATATATATATATATATATATATATATATATATATATATATATATATATATATATATATATATATATATATATATATATATATATATATATATATATATATATATATATATATATATATATATATATATATATATATATATATATATATATATATATATATATATATATATATATATATATATATATATATATATATATATATATATATATATATATATATATATATATATATATATATATATATATATATATATATATATATATATATATATATATATATATATATATATATATATATATATATATATATATATATATATATATATATATATATATGTAGAAGCGACAGTTTCGGGTCTATAAGGATTATTATATATTTCGATGTAAAACGCTAATTTATACGACCAATTTCAAATTCAATAAAAAATAATAATAATTTAATTGATTTTTTCAACAAATTGTTATGTAATACATATTGACCACACATCGAGGACCAGCGCAGTCGGTATAGAAGAACATCTGTTTCAAAGTGTGTGTCAGATACAGATTTACATGTCTCCATCGAAATTGTAAACGAACTAATGCATTTCATATTTTACCAATAATATAAGTTCACAGAAGAAATAATTTCTTTACAGATTACTTTCTTATGTCATATATAAAAAGGTTCTTTTAGAATATTGCCGTTATATTGACCATCATCAAGTAAATAATATGTAATTTTCTTTAGTATTTATTTTTAAAACTACACAAAGTAATACTTTAGCAAGTTGTTATTCATTTCATTACACAATAATAAACTATTTATATATTGATTTATGATATTTCACTACTCTACTTCATATTTAATTTTCCTCGTTACTGTTAATTGTGTCATTTTAACTGCCTCAAAAATATTAACGTCAGAGGCGTCTAAATTGGTGAAACAAGCACTGGAAATATTCATGATGAGAAGGGTATTATATGTTAAGCATATAATTTGCATTATAAATTATTTTATTATAAATGTTTATAAACATAGGATGTACAAAATAATTCCAAAATTAGATAAGTAAACAAGTGCTAGAGAAATGCTATTTTTAAAATATAACAAAGTTATGTTTATAATTATATAAATAAATATATATTTACAATGAAGCTTATTTGCTATTTAATTTTATTTGGTTATTAACCCAAGCCTTCAACTGATTAACTGTTCTGTTTCTTAAATCAGGATCACTTCTTATAATTCCAGAACAATAAGATCCACTCGGAAGATACTGATCTTCAATATACGTATTGAAATGTTTTCTTGCAGCGTTCTTTTCTGGAGTCGACCAAGTACTACGCTTCATTTTTCCCATTGGCGATACAGGGGCTACAAAAAAATAATTGATTAGAAAATTTCTATCAGGAAATATAAACAATTCCGCATTCACCTAATCGTTGCCTGTTTCTGTTAGGTGTATATTGACTGTTCGCAAAACGTGCCTGTGGATTAATTTTTTTGGGTGTCCACATATGTTGTTCGTTGCCATTTAATGAAACTGAAATTAATAATGTCATAAATACCCATAATATTTAATTAATATCCAATTTCCTACAGAAAACAATGTTTAATTGAATTGTCCAATAAACGATTCAAATAATCTTTGTTAGTCTAAATTTTATAAGAAGCAGTTTGTACCTTGTGCATTTTTGTCCAAAATAGTCATATTTGTCTGGTAATCTTCATTATGAGCTTTTTGTAATTCTAACGAATCTGTAACATAAAATTGTTGATCAATTGAGAAAATGAATGTCTGCGACTTCCTACCTGTAATGTCTATTTGTTGTAAATTTTTGCCCCTATGTTGATCCATTGTACCATCCTCCATCATAATTAATAATTTAGATAACTGTCCAACTTGAACAGCAGTGCTGGGAAGTCTATAATGATCACTATGGATTTTTATGTCATGGCCCATAAAATTAGCCAGCTGTCCCAATTCAGTTTCGTTTAAATTTAATATTTGCACTACAGTTGCAATTTGCTTCCTTAATTTTGTACCTCTCAAATTCTCGGGATACTTAGCTCCACACTGTAAGGAAAATTCGCGTAGAGCATTGCACGCTCTTAAATATTTATCTTGTGCACCTGGACATGCAAAGACATATGGATTGTTTTCATCAACTTGAGCTCCTGCTCTGTGTTTCAAAATGAGATTGACAGTGTTAACCTCATCAAGGCTCAGTAAAATAGGTACAGATCTGCCTAATTTTCCACGTAATTCAATCTTCATATACCGCTGTGCTAGATATTGTTCAACTGTACTAAGTGATTTATATAAATCGCTATGCTTATCTTTTTCGATCGTTACTCGTTTATCGAAATCAGTTATTAAAAGTCTTTCTATTTCTCCTGCTCGTTTTCTATTAAACAATTGAATCGAAGTAAGGATACATTTACTCAATTTTAACCACGGTATGTACGAAAACCCATTTTCCAACTGCGTCGTTAATCTTTTGATTTGCATTATTAAGTAACTGTGCAATTTCTGAACGTCTTCATGGATCGGTAAATCAATTGGTTTATTGCGTTTTAAACGAATTTGGGTTTCTACGGCTGTTTTGTTAATATATACGCCATAATCTTCTGTATGTATTTTTAAAAAATCTTTTACTAATGCTCTTCGCTCTGTGTTGCAGCTCTTTATATATTCAGTAGCTAATAATTCGCCACATTTTTTCAAATAATTCCCTAGTCGTGTTGCTAAGGATGGAACTTCATATTCATTAGTATTAACATTAAGCTTGGCCAATATATTAACTGCTGTTAGTACCGAATTATAATATTTCGGTTGGTAAATAGATTTTAGATCTTCAATTTCAGGCTCAATTTCTTTCATTGTTATCAAAAACCTACTTAATGTTCGTAATATTTGTCTAATATGATACATTAAATACGGTTGTCTATATTTACAAGTCAATTTGTTTCCATAAAGAATAATTAACTCATCGTAACGGATTGTAGAGCTTATCAATCCTGGTTGTATAAGAGGACAAATTTTTGTAGCCATTATTTGGTTTGCTTTCCAATGTACACGATTAGCTAAAATACGTCCATTTTTTTGGATATTTTTAGTATGTATTAACAGTTTGTTTTTAGATTGTTTAATACAACGTCTGTAGTGTCTGTAAAGTGTTAACTTACTGAAGAAACTATGACAATTTGTACATGGTACATAATGTTCAGTATTTCGTTTTTTCATTGTATTTGGCCTGCGCGCAACTATTAGTTCGCCGTTATTATATGTAGAACTCGTGTTAAATTCAAAGGTACCCTTCAATCTGATCTTTTCAAGCAATTGTTTTCTTTCTATAGATCCTAAAACAAAACAAAACTTATAATTATTTTTTTAATATCGCGGTTTAAATTTAAAAGTGTATTATACTTTACATTTGTGAGCTAGAACCTGAAGAAATTATTTATATACATATGTATATAAAACAAATTCTTTAGCGAAACCAAAAGTGAAAAATAGTGAAAACTTAAATAATAATTTTATAATATATACATACATACTTCTTACATCTTCACAATTCTATTTCATTAATTGAAAATATTTTACATCACATAAATTTGACTTTAACTAGTACATATTTTTTATAAAAAGAAAATTACCTTTTTGAAGAACTAAAACTTGTTTAACTTCACTTTCGTTTTGATGTACCTTAGTAATGTGACGTGCAAATTTAGTTATTGTTTTTTTGCAATATACACAAAAGTATCGTTTGCAACATGATTTTGATGTCTGTACCACAGTTGGGCGTGCCGGTCTTACAGTTTCAGTGCAGCTGTCTTTTGTTGCATTAGGTAAATCTGCATTATCTGCAATATAAATTATATTAATTAAGTGAATATATATTTTTATTTAATTAATGATATTTACTTTTTTCATTATTCTTCGCAATATTTTTTTCCTCGATAAATAATTGTCTTTTGACATTCTCACATTTGCGTGGTGACAATTGCATCATCGACTTACTCGAAGAATTTTGTTCGTTTTTTTCGAATGTTTTCTGTTTCTTGCACAACGTCTTCTTAAAAGACAATTTTGCATTACCTGTAATAATAGTAAATACGCATTTTAATATACAAATCAGTATAGAAATATTGTACACTCATTCACATTATCTCAATAGTGTTGTGACAAATAGATATCAACTTACTTGTAGAATATTGTTTATTTTTTTCGCAAGTTTTCTGTTTCTTGCCCAATGTCTTCTTAAAAGACTTTAATTCTGCACTACCTGTAATAAATAAATAAATATGTTAACTCATGATTCACTACAGGGAAAATTGAACGGTTACCTCCAATTTTCAGTACTTCAGCTTTGTACAAATATCCGTCATAATACTTTGCGTAGCATAATTTACGACTTTTGTTGGTATATTTAATGTTCTTCAGCAGAACTACTTGAAGTACATCATCTTCCACATATTTTACTAATGCGTGACTCATTTTCAAGTCTTTAGATAAATATATTGAATATCGCTGTAATCTGAAATTAAAAAATAATATGAACAATACGATTATGGCAATGTAAATATATGACGGTAAATCGATAATGTAGTGCTTAAAAAAATATCGGAACACTAATTTTATGGAACGTTTCTTGAAATGATTGGAATACGTTAAAGTATAACAATCAAAAAAAGTAGTAGTAATATATTTTTTAACTGAAATACTCAATTAAAATGTTCGATACGTGTTAGTTAAAATTTAATTTTAATACGCATACATGTGTAGAAGAAAGTCATGTGGTGACCGTATCAGATATTTTAAATAAAAGTGCGGTATAGACGCCTTATGAAATGATAGAACTAACGCATGCGTAGTAGGAAAAATTTAAACATTTTGAAATGCATGGTTGTAAAACATTTCATGAATGTGGTATGGTAGACTAGTGAAGGGTTGCCATGTCCTCTTTTTTTATTGTGCCAGGATTGTTTAAATATTGAAAAAATACACAACACAAAAGTTAATATGAAATTAAATATAGAACTGTATCCTGTTACTTTTGTTATATAAATTACATTAAAATTTATTCTTACTGGTATGCAATGTCTGATGTTAGAATGAGGACCATTGTTTTAGAATCACCGAAAGCTATGATCTATACCTTTCAACTTCAAATTGAAAAAAAAAATCAATTGCAAATTGGAATTTATCTATTTCATATTGAAACTAATCAATTTAAAATTGACACAACCACGCTCACATTCTCGCTGCTAGTGTGTACATAACACGACCTTCTTATTCAATTTGAAATTGATTAGTTCCAATTTTAAGTGGAGAAGATATACTGTCATGTTTAGAAAAGAGAGGTTATGTTATATATTTCAGCATTGAACACAATTTGTAAACAAGAATATGAGTGACAGACAGACAACATAATTTTGCAAAAGGAAACTTTTTGTGGCGAATCCTGGATTTGTTCTCTTTTTTGTCAACTGTCAATGTCCTATGATTGTCCTAGATTTTGAATATTAATGTTTTGGATTAACATTTTAAAAGATTACTGCAATCTATATAATGTCACTATCGCTAGTATATGTTGAACTGCGTTTTTCACCGCTTTAATGCAAAGCCCTTCAACAAATTGTATGCCAAAGACGGAATGTATGAAAGTCAGCACTAATGCGATTGATAAATTAAGGCGTAATTCTCCGTACAAAATGCATTTATAATATGATTTTGCTCTAACACGGTCAGAAAATAGAGGCTACCTCGCATAATAACACAGAGAAAATTGTATATACAAGATCTTGTACCAATATCTTTCATTTTGAAAGTTGTACATATTTGAAAACTTTGTGTAAAACTGGCATAAAATCATTTCAAAGGCGCCTACTTGCACAATACATGCTCGTATGTAAAATTCCATTACTTACAAGTTGTAATTGTTAGATTATTTCAAGAAAAATAGTAACTTACCTTACAATATTTAACAGCAATAACCACATATCACACACTATTTACGTACACAGCCACTGCCTTACTATATAACAAACTATAACTGTAACACAATAAATACTTGCGAACACTGAAACTGACTGAAGCATAGCGGCGCATTGCCGATAAAGGCACGTAATGTACACACCCCACCACATGAATAACTAGACCTATTCTAAGTCGCAATAGACAAAGTCAAGGTTTTACAGGATCTAATTGAAAATTTTTTGCATCTCTTATAATCGGGACAATTCTCTACTTTTTCGCTAATATCCAACGATAGCTGATTTCTGGCGATCGCTTATATTTTAAAATATGTCGAGTATAAATTGATTTTTTTTTTACATATTAAAAAAGAATAAATTTATAGAACAAAATTGTCATTTGCAGATACAAGTAGTGCAATACAATTTCGATATGATACTGTAATGTAATAAAATTTTATATATATTGAAACGAACGGAGAGCCCAATTCGGCATCGGATCGTCCGCGAGTAAGCCCGGCCCTGCGATGTACATTATGAGACCACCAAAGTCTGTTTTCTGTCTTTGAATGCAACAGCTGCCAGAAAATCAATATAAAAGTTACTAGATGTGCTTTACATTTGTACATTGGTATTTAATGAAAGAAATATATATTTTTTATAATATGTTTTTTTAACACAACACCAATATCAACTGACCATTAATTAATATTTTTTGTCACTCTGTTTCGGATTCGGATAATAATCGAGTAACGATATTGTAAATTAATAAAACTTCTAATGTAGGCCTTATACCTAAGTAAATTAGAGTAAGTTTAAAGAATATAATAAAAATAAAATTTTAACCACTAAAATAAGTTCTCCAAGTTTACATATTTATATCGGGTATACACTACCACAGAAATTTTGTATTTTTTCTTGAAACATACGTCATAAGAAAATTTCCTGATTTCGTCCACAGAAAATCTGTATAAACAATTTGGTTAAAACCACGGTTAATTTCATTCGCATCATTTAAATTAGCTAAACTTTCGAAAGTAAATGTACATTATATATGATTTATAACACGTTTGGACTTCCATCTTCTGTATGTTAAGTTAATAAAACTAGTTGTTACCAAATATATAAATTTATTATTATTAATACACTTAATAACACAAGTCAAATATAACATTAATACACTATTATTAATGTTATATTTGACTTGTGTTATTAAGTGTATTAATAATAATACATTTATATATTTGGTAACAACTAGTTTTATTAACTTAACATACAGAAGATGGAAGTCCAAACGTGTTATAAATCATTATCAACATCTTCTACATCATTCAAAGAAAAGTACAATATATATGTTGCAAATATAATTTAACAAATATTCAATGCACACTTATAAACTATGTATTTATAGCTTAGCAACAATGATTAAATTAATGAATAATTTCAGTTACATCATAAATATTAGCCAAACAGTATACTGAATTTTGTACACATGCTGTTATTAATACAATTGCATATTTAATAAACTATTTATAAAACAACTTCATTGTTTAATAGACAATTGTAGCCACTTCACTTACTTTAGCCAAACGCAATAGAGTTATTCGGTATTTTGTCGCATACTGCATTTTGTACAAACTCGGGTTTTATTACTATTGTTGCTATTATCATTTAAAAAATATTCATTACATATATAAAAACGAATGATAGATTAAGAACAAAGTTTTACGCATGAATAACTTCATTCACATCATTACAATTTGCCAAATACTATACTGTATGTATATTTTTTATATCATTAACATTGTTGCAAATATAAATTAAAATTAACAAACATCCATTGCATAACAACATAAGCTATTGATATATTAGGAACAATGTTTAAATCATGAATAACTTTAGTCTCACCATCATAAAAATTAACCAAACACAGGTGTATGTTGTACAAACCTTCATATTAATAATATTGTTGCAAATAAATTAAGAAATATCCACTAACACTTCAATCAAGAATTATATTAAATTATGTATATTCATGCGACAGTATGTATTTATTTTTACTTTCTGATACATGGTAAAAAGTACTTATAGAAATCATGTACAAATTCGATTGCGAGATTTTGATGGAAATACATGTGTTCAGGTCATCTGAATACGTTTTAACAATTTTCGCAATGGTGTAAGTGTGTGTGGATGGATGGGTATGTGGATGAATGTGTGTATGTGTCTGTATGTTCATTATCTAAAAACCGAGCGAAGGAAAAACAATGAAACTTCATATTTAAACGCTCTTTGACTATACGAAGAGCTGATTCGATTTCTGGCATAATTGCACAATCAGAAGTGGAAGTTTACTGAACATCAAAACTGAACATTTCGGATTATTTAAGATACTAAATGATATAAAAAAAGTTTTCAAATAAAAGTTGTAGAAAACAATATTCTGAAGATAAAATGTTCTATGCATTTTTGTTCTGTCTCTATTAAACTTTGAGTATATGCATTCCGGCGACACCTGCTTGCCATTTTTTCACACCGCCCACCACTTAATACACCATCCAGTCGGCCTCAACGATCCCGTTACAATATTGCACGATATTAATTAATTCAAATTAATATCAAATGTAAATGAGTCGGTTGGTTGTATAAACTTTAATATTTTAATGGGAGTATTGTTTATATAAATACATATGATTTAACAAATATGATTTCCATATGAATAATACTTGACATATTAGGAACAATGTTTATAACACGAATAAATTTAGTGAAAACACTAAAATTAGCCAAACACAACACTGAACGTTGTTCACAACTTCCACCATTTGACAAATCATTACAAAAAAGAATATGTTATTTTAGTCTATATATAATTAATATATTATAATAAAAATACCTAATACACTTCTTAAAGGCGTATATGCACCTATCTCACCAGTAAAAATGATTGACTTTGTTCTATATTCCTTACAAAATGACAAAAACAGAACAAAATGTCAATATACTACAAAGAACTCAAACCGGACATTACCGTCTGTATATTCATACGATTCTCTGTGATATCTTGACCGAACATTAAAACTATCACAAAAACGTAACCGGTCGAGATAGGATTCATTTACTATAAATTATACACAATAATTAAGGATGATGCATTCGATTTCATGATACTTCTGCAAACACAACAAATTGTATGCATAAACACATTTTACACGAACTATAATCGGTATTGGCGCAGAAAATAATATTGTTGATATATTAATATAATATGGCACTAAATGCTATAATAAACTTTAATACATTTATAATTTCATGTAGCGTAAATTTTGTTAGAACATAATGGAAGTGAATATATTATGGTTGTAAAAATTGCTAATATGTGTCGAGCAACGATAAATTCCCAATTTTTTTTAATGGTTTTATTTGTTGTCAGTTTCTTAAAAATAATTTAACAAACATTGAAGTCAGCATATTCGTGCTTTACCATGATTTGATTTCACCGTCGGGTTTGTTCGCAAAGCGGTATACCACCGTGCCTGCACATAACATTGCCGCGAGCGTCCGTACATCGAATAAGTGGCAAGAATGTTCTGATACAATTAATACTGAAATTTTATTATGAAACACATGATTAAGTGAATAATTTACCATAAAAACTATTTATACTGTTAATATAGTAAATTGGAATTTATAATAGGATTAAATTACACCATTAGTACCTATTGGAACGGATAAATAATAAATAAAAGCATTATTTAGTATGGGACACTGTTAATGTGGTCACTAATATTTAAAAACAAACTATTGGTTAAAAATTGGTTAATTGTTGGTTTAATAGTAGTCAGCAATAGTAGGTATTATCAATATCTTTGCTCGTACGAAATATAAATGCTTATATACAATTAGTTCCGAATCTAAAATGTACTGATACAAATAACTATTGTATTGAATTTTATACATAAGACAATATTATCTAACTAATACAAAATACTTATCTCTACATTTATCTAAGTTTCATTGAAACCCGGAGGTTTATATCACTTGCAACCAATAGATATTAAAATTAAAACAAATTATGAGAATATAGCTAAAAAATTTATAGTTTTAAACATTGACAACATTTGAAATATTGCCGATGTAACTATTTTCATTGTAATAATTAGTCATTTAGTATTGTATGTTTTAGAATAAATTTTAGATAGCTACCTCATCTCGTTTATTAGTTTTAAACAAATCTGCAAAATCTTATGTGGAGTCCTGTAGAATAACACTATAACTTATGATTTCATTTAATTCAATTCTTATACGACGGATGTCCGGTTACTAAGGTACACTTGCTCGGCATACCGCCTACGTTGATCTGATCAGGTTGAAATAATACAAAATGAATTTACGTTTGTACAGCGATTTCACTGAATTATCTAGGTTCTTCCCGTGAGCACCATGTGCTCACATACGTAATTTCTATAATGAACTATTTTTGAAAATTGTTGTGTCTGCGTATGTACCTTTGTGTCTCCTAGTTGCGAACTCTCAATTTTGTCTCTTTTTTTTCATCTTTTCTGTCTTTCTTCATCTAACCGTCATTATTGCAGCCAAATCTTTTATATTGTAAAAAAAAATCTAGTGTAGTCACCACATGATTTTCTTATATTCAATTTAAATTGGCACATATTTGATATTTCAAATGCGTATTTCTGTAAATATTTTGTCTTCCTTTTGTTGCCAATATACAAATACATTTTACTCAAAATTGTATAAGGATAGAACATTTTTTCTTAAGATTATTGTTTCCTATAACTTTTATTACTAAATTTGTCCGTATCTCTTTTATTTTCTTTATCAGCATCAGTGCTGCGCAAATAGGCGGTGCCCGATAGGTTGCAAAAGTGTGCAATTGTTACTCAAACAGAGCACAGTTCAGGGTCGTGTGCTTACATTAATGTAAATAAGGATCCCCAATTGGTAGTATACACTTTAATATTATTGCAAATATAAATTAACAAATATCAATTTCATATCTATAAACTATTGATATATTACGGAACATGTTTTATACATGAATAAATTTAGCCACATGATTAAAATTTGCCAATCATGATAATACATGTTGTATAAACTTTATTATTATTTACATTGTTGTGCAAATGTAAATAAGCAAATACCCATTACATATGTATTAAATATTGTTATATTAGGAGCAATGTTTAAAACATCAATTAACTTAGTCACATTATTAAAATTAGCTAAACACTGTACTGTATTTTTAACATTACCTGATATATTCATATTAGCACCAGTCCTGCGTAAAGAGGCGGTCTCCGATAGTTGCAAGAGTGTGCAAGTGTTACTTAAACACAGTACAGTTTAGGGTCGTGTGCTTAAATTAATGTAAATGAGGGTCCCCGATTGGTTGCATAAACTTTAATATTATTAACATTGTTGCAAATATACATTAACAAATATCCTTGGTATGTCTGTAAGCTATTTATATTTTAGAAATAATCATTATGACACGAATAAATTAGCGACATCATTAAAATTAGCAAAATACAACACTTTATGTTGTACAAACTTTATTATTATTTATATTGTTGCAAATATAAATTAGAAAATACCCATTGTATGTGTATAAATTATTGTTATATTAGGAGGAATGATTGAAACATCAATTACTTTAGTCACATTAATAAAATTAGCTAAACATTGTACTGTATTTTGAACTATCTCTGATATATTCATATTAGTATCAGTACTGCGTAAAGAAGCGGTCCCCGATAGGTTGCAAGAGTGTGCAAGTGTTACTCAAACAGAGCACAGTTTAGGGTCGTGTGCTTAAATTAATGTAAATGAGGGTCCCCGATTGGTTGTATAAACTTTAATAATATTAATATCTTTGCAAATATAAATGAACAAATACTCTTCGCTTGTCTGTAAACTATTGATATTTTAGAAATAAACATTATAACACGAATAAATTTAGCGACATCATTAAAATTAGCGAAATACAACACTATGTCATACAAACTTAATTATTATTTACATTGTTGCAAATATAAATTAGCAAATACCCATTGTAGATGTACAATATATTGTTATATATAAGAAGCAATGTTTAAAACATCAATTACTTTAGTCACATTATTAAAATTAACACCGTATTGTATTTTGAACATTATATGATATGTTCATATTAGCATCAGTACTGCGTAAAGAGGCGGTCCCCGATAGGTTGCAAGAGTGTGCAATTGTTACTCAAACAGAGCACAGTTTAGGGTCGTGTGCTCACATTATTCTAAATGAGGTTTAAACAACCAATCGGGGTGGTTGTTTAAACTTTAATATTATTAATATTGATGCAAATATAAATTAACAAATATCCTTTGCATATTTGTAAAGTATTGATATTTTAGAAATAATCATTGTGACACGAACAAATTGAGCGACATCTTTAAAATTAGCGAAACACAACTCTTTATGCTGTATAAACTTTATTATTATTTATATTGTTGCAAATATAAATTAGTAAATACTCATTACGTATGTATAATATATTGTTATATTAGGAGCAATGATTAAAACATCAATTACTTTAGTCATATTATTAAAATTTTCTAAACATTGTACTGCATTTTGAACTATCTCTGATATATTCTTATTAGTATCAGTACTGCGTAAAGAAGCGGTCCCCATAGGTTGCAAGAGTGTGCAAGTGTTACTCAAACAGAGGACAGTTTAGGGTCGTGTGCTTACATTAATGTAAATGAGGGTCCCCGATTGGTTGTATAAACTTTAATATTATTAACATTGTTGCAAATATACATTAACAAATATCCTTTGCAAGTCTGTAAACAATTGATATTTTAGAAATAATCATTATGAGACGAATAAATTTAGCGACATCATTAAAATTAGCGAAATACAATATTTTATGTTGTTCAAACTTTTTTATTATTTACTGTTGCAAATATAAATTAGCAAATACTCATTGTATGTGTGTAAAATATTGTTATATTAGGAGCAATGTTTAAAACATCAATTACTTTAGTCATATTATTAAAATTAGCTAAACGCTGTATTGTATTTTAATCATTCTCTTATATATTCATATTAGCATTAGTGCTGCGAAAAAGGGCGGTCCCCGATAGGTTGCAAGAGTGTGCAATTGTTACTCAAACAGAGCACAGGTTAGGGTCGTGTGTTTACATTAATGTAAATGAGGGTCCCCGATTGGTTGTACAAACTTTGATATTTTTTTATTAATGCAAATATGAATTAACACTACATACTATAATTTGTTATACAGTGTATAAGAAAGTAAATGTTGTTGTTTATATCGCATATAAAGGACATTGTATGGGGTCACCATTACCAATCTTGGAAAACTGTTAGTGATTCTTGGTAAGTATGTGTATGCAATCTGCAAAACATGTAGTTGAAAGCATGTACTTGGAATGAACACTGTTCGCCATCTGATGAATTATTTAAAAACTAGAACAGAATATTGGTAGTTCTACAAAAATCCGTTACTAGAGCGCCAAGGAATTGCCCGCGAAATTAGTGTCCCTGAAGGACTGTTTATTTATGTCCCTCCTATTGGGGACGTCCCCAAAAAGAGATTTTGTCCCTGAAGAGCTGTGTATATGTAAAAAGTGTCCTCAAAGAGCTTGCTTGGCGTATATATATATATATATATATATATATATATATATATATATATATATATATATATATATATATATATATATTGCACAGCCTGGCTAGGCAGTGAAGGTTATGGAGAGCAGTCGTGGATTCGAAGTACACGTGCCTGAGAGGAGAGGGCAGTAACTCGCACACAACATACAAAAAAAACACTAAACTCACAAAGTAACAAAACGGAGTTTATTGCGTTTAAATAAAGTGACTCATATAAAAACAAACAAAAATACTTACCTTTTAAAAAAAGAATTGGACGCCACCTGCCTTTCAGTAAAAGTTATTCCCTGTGGAGAAGGCAGGGCCTCCAATCAGGGGGTACGGTGTCCGGGGCAGCGATTACAAACAAACGAGGTTAGCTCGACGTCTTCTCCACTGGCAGGGCGTACTCGCGACCGCGGAGTCCGGCCGTGCAGGGCACCTGTGACGACGGAAGTGGCGGAGCAGACGGCTCCCTCTGGTGGACAATGTACGCAGTTCTGATAGCGTACTAGTTCTCCAGGGGTCGGGCCTTCCTGTCTCCTCGTCACGCTCACTCGGCGCAGTATTGGTACGGCTCTCAGCGGAACGCGGCCGGAGTAGCCTGCCAGTGTCTAGTATCCCTATCCAGGACTAACCTGTTACAGGTGACTCTTGACTCCTGCTGCCTCCAAACGACTCGTACAGCTCAAACACACGATTTCAGCATGAGAATAAAATATAAGTAAGCAGCTACCTGCTTTACAGGAGCCAATGAGCAAAATGACTTACACGAACAGATAAGTCTGAGATTTACCGAATTTCGAAATCGTGGAACTGCACTAATTATTAATACAGGTAGAGTAGGGTAGATTAGGGGAGGGTTAAGTAGAGTAGTGTAGTCTAGGGTAGGGTAGAGTAGTCAATTTTATATTTTGCACAGCAAATGAATTGCACACAAGTTTAGCACATTATTATTTCGTAAACAGACATCGTGTATCTTCGAGCTGGCGGTGGTCTGACAACTAGACTCTTGTATCACAGAGGGGTGTACATCGTGCCTGACAATAGTCGCGAATGACAATTTCAGAATCACTCGGAAATTTCCGGAATGTTCATAGCTGCTTATTTCAAACCTGGGCCGTGTTACACAGCCGAATTATGCCAGCATTCAGACACCTAACTCTAATCTCACTTATCTTCCTTGTATGCGCGGAAAGTTAAAATCGTGTATTATAAAATAGTGCTTGTTGAAGCACTCATTTTTTTTTTTTTTTATTTAAACCAAATATTAAAATTCATTATAATGTAATTAATATTATAAATAGTAAAAATGCAATAAGCTGATTTAGCTAGACGTTATATCTAATTACGGGCAATTGGTTATAACATTTAAAACAGGGTTTCTTAACCTTTTTGTAGTCACGGACCACTTTCAAGATTTTAATAATCTGACGGACCCCTTCCGAACTTAATTATCTTAGACAACGTAAGACGCATATCATCTTTGACGTCTAGTCGGTTACGATTTTTAGTTTTAATTGACACTAATACTGAGAACCTTGACTCACAAAAATACGTAGTAGCAAACGGAATTAATATGGACATTGCTCGTTTAACAAGAAGGTAAGCTTGTCCTAAACTACACAAAAAATCGCAAACATCCTTCGCGTTAAATTCAGCTTGCAATACTGCTTTGGATCTCATGTCAATTAAATCATCTTTAATAAGATCTTCATCATTGATATCATTCATATCAATCATAAACGGACTACTCACCTATGTCTCCTGATTAAGGCTTTCTGGGCAAAAGTACCCTTCAAAAGAATTATGTAGTGCTTTAAGATGTTCTGACACTTCTTTTTGTACTTCATTTGATAAACTTCTTGCAGATTGCGCTTCACTAGGCGACAGCAGTTCTTCCAACATAAAAAAATTTGCAGTAACACCCGCATCCACTCTCCTTTTCCAAAGTGGCAGCTTACCTAGAAAAGCTTTTAACCGTTCAGTTGCATCCACGATGGTGACTGCAGGACCCTGAAGAGACAGATTTATATCGTTCAAATAACTAAAAATGTCGGCTAAGTAAGCTAGTCCTAGTAAAAAGTTTTCAGTCTCCAGAATTTTGTGCAGTTCGTTTTCTTTCTCTTTCAGAAATATTGACACTTCCACGCATAACTCGAATAAGCGCTTCAAAATTTGTCCTCTTGATAACCATCGAACTTCTGTATAGTAGAGCAGTACTTCGTGTTCGGATCTCATTTCGTGACAAAATTTCTTAAAAAGGCGGTGATTCAAAGCTCTGGCTCTTATGAAGTTAATTATTTTGATACACGTGCACATTATTCCTATCAGGAAAGTAACCAAAGTTCGTGACGCCAATGCATGTCGGTGTAAGAAACAGTGAGTTATCGTGACATTAGGAACCTCTTTCTTGACCAATGGTGCAAAACCAGAAGTGTTTCCGAGCATCGCAGGTGCTCCATCTGTACATAAACTGCCAAGCTTATTTTTCGAATCTACGTCGTGTTTCGCAAAAAACTTTTTATCATATTAAACACATCCGCCGCTTTGGTAGTTCCCAAAAGTGAGTCGCAAAAAAGAAACTCTTCTTTTATACTTTGCGTTTCATGATGTACGTAACGTACGAACACCAAGAGCTGGGAACACTGTGATACATCTGTGCACAAGGCTTTACAAGAGTTTCTGCGATAGTGTGTGGCTTTTTTTGCTGGGCAATGCGATATGCAACTTTGTACGATGCTTCCAAACATGGTTTTTGAGTTGGAGTGAAACCTAGTTTGCGTAAAGTGCCGGCTTTCTCAAACCGAGCTTTCTTGGCACGAAAAACATCCACGGTATCAGATGTGTTTCCTGAGTGGACAGATGTAAGGTGGTCTGACAATTTTGCTGGCTTCATACAGCCATTAGCAAGCACTTTGCCACATAAAAAGCACTGCGGCTATTGTGTTCCATCTCGTACTGTAATAAACGTAAAACCGTAGGTGACATACGAATCGTTATATTTTCTTTGGCATTTTTAACAAACTGTGACAAGCAATATAATTATTTTTTACAAAAATACTAAATACACTCCAATTAATTAATACAAAACGTTGTAAGTAATGATGTTTCATACTTACATTTTTGTTGACTCGAATATGAAACTGATTTGAGTAGTAATATTGTTATTAATAGTGCGTTCCAAAACGTAACCAGGGTAACCGGTCATTTTGTGCTTGGTCATGTTTTGGTTACGAGTTATCCACCGCAATTTAGGAACGCCGAAAATAACCGGCGGTTATCTAGGGGAAAAAAATGGTGGGGGATTTGACAGCTGATGTAGGAGAACCTCAAATTGTATCATCAGATCACATCAGATGTCAATTGTCAGCAAGAAGTAACATTGTCAGTTGTTGTCAGTATTGTATTGCGATTGTACTGTACGAAAATTTTGTATGTATGTGCACATCACCTTAGTTATTTATATCAATTGTAATATTGCAATACACATTATTTCAGAATATGGATAATATAGCAAAGATGGCCATAAACGAATTGCTGTTAACATCGTCAGACAGTAGTGAAGATGAGATGGAAATTATTGCTACTGCAGTATACAGTTCAGTAATTGCCTTAAATAATTTGTATGGTAGTAATTTTTGCTTTAATAACATTATAGGACCGTTAAATGAGAGGAGACCACACATAGAAGACTATGTGGTTTCGGTAGTAGAGAAGTACTCTGAAGAAGAATTTCAGTCTCATTTTAGACTAAAAAGAGGTACCATGATGTATATACATAATATTATGAAAGACAAACTACAAAATAAATCATACGTAGGAAGACCGTGTGTCTCCTCTATGGAGCAATTGCTTTCTGCAATTTGGTATTTGGCAACACCTGAGTCATACAGGTATATATCACGCAATACATATTTGTTTATTGTAGTTTAAAATTCAAAATTGTGTCATTTCATTGTAGATCTATGTGCGATCGGTTTAACATCGGAAAAGGAACAGGTGTTAGAAATGTCAGAAAAGTTTCGGATGCCCTCTTTCAGCTAGCTCCTCTGTTCATTAAATGGCCTAATGACGCAGAAAAAGAAGAAATTAGTCGTCACTTTAATAGAACCAATAAATTCCCCAACATTATAGGAGCTATTGATGGAACTTACATTAAAATTCCAATGCCGAAAGAGAATGGACGATCTTACATTTGTCGCAAAAATTTTGCTGCTGTTACTTTGCAGGTAAAAAATATGATTTTATAAAGCATGACTGGTTACAAAATATATTCTTTCTGCATACTACAGGCCATTTGTGATCACCGTATGTTGTTTACGCACTGTTATGCGGGTGAAACAGCCTCTGTACATGATGCCACCGTTCTAAGAAGATCTGAAGTATGGAATCATATAACTGAACGTTCAGATATTATGTTCCCAGGGAATTACAGTATTGTAGGCGACAAAGCGTATCCTTGCTTAAAACAGCTACTTGTCCCTTATAAAGAAGGGCTTCAGTTCAATGAACAAAACAGATTATATAACTATCGCCATGCGTCATGTAGAAGCATAATTGAAAGAGCGTTCGCGATTTTGAAAGGACGTTTCCGTATCTTAAAATTTCTGGACATGCATCGCATTGATTGGATATCAAAAATTATAATTGCGTGCTGTGTTCTTCATAACATCAGTATTATGCAGAATGATTTGTTACAAGAAGAGTTTCTTGATATTCATGGATTTGAGGATGAACATGATATACCTATTATTCAATTAACAGATGAAGGGAGAAGGCGTGAAGGAATAATGTATAGGGATCAAGTATGTAATGGATTAGTACCCTAGCAATTAAGTTTGCCTACGACAGTTTATCTAGTGCTAAAGAGTTTAATAATATAAAGAATAATATAAAGATATATATATATATATATATATATATATATATATATATATATATATATATAATGAACAAAAAAATAATTATAATAGTCATATGTATATAATAAACACAAAATTGAGATCAGCGGATATGGACCAGTGAGAGCATATTATATGAATAAATTTTAATTGCACATTATGATATATAGTCATTCAAGAATTTTAATACTTTTTCTTTCTGTTCCATACGTTCCTTGTGCCTCCTTTCTTTGTTTGCCTCCATTTCCTGCAGAACTTTTGTGAGGTCATCACTTTTCCTCTTGCGATTTGACTTTCCTGTTGCTATATATAATAATAATACATTAGTTATGTACATGTCATACATTTTCATTATATTTATTATATTACGTGTACTCGGGGAACTGGAACCAGAGTGACACTGCTGCAATCCTGTAGTTACTTTACCCGAGGAAGACGCAGTTGCTACGGGTGTTATTTCAGGTTTCTTATGCAAGATTTCATGCATTGCCTGCAAATAAATATGTGAGTGTGAAATTTTGTGGAAACATGTACAAAGTTTACATCAAAAAACTTCCACTGCCTTCTGGTTTGTCCCGTGGAATAGACCGGTGCCGTCTCATATGTAGCGGTGAGCCAGTACGGTATGAAACAGTTCAGCAACGGTTTTTGACGGTGAGTTGTGTAAAGCGGTGAACGTAATACTGCGCTCCTACGTGTTTCAAGCAAATAATAGTTGTTTTTTTTTTTTATTAAGCACACCATGTGTTCGAAACAACAGATTGCTACGTGGTCATCTGAACAAGATGAAATACTAATTGACTTTGTCAGGACTAGTGATGGGATAATTCGAATTAAAAATAACCTGTAATTCGATTATTGAAGAAATTTATACAATTCGATTATAAAATTCCATAATTCGAATTAAAAATAATCGGCAAGACAGTTGAAAAATAACGATTCTAGAAAATCGGTTTGTTTAGATTTCGGATAGAATTTTTCGATTCAGAACTCGACAAAATAGAATACTGATTACTGAAATTTTAACCGAACGCTGCCGAGACGAATAACGACAATTAAATGGAACTGCGAAGAAAGCAAGTCAGGACAGGACTCAGAAAACATGAATAAAAAAATAACATTAAAAGAAGACATTTAATTAATTACTTCAACGAAACAATAAAATATTATATATATATATATATATATATATATATATATATATATATATATATATATATAATAATGTGTTAATATAGAAAATATACTTTTTAATATTTCTAATTAAACAAAAGAATCAAATTATTTGGCAACGGAAAACAGTAAATAGGTATGAATTATTTTTTTGTTTATACAGTAGAATTCTTAAAACTAAAAAATAGCACATGCTATGGAATTAAAAATTCAACAGAAATAAATAATTAAAAATGTGAATTCAAAAATACAATGTAATTTAAATTTTTTGGGGCAAGTCTGTTTCTCCTAGAATTTGTGAGTTGGCCAGTTTTAGAAAACACTCTCTCTGATGGCACGGACGTCGCAGGTACACAAAGGTATTTCATAGCAAGTTCATATATTTCAGGAAAAAGGAGTTTATGTTTTTCCAGAACTCCAACGAATCTCTTTTACGTTCTAATATAGCCATTTCCAAATATTGTCTCACGCTCAAGACAACCATAGATGACGGAGTGGAAAATGTTGTTATCTTGGATAACTTGCTGTCAAAATGGGACCAAAGGTCGTCGTTAGAACAGGTAGAATTGCAGGCTTGTGGTTCCGAATTAATTTGTGTATTGCGCTCACTCATAGAAGTATTATTTTTACTGGCAATTAACTGACTAAGTTCTTCAATTACCCACTTTTGAGCATTATTTGTATTGTCCTCTGAACCAAATCCAACTTTTTTAAATCTTGGATCCAGAAAACAAGCTTTTGCAGCAATTTTACTAATTTCGAAACCGCCTAATCTACGAGTGACTGTTTCCATTAAAGTATTTTTTAACCGTTCGCCAACGTCTGTCTCAGTAATCACATTTCTCAACGTGTACTGAAATCCTCGTATTAAGGGAATTATTAGTGAAATCGTAGGATAATTGTAGACTCTGATGCAAGAAGGGGATAAGTCAAATTTTTTAGATTTTACAGGAGAGGCAAAATCCTTTTAGTTTTTTTCATGTTGGTTTTAATGTTAATCCAGGTCGAGATGGAAAAGCTTAATATTTTTGGCTATATGAGATAAAGTTGCTCGCAGAAATAAACTTGATATTTAGGAAATAAGTTTTGTGGGGCAAGAAAGGTATATGTTAACTTCTTTCTACTCTTTTTATATAAGAAGGTGCAAGAAAGGGATAAGTAAAAAAAATACAATACTTTTGTATATAACTTATTCTTTATTATTCTACATAGTACTTTAAGTAAGAATATAACCAAAAATACATTCAAGTTTAAAAATTAAACGTTATAGTCAATAAATGTTTATTCTACATCAGAGTTATTATCGGACTCACTAACGGCTGAATCTTGGTTTTCTAAAGATTTGTCCGATTTAAGAGACAGGTAAAAGTGCATATCACTTTTGGCTACATATTCACTGGCCAACTGCATTACGTTTTTATACTTCAAATCTTTCAAAGGCAACTTATCTAAATAAGCCTTTGTCACGTTAGTTAATGTAGGATTTGCAGCGTTTTTCAACAATACAAAATGTGTTAGAGCAGCATCGGCGCTAGCCCCGGTGCTACAGGCAACTCCACCTGTATTTTTGGTGTACTTAAATACACGATAGGAGGAAATTGCAAACTTTTCTTTTATTTCAGATTTTGGGGTCGGATTAAAAAAAATTTTCAAATGATCAGTGTAGTTAAATACCATAGATTGGGTAACAGGTATGACATGAAATTTTCGGGAAGATGACTTGACAATCTCCATATACTCTTGGGGTAAATAAATTCGATCGATACGACGTTTTTTCTTCTCTATTATCCCGAAAAACCTATCGCAGGGTAAAAAACTATGCCCTGGTTCGGGAAAACGATGCACTATTGTGTCAAATCTGCCTGTATAACACAAAGTTGCTAAAAATCGAACCAGGGTATGGTTTTTATTTTGGGCGCAACAGTTATCACTAAACAAGTATAGAATCTTTACATCTGGATCAAGTATGTTTTCAATGTAATATTGTAAAAAGCTTAAAACATCGTTGGCCCCTTTTTTACAGGTGGTTTCATCATACATGAAGAAATGTCCCATTTTATTTTTCGCCGAGTGTATGCAAAAATTCTGAACCCATAGCTGACGCAAATAAAATGCATCCCCAGACGGCACTTTGGGTAGGGGCATGTTCTGCTGAAAGTCAAAAGACAAAACTTCAATGTGATCGTTTTCTTGCGCCTGTTTCGATTTTTCTTTCAGTTCCTTGTAGAACCACTCAGACTTGAGAATGTGTAGCTTTTTTTGGGTTTCAAAACTTTTCTTTTCTTCTTCTGATTCTGCACCCTGAATCCTGTTTTCTAATGTATCACATTTCTTGCACGTGTCTTTCCTTATATGGCCAAAACTGATATTGAAATTTTCCCGAAAATAACGACCATAATAATCATAGGAAATTTTTGGTTTAAACGGCAGTTTGTCTTGTTTTAGTCTATAAGCTTCTGGTTCGAATTGTTTGAGGTATAGATCGTACATGATTGTAAGATTTAAATCGGGAGACAAATATTGTCTACTGCTTCTTGTTCGAGAATAATGCGATATTTGCTTAGGAAAGCTCTCAATATGGTTATGAACTTGCTTTTTCAAATGTTCCGGAATCATATTTGGCCTATTAGCGTGCTTACCTCTTTTGTCCTGGACAGGGGTTACATTGCTTTTCAAGTGACATGCAATACGTTCTAAGCGCTTTTTGCCGATTCCATGGATTAAACATAGAGCTTGCTTACAGACTGGTAACTCAAATGCACCCTTCCTCAGCTAAAACAAAATTAATATATGAATAATACAAAAATGCAAAAAAATACCTGGATATTTACCCTATACTTGAAGGTGCTATTTCGTTGTGAATTGGCGTTCAAAACATTTTTACGACGTCTTTTAATCTGGCTAACTGTTATTAAACTTGATAGGTATGAATCTTGTTTTTCTTGATCCGCAAGGCCATTAAATGCGGTTAGTATTTCATTTTTTTCACCTGGAGAAAGCTTTTTCAAACACTCTTTGTGACATTTACAGTCAGTGCCTTGCTTGCGTTCTGGCATCATTTTTCCTGAGGTTATGGAGGTATAGCTCTCTCCCTTGGCCCTTTTTACTTTTTGCACGTTCCTTTCCCAACTATTTACATCACGTTTTTTTTTCTTAACACCTGCCTCGCTTGTTTCTTGTCCTTGTATGGGTTCATCCTCAGAAGACGAGTTTGGCGAGTTCGGTACGTATTCGCTACCCGAACTCTGAAAGGGCTCAGTCTCCGTTTCACTTTCACCTTCAGCTTGCTCACTATCACTACTTAGTCCTGCACTCGGTCCTGCACTTTCATCACGTTTCGCCATAATAACTTAATGATAGCTGGCTTACAGAAAAGCAAAAACCGCTCCGGCGATACTATGCACTCGTTAGTTGGTAAACAAACATGGCCGTTTGACAGGTGCATAGAAGGGATTTGGGCGGGGCATTTAAAAAGTACAATTTATTTGTGGTGCAAGAGCGGGATAAGTAACACACCACATATACCATTCTTGCACCAGTATATCATAGGGGATATGTGTTTTTCTGTTATAACTCGGTGGCTACTCATTGCACGTGTACCATATTTGCACCACAGCGAAAGAGCATATTTGGTTACCTATAGGCGGAATAATCTCATTTTTCATAATTTTGCACATATCCCCTTCTTGCATCAGGGTCTTCAATTTTCAGCAGATAAAATTATTGTTAAATCATTTGCAGATTTTAATACCTGAATGCATTCGCCCAATATTTTCCATTCTTCTGCATCTAGAAAGTCAGGAGCATTCCGTAAATTGGTGACAGCAACACGCAATGGATCTTTGATGTGTAATAATCTATCAATCATAATGAAGCAGGAATTCCATCTTGTGGCTACATCTTGTTTAACTTTTAAACTTGGTAAACCCATCTGTTCTTGCACACTTTTCAGTTTTTCTCTTGCAAGAACGCTATGCTTGAAATACCCTACAAGAGCTCTACATTTTTTTTAAATCTCCCCTAAATTTTCAGTGCTAGACAAAGCATCGTTGACCCTTAAATTAAGCGTATGAGCGACGCAAGGGTGGTGGTGTTTTTTAAGACATTCATTAATGGCCTTTTTGACATTGGATCCATTGTCGGAAACAACGGTCACAATTTTATTAGATATATTCCAATCATTTAAAATTGAAGTTAAACATCTTGCAATATTTTCTCGAGTATGAGATCCACACACTTCTTCTGTGGCTAAAACTCGCGCACACATCTTAGCTTCAGATATAAAGTGACATGTTACAGTCAAATAAGCTCTGTTGCTGTCCGACGTCCAGATATCCGTTGTAATTGCACAATGTTTAATTTTACTTAACATTGATTTTAATGATGAAACTGCCTCCATATAATGCTTAGGTAAAATATCGTTTGTCAATCGTTTCCTACTAGGCGGTTTGTATAAAGGTTGTAATTCATGCGATTATTCTATAAAACCTTCATTTTCCACTAACGACACAGGTTGATAATCCTTCGTAATCATTTTTAATAATTTCGTATCAATACTTGCAATTTTTTATTCTGAGATTTGACTTGCACTTTTAGCACCATAAAGTTTCAATTGTTTAGATGGATGTTTTTTCTGCAATTCGGAAGAAATGTTTTTTGAATAGTTACACCGGAGGATCTAGAAGACAGGACACTTATTGCACTGATATCACAACTATTGCTACTTGAAATGATACTTCTATTACTTCTAGAAAAAATAATGGACGGTGAACTTGAATTTGCCTCTATATTTACATCGTCATTGTTGTCATGTTCGTCTTCTACTTTAGAGATTTGAGGCGTTTCTTCTACTAATTTTACTGTTGGATGGATTCTTCTCAAATGCTGTCTCAAATTTGGTGTACCATCAAAATATTTGATAATTTTCTTACTCAAATTACATTTAGCATGATTAGTGTATGACGTTTACGACGCTTTACACAGCCCTGGCTAGCCGTTGCTGGTTGAAGAGAGCAGTCGAAGGTTCGTCGGTAGGCAAAGGAAAGTTAGAACTAAAACACCGCAGTTTTCAAAGTTTAAACTTAACAATTTGTATTGCTGATTATACTTTAAAAAATAACAACAAAAAGATATTTAATCTTACTGGGGAACAAAGCAGAAACAACGGAGATTTACACCGTGTTGGGCGCCACCTGTCAAATGAGCTCTCGTGGCTACAGAAGCCGACAGGTGCTTCAGCAGCACGATGTTATAAAAAGGCAAACGTAAAGGTGAAAGACAGCATCAGGTGGAGGTTAGCTATTCCTCTTCTGCACTGGCAGACTCCCCCTCGGTCACCGACTCAGCCGGACGTCCTACAGTGTCAGATTGAGCCAGCGTCTCCCGCTGTGGGCTGATCCCCAAACCCTTTGGGCTGCTCCACAGGGGTAGATCCTTCTATGCTCTAATCGGATCCTCAGATTGGTGGTTTGGGAATTCGGCAGGCAGTCACCGGAGGAGACTACCAGTGCCTGATTCCCTACTCAGGACAAGCCTGTTACACAATACTCACACCGTCGACCGTCTTCTACGACTCGTTCAGCTCAACAAACAGAAACAGTGTAAATCACACATACACAGTACCAGAGCACTAGTGCAAGATAGACAATAATTGCCTGTACAAACCCAGTATTTTAAAACTACAAAAGTACGCAAGGATAGGATGTTATGGGAGAAGGTTAATTCTCGTACCGGTCTTACTTGTTCCCGTCATGCAAGTGTGAAGTTATCTCAAAGCTGAAACACAATTCGTGTTCACAAAAACAATACAAATCAAGTTCTAGACACCCAGTCTCTGACTTGAAAATTCAACATACAATTTTATACAGAATTACCGTGAATTTATATTTATTATCAAAATAGAAATATTATTCCAAACAAAACCAAACTTCCCGGTAACGGAAGGTTCTACTCCCTCTACGGGGAGCGATCAAAACCAACCTGTTGACACTCAGGTCAACTTTAAACAAAATAGCGGATAGCACACCGGCTACCGCACACGTGATTCTCTCACAAGAGAAACCATTTACAAAAAGCAAAACACGGCTATACCGCGAAAACTAGCTAAACGCTAAACCAATCATGCAAGCATACTATTGTATTTCACAAAATACTCACGATTATGACAAAAATATTGCCGACGAGCGGCTGCTCACGTCGCGAAACACTCGGGCTGAACGGTGTGGAAAAACTACGTATGTAACGTACGGGTGACTTTGCAACACCGAAAATTGAAATCAAAAACAGTAAACTAAGTATACGTTTTTCTTATCAAACCACAAAACTATTGGAACGTAGTCACGTGGTTTTTACACGTCGTAAAAACATTTATTAAACACAAACACACTCGTAGCGTGAAACTACTCGCGCTACGCGACATACCTGAACATAACCCGAACAACCTACGAATTACCTCTTACGTGACTGTTTCAGATATTCTTATTTAGTCCGCCAAAAATCAAAACGTTACAAGTGTTATCACCTTTATTAAAATAATTCCAAACAACAGAACTTTTCTTACACCCTGGAGGACTCGTTTTGATTATAATTTATAACTATAAATATTTGACGCATCAAATACGCGGGTAATACGAGTTGACTGAGTGAGCGATTCCTGTCCTGTCGTGTCCTATCTTGTTTGTTTTCGTCAGTTCGTTCATACTCGTGCGCAGTCGAATCGAAACGAGTGATTTTTAGCTCGGTTATAATCGAATCTATGCGCCTGCCTAGAGCTCGAGCACTGGCGGCCGGACCGAATGAAAAATAATTCGAATTATCATCCGATTATTAAAATAATCGAATCGGTAGAATTCGATTATTGAAATAATCCGATTATGCCCATCACTAGTCAGGACACATGAAAGTCTATATAACATTCAATTGAAGGAGTATCGAAATAGCCAATCAAGGCAACGTTTGTGGCATGAAATAGGAGACATACTAAAAAAAAAAACAGATAAATAAATAAATAGAGCTATTATTAGTTATGGTTTATATACGAGTAGTTATAGGTTTTTATATAATGCGGTTTTATAAATAATGTTTTTATTAGTTACAATTAATAGTGGTTTTATTTTATTTTAATTTTGCTTATGTTTTCCTGCCATTCCACAGCACCCGGACCATTAAAATATAACTTCAATATTTCACGAATTTGAATTGGTGTGTTCGCTCCACGTGAATTATTTTGAATTAATGGTATCAAATTTTTTTGGTGGTAATGGCAGTCGACCATTGTTATTAGCCTGTGGGGAAGCGGTACATTTGCGTCTTGTAATATATTGTGTAGTATGCATGCAGATGTAATTGTGTCCATATGACAGTACGACTTCAGACTTTACTCTACTCGCTACCGCTATGACGGCCGTACTTGCCTCACCGCTTTTCGTGACGTCACTCACCGTATTATTACGGCCGTAACATGACGGCACCGCTTTGGAGGAAACCGAAGCTTAAGGGCGGTTTCACACACAGCGGTTTCTGCCGACTCGTCAGTCGAGTATTCTGCCGAATCGGCACGTGTATCTGTGTTTGCAAATGATGCAAAGCACACACTGCTGCAAGTATTGTCTGGCGGCTGAGGAGCCGTCTCGACAGCTCGTTTATGCCAAGGAATGCGCACGTTTTTATTGCTGATGCGACTCTTGATAACGTTGTTTTGTATGAACGCTTCCACATACATCGGTTTTACGCGCGTTTTGTGACGAAACATGGAGTTTAGAAATATTTCAATTCGGTTTTACCTATACATGTACTTACATATTTTAGATTTATTGTTTTATTAGCACCGTACTGTTTAGTATTTTGAAAATGAATAAGTAAATATGTATTAAATATAATATCTTTTAATTGGATGTTGATTTTAGAGAAATATTTAAACCATATTTACGTAATAAATAAGATATTTTGATTATTATTATTAAAATTATTGCTATTAACAATGGTTTTAATGTTAATATGATTAATAACATTATTGCTATTTACAACAAGAAACGGTTATTTAAAATTATTTACCCTATTACTACAATTAATCAAGATTCCAAATATTTTACATTAACATATTTTGGCACAATTTCCGACAATATCTTATTTATTACGTAAATATGGTTTAAATATTCCGTTAAAGATAGACAGAAAGACAAAATAGAAAATTTAAATAAGTTAGGAGTGTATTTATTGATTTGTAGATGCAAAGATATATGATATTGGCCAGTTAGGGCGAAATTTTAATATTCTATTTAATTTATTTTCAAACGACGCCATTGACATGCGGGTGTAATTAAAAAATTTCTCGTCATCCTGTCTTACTTCGGAAAATAAAGTGTAATAATGTCCTTTTCTTAAACGATTATCAACAATAGGATGAACCCACATCCGTCGCTTCCTCTTGATTTTTCTTTTTAATCTTAAATAGATAAGGGCCACAAGTGTCAGAAATCGCAAATCGTCGTCCATTTTGTAACTTCACTGCAGACTGTTGCACACTCGTTCTGCGCATCGGTGTGTATTTTTCAAAACCGCTATGTGTGTCATTGTCGAGCGGAAGCCGAATCGGCACAACACGCTGTGTGTGTAATGTTACAGCAGAAGCCGACTCGGCTGACGAGTCGGCAGAAACCGCTGTGTGTGAAACCGCACTAAGACAATATAAGTGCGCAAACTGAAAACGAGCTGGTGATCGCGCCCGCTTCTCTTGCGCGTTCTACCGCGTTCGTCTGACCGCCTTGCGGGCAAACGCAGCCTACACCATTGACAGCGTAGAATTTAACATACATTTTACTAAAATGAATGACATTTTTTTTTGTAATTAGTAAATTGTTTTTAATTCATTATGTGAAGCAGTTTTTCGAATCATTCTATATTCATTCTGAAATATACATGAAAAGGCTCTTCATAATTTCGAAGTTCATGAAATAGCGTATGGTATTGTCTCTTTGTCTA
This sequence comes from Carabus problematicus, assembly GCA_963422195.1. NCBI lineage: Eukaryota > Metazoa > Arthropoda > Insecta > Coleoptera > Carabidae > Carabus > Carabus problematicus. The sequence continues at coordinate 4,875,365 of OY728580.1, forward strand.
TATAATATTTCTTCATCTTCCATTACTTGTTCTATGTCCATTGTACACTTTGACTTTGAAATTAATGGTTGATATGGAGTACCGGGGCTTCGCTCCATAACTTCCGTCGTCTCAAGTATGGGGTTTGTTATTTATTTTTAAGACAGTTTGTGCTGCAGTGCTATATTCTCAGCACCATTCTAGGTCTGTTGTATGTGAGTTCTGTTCATCGTACTCCTTTAACTCGCGAACTGTCGGGTTGGAATATTGGTTCAGGCCTCGGAAGAAGATCGTAGCATTATCCCATATATAGGTTTGTATGTGCGGTAGGTTTATGTCTGCATGCAATTGGTCGTTTCGTATAAACCATGGTGCATCTAGGGCTATTCGGATAGTTTTGTTCTGGAAGATTTGAATCCTCTTGAGGTCCTGTTTCACGGGCGAAGCGTAAGTGATTGCTGGGCGTAGGATAGCCGTGTATATCAGCAGCTTGTTGTCGATTGATAGTTTGCTGTTTCTGCATAATAGTGGCTATAGTTGGGTTCTTGCGCCGATAGCTTTGCTTATGGATTGAGAAATGTGTTCCTTCCAGGTCATTTTGGGGTGAGGAGGAGGCCGAGATATTTTACGCTGTTTGTCCATGGGATTGGCTGGTTGTGTAGTGTTACGTTTGTCATTGGTTTTCGTTTTCGTCTGGAGAAGAGAATGGCTGCACTTTTAGTCGCATTAATGTCAATTCTCCATTTGTCGTACCATTCTTGTAGTTCGTCGGCTGCGTTTTGGAGTTTACGAATGGCCAGTGCAGGACACCGAGACCTACTTAGCAGTGCTGTGTCGTCTGCGTAGAGTGCAACAATACTGTAATTGTCTCTGGGTTTTGGTTGGTCGCTTGTGTATATTGAAAACAATAACGGTAAAAATATGGAGCCTTGTGGGACTCCTGCTGTCATTGTGCGCTCTGTAGAGTGGTGGGTAGGCATTTTTATGCTGAATCTACGAGAATTCATATATGACGAAATCATTTTTATCATGGCAACGCTGTAACCCAGTGTGGACATTTTATATATGAGGCCTTTATGCCAAACCTTGTCAAACGCCTTTGATATATCCAGAAATATTGCTCCGGTTGCCTGTTTCTTATTAAACCCGTCTGTGATATATTCGGTAACCCTTAGAAGTTGGTGAGTTGTGGATAGTTTTGATCTAAACCCATATTGTTCGTCGGGGATAATGTTTAGTCGGTCCGGATTGTAGTCGGTTTTGAATGATCTTTTCAAAAGTTCTTCCGATCGTGGAAATGAGGCTGATAGGTCTGTAATTTTCTGCGAAGGCTGGATCCTTACCGGGTTTATGTATGATCACCACATCCGCCTTCTTCCATTGCGATGGAAAATGATCAAGTCTTATGGCAGCATTGAAAATTGCAGTCAGTGCAGCAATGCCTCTTTTGTACATTAATTTTAGTTGTTGCTTCTAAATTAGTCAGGATTGGCGTTAGGACTCTGTAGTGATTAATACTTCTTTTTACGAGGATGGCTGTCTCTCCTCCAGGTCCCCTCTGTCTGTCGTTTCGGTAAGTAGCATAGTTGGCCATTTTCAGTCTGTTTCCGGCTCGTAGGTTTAGTAAAATCGCGTCTAGTTTGTGGTGTTGGGCAAATGCTGCTAACTCTAGTTTCTGTTTGTCAATACCATTCGCATTGAAGAATGCGATCTTGAGTGTTAGTTTTGTATTTGTTTCTGTATTCATTGTTGGAGTTTAGTTATCGCTTTCAGTAGTATCGGGACCTGTTCTGCGCTGGATTTAGCGGAATTTAGTTCGGTGATGATGTTGAGAAGAGTTATCAGCGTATCTGCAGTGTTGGTTTTCTTCGCCGTTGTGTTTGGATCATTGTTTTGCTTGGTTGTGCTTGTACCTGGTATAGCGTTTGCATTTTTGTTTTTCGAGATTTCAGCGAAAGTTCCTTTGTCTAGCTTTGGGGGAGTGGCCTGGACTGGAGTAGATATTTGTACAGTTGGTGGTTGTGGTTGTGAGTAATTTTGTTGTTTCCTTCTTTTTGGGACTGCTTTGCAACCTCTGTAACTGGCAGTATGTGGTTCACCGCAGTTTGCACATTTGGCGGGAGTGTCTTTGTCCTTTTGGCATAGTGACGTATGATGGTCTTCTGCACATTTAACGCTCTTCGGGGGCACGTGGCAATTGTTGGCCCCGTGTCCGAATTTTTGACAACGGTGGCATTGCGTAATCTCGGGGCGTCGCCTTAACGACTCCACGCGTACCCGTAGGAAAAGGATGTTTGTTAATTGGAAAATTTCTTTTCCTTCTGGCTTCTTGAGTTGGACGAGAATCATTGTTTTTCAGGAAATAATGTTTCTGTGCACACCAGCAACAATTAGGATGCCAGAAATGCGTCGAGCTCAGCTTCAATAAATGGCTCAAATGATTTTTGTGGTGGCCTATTAGAAATACTTTGCACGTCGTGCTTGTTGAACGCATCACAAACTCTTTTGCTTTTCCGATTAGTTTCTCGTAATATGATTAATCTCTGGACTCATTATTGACTTGAACAGCTCTTTTGGTGTATGCAAGTTGCTGATTGCTGCAGGCCCACCCCTGTATCGTACGATGTTACGTGATTTAGTTGGTGAGCTTGGCAGTGGATTAATATGCCATTCAGTACCATCCTTAGCTGTCCAAATGCAATCGTCACATTTATCAGGTTCGTCCTCAACACTTTCGTCTGAGTCGTATTCTTCTTCCTGCTCTAATACCGTTTCTTGTTCCTCGTCTGACTCTTCTGCAGTCGAATCAACCGCTTGCGATACATAATTATCGTCATCAGATGCAACATGTGTATATTCCTCATATTCTGAATCAGTCTCTGATAATTCTGCTTATATCTGCAGAGAAATAAAAAATAAAAACAAATGAGTAATCTTTCAATATGAAATACATCTAAATTGTAGGTTTGATACAATATGATACTAACCTTAATAGTCTTGTACTTGGATTATATCAGCTGTGAACAATCTAAACATAAATATAACAAAACTTTAACCGGAATAAATCAAAATCTATAGATACTAAGAATCGTATAGAAATTATACGAAAATTGAGAGTTTTAAAGCCAGAATATACACGATATGCACAAGGTACAATGTACCTATGCCACTTGTTAGCGTTGTAAAATTATGCCGCCGGACAAAGGTTAAGGTTGCAATACTTTGCCAGCATCTATCTCTACTGGCACATTGACCACTGCCATATTTGCCTCGGGTACTCGGGATAGTACATCATCTCCAATGGGTGCTTGTTCTTCATCAACTACAAAATAAATTGTGCAACATCATATGTATTTAAAGCAAATGTTTGTATTACCTTGCTCTGTTGACAAAAGATTTTGTAATTCATCTACTGAATGGCTCATATAGATTAAAAATCTTCGGACATCGCCTGTGTCCGTTAACAGTTCGTGAGCAGGCTGGATTCGTTGATCAAAATATACGTATCGCAGGCGACGGCGTCTTGGTAGCACATGTCCGGCATCCAATCGCTCCAAATCAATGGCTTTTTCCGTGGTCTATCATTTGGAGTTTCTCAAAGAATACCCATATATTCGGATATAGGCGGGATACAAGTTTGAAATTTGTCAAGTTTATTAATACTAAATCAAGCAATAGTTTATAAACTATTGCTTGTATTCTATAGAATACAAACATATAAACATCCCGATGGAAGGACTCTACCAAATTATTAGTTCTATGCATTTGTCGATGCACACTAATACGCAATGACATGTAAACGAAAAATTGCCTTAATTGTTCGTTTACATCTGGCATTCTCTCTAGAATTTCTATTCCAGGCAGTATTTGTTCTTCCGCAAGTAGTGGAAGAACCATAGTCATTTTAATCAACTTCTTTGTCTCCTAGTTGGTCTGGACACCTAGTGCTCGAGATTTTTTGAACAGAGCCTTTGTGTAATGAAACCAGCATCCCCATAGTCTGGTTTCCGGAAACACTGCCACTCTCAGAGCTGTCTCAGTCGCTCATTATGATATCGATATGTATACCAGGCAAACATGTATCCTTTACCTATTTTAGATTCAAAGTTACCCCTCGCCCCGCCCACACAGAGGGGGGTGGGGGACTATTTTTTGCAGTAATGTATGTCCCCGCAGAATGATTAAATTTTGATACTAGACATTTTTTCCTAGAGTGCCTATTTTTCGAGATATTTGAAAGTTTCAGGTTAAAAGACACCCGGTATATACAGGGTGAGTTTTTTAACCTGAGACTTTCAAATATCTCGAAAAATAGGCACTCTAGCAAAAAATGTCTAGTATCAAAATTTAATCATTCTGGGGGGGAAATACATTAGTGCAAAAAATAATCCCCCACCCCCCTCTTTGTGGGTGGGGCGAGGGGTAACTTTTAATCTAAGATAGGAACTCCAATTTTTTATTGCAGATTCGGATTCTACGGCTAAATGTACGTACGATCTGAATAAAATATTTTTTTCGGTTCGCTGTAATCGACGAAATTCAATTTTTTTCGATTTCTGCTACTAAGAACATATGCCTACGATTCTGCAATACGTTTTAAACAAAAAAACATCACGTTTTCATTGTAAATACTCGAAATTTGTTATAAAAAAACAAATGTCATGTTTTGATTGTAAAAAGTTTATTAACGTAAATGATTGATGAATAAACTAATTAGTAGTTTAAAATAAGTGTTCAAAATGATGGCCTTCGACTTCAATGCACTTATTAATCCGCTTTTCAAATGATTCTACACAACTGAGAAGTGTGTCTGCTTGAATTTCGGCACAAGCATATCTGATTCGCTCAACCATATTCTCCCGTGTTGTTGGTTCTTGTTTGTATACTTTCTCTTTGAGATAGCCCCACAAAAAGAAATCTGGCGAAGTAAGATCTGGTGATCTGGCAGGCCAATTTACCGGACCAGTTCTACCGATCCAGCGTCCATTGAAATCCCGATCAAGAACTTCACGTGCTACCATCGAATAGTGTGCTGGACAACCATCATGTTGAAACCACATGTTCTGTCGCACTTCCAAGCTCAAGTCTTCCAGTAATGTTGGCAGTTCGTTTTCCAAAATGTCTCGGTACATCTGACCATTCAATGTGCCTTCAATAATATGGGGGCCTATAAGTTTGTTGCCAATTATTCCACACCACACGTTGACACTCCACGGATGCTGATGTTCAACTTGGCGAAGCCAGTGCGGATTTGTAACACTCCAATAATGCATGTTGTGCCGATTGACCGTTCCATGGTTTGTAAAAGATGACTCGTCGGAAAACAACACGTTACGAAAAAAATTGGGGTTTTGCTGTATTTGTTCACGTGCCCATTGACAAAAAATTACCCGGTTTTGGAAATCAACGCCATGAAGATCTTGGTGTAAAGACACATGATAGGGATGATATTTGTGACGTTTTAAAATTTTCGAAACACTGCTTTGGGACAATCCGGAATCGCGAGCTATTTCTCTTGTACCAATATGCGGATTATGAGTCACTGCAGCCAATACACCAATTATATTATTTTCATCAGTCACTGCTGTTCGACGGGTCCTTTTTTTCGGTTGAACACTTCCATCAGTAGTAAATTTTTTGACAATTCGGTGAAATGAAGCACGTGACCGAATTCTATCCGGAAAACGTTGAGCGTAAAGAGTAACAGCATTATCAAGACTTCTGCCAGCTTCTCCATAAACCAAAACCATTTCAATTTTCTCTTGTGCAGTTAAATACTCCATTCTGAAGTTAATATTGACAGCCTAACGGAAAACAATGAAAACGCGACATTTGTTTTTTTATAACAAATTTCGAGTATTTACAATGAAAACGTGATGTTTTTTTGTTTAAAACGTATTGCAGAATCGTAGGCATATGTTCTTAGTAGAAGAAATCGAAAAAAATTGAATTTCGTCGATTACAGCGAACCGAAAAAAATATTTCATTCAGATCGTACGTACATTTAGCCGTAGAATCCGAATCTGCAATAATAAATTGGGGTTCCTATCTTAGATTAAAAGTTACCCCTCGCCCCTCCCACAAAGAGGGGGGTGGGGGATTATTTTTTGCACTAATGTATTTCCCCCCCAGAATGATTAAATTTTGATACTAGACATTTTTTCCTAGAGTGCCTATTTTTCGAGATATTTGAAAGTCTCAGGTTAAAAAACTCACCCTGTATATATATATATATATATATATATATATATATATATATATATATATATATATATATATATATATATATATTGCACAGCCTGGCTAGGCAGTGACGGTTATGGAGAGCAGTCGTGGATTCGAAGTACACGTGACTGAGAGGAGAGGGCAGTAACTCGCACACAACATACAAAAAAAACACTAAACTCACAAAGTAACAAAACGGAGTTTATTGCGTTTAAACAAAGTGACTCATATAAAAACAAACAAAAATACTTACCTTTTAAAAAAAGAATTGGACGCCACCTGCCTTTCAGTAAAAGTTATTCCCTGTGGAGAAGGCAGGGCCTCCAATCAGGGGGTAAATCAAGCAATAGTTTATAGAATACAAACCTATAAAGATCCCGATGGAAGGACTCTACCAAATTATTAGTCCTATGCGTTTGTCGATGCACACTAATGCGCAATGGCAACCATTGTCGTCGCACGTAAACGAAAAATTGCCTTAATTGTTCGTTTACATCTGGCATTCTCTCTAGAATTTCTATTCCAGGCAATATTTGTTCTTCCGCAAGTAGTGGAAGAACCATATTCATTTTAATCAACTTGTTTGTAGTCTGGAGACCTAGTGCTCGACTTTTCTTGAACAGAGCCTTTGTGTAATGAAACCAGCATCCCCGTAGTCTGGTTTCCGGAAACACTGGTACAGCTGCCACTCTCAGAGCTGTCTCATAGTCGCTCATTATGGTATCGATACGTATACCAGGCAAACATTTATCTTCTCGTACAAATGCCTAGTCATTAATGCGTAAATTATGGGAAAAGCCTGCAACATCATTACCATTTAAAACAATTGTCATTCTTAATTAACAAATTGTAAAAAAAATAACATGCCATATTCTTGTACACCATGTGAATTGTAAATAATTGATAAATTTTTGCTGTTCTGGGTACTACTTTCAATGTGGCCTCCATATGAGCTGTCATGTTTTCTGATCCTCTGACATGTCGCAAACATGTCTCGGAACTAAAGATGATCGCCTCGGATTCATCATCTTGTACATATGTACGTTCTGAAGAACGCATTATTAGCCGGGCAGAATACTAGCTAAACGAAACGTAATTTCATATAGGTAAGTTTAGTTAAATCGTCTTATTTTGGAACCAGGAATCTGTGGTTAAGCGATGTCCACGCATTTTAGGGACACACTGTATAAGGTATACATACATGTTATTATATTTATTGACAACGTCTGCTTCTCACCATTGTCGATTTAATGCTGTTGTATCCTCCTGTATTCCTTCCAGCATTCGAAAATCGGCAATGCTCTTCACGGAAAATATCGTGGAGCCTGGTATTTTCCTGGGCTGATCGAAAACGTAAACTTGCCATGAATCTCGCTTGTTCTATTTCTCAATCATCGGGCTGATGATTATGCTCGATGGTACTTATAACTCTGCCATCGCCATAAATTGTACACCGAGCCAAGTACGTATGGCGAAAACAACATAATAAATATTTAACATTGTTACGTGCTTTATTAACAATGTACATATAATTTCGTCCATCAACGTACACAACGGAGTTGGCACGATATCCATCCAACCGTTCCATGTTTACCACTGAAAATAACTTTATTTAATGAATTTAACCCAGTTTTGTATGACACAATAATAAAATTTATATAACTATACCTTACTAAAACGTAAATACAACTGTAAAATGTATATATAACAATACAATATCTCTAAATATCAGAAAGCCATGTCTGGTGTCTTTCTGCGTCTTGTAAAGAGTATTGCGCTGCTTTTTTCAAGGTTTATCGTGATGCGCCATTTGTCATACCATTCTTGCAGGATGTCAATGGTGTCTTGTAGATTTTATGTGGCTTTTGCCGGTTGCCAGGATTTTGATAGGAATACTGTGTCGTCGGCGTATAGGGCGAATATGTTTTGGTCGGTTCTCTTTGGGATGTCACTTGTGTAGATGGAAAATAGTGGGAGTGGGACTCCTGCTGTGATTGGACGTATAGTTGAGTAGAGGTTTAGCTTTTTCATGCGGAATTTTCTGTCTTTTTAGGAAAGAAGCAATGGTTTTAACCGTTTTTAAATCGTAGCCTAGTTTGGTCATTTGTGCCATACCTTGTCGAATGCTTTGTGTATCTAATATCTAAGAAGATGGCAGCTGTCGATTGATTTTTGTTGAATCTTTCTATGGCAAATTCTGTAACTTGTAAGAGTTGGTGTGTGGTTGCAGTGTGTGAGCGAAATCCATGTTGCTCGTCTGGTAGTACTTGTAGTGTGTTTGTTTCTCTTTCTAGTCTGGTTAGGATAATTTTCTCGTGTACTTTCGCGATTGAAGTGAGTAAGCTAATTGATCTGTAGTTTGTGGCGAAGGCGGGGTTTTTTCCTGGTTTGTGTATTGTGATCACGTTAGCTATTTTTTACTGTTTTGGGAAGTGGTGCAGTCGTAGTGCGGCGATTATTATGGTGGTGAGTGCCAGAATTCCTTTTCGGGTTAAAAGTTTCAGTGCGTGGTTGATGATGACATCGGGACCTGGTGCTTTTTTAGATTTCAGTCGTTTTAGGATAGTTTTGACTTCCAGTGGGATTGTGTATTGTAGTGCGCCGGTTATTAATTCGTTTAATTTCCTCCTGATTCTTCTCTGGACTAATTCAATGTGGTCCAGATCGGCTCTGTCATAGGTGGAGTTGAATTGTTGTTCGATACTGTCTGCGAAGGCTTTAACTTTTTGTGAGGGACGGAATATTATGCCCGTGGCGCTGTGTATTGCTGGTGTGTGTTTCGTAGAGTTTTGCACATTTTCCATAATGTGTTGTCTGTTGTGGAGAGTAATATGATTTTATCTTGCCAACTGTCAATTCGATATTGGTTGTGTTTTTCTTACTAGTTTTACTTAGTTGAGTTTTTTCTGCGGGGTCCTTGTATAATTGCCAATCGTGTCGTGTTCTGTTTTTTGCCCTGGTTAGTACTCTAATGTTTGTTGGTATTTCAGGACTATCGGTTCGCGGTTTGATGGCGTATTTGGAGTTGCTTATTGCTTTCGAGATTGTTTTTGTGAATTTATTTACTTCCGCTTCGAGTGAAACTATTGTGTTCATGTTGTGTGGAATGGTGATGGTTTTGTCTATTCGTTCGAAGTAGTTTTTCCATAGCACGCGGTGTGTTGGGGCTTCTGTATGGCAGCTAAGGTGGAGATTGAGCATTACTGGGTTATGGTCTGAGTTTAGTTCTGATATTACCGTGATAGTGTGTGTGTGTGTTTAATTCTTGGAAGCTGGCTATGTCTGGTATGTCGGGCATGTTACCGTTGTATGAGTAGTGTGTGTACTCTGGTGGAGCGGTTACTTGTAATCTGTGGTTGTTCCAGTTTTTGTGCTTAGCGTTTAGGTAACCTGCCACGATGGTAGATGTAGTTCCGTCTAGAATTTTGTCTAGGTCTGAGGTAAGTATGCTTTGTCAGGAGGATTTTACACTGATGTCAGTCTTATGTAGGTATGTCACAACTTAAATTCAGTTCAACTTAAACTTCGTTCAAATCTAAGGTAACCAACCATTTTGTAGGCATAGTCAACAAATCGACGGTTAATTTCATTTAACCGAAGTTCAACTTCACTGGTGCTCGGTTAAATCGAGTTGACCGTAGGTTAATTCTCACTCCACTGTACCGTACGATGTCATTTGCATAATTCAAATGGTCGTTGAACATTACGTTTAAAATATACAGCGTAATAATTCATAGTATTAGGTTCGCACCTCTGTTTTTTTTTTTTGTATTATTATGTGATACTACTTATCATTCTGTATTAAGTGCTTTTTATGTGTACTAATACGTCAATTTTTGTACACAATAAGCTTTTATGAAAACTAACAATAATATGTGATGAATTAATACACTTTTATTTACTATATAAGTATATAACACATTTGAATTATCGATTTATAAAAACACAACATAATATTTTATTTTGTTGCTATATATAAGAAAAAACAAAAGTAAAACAACTATGTCAGCTAGCAACGAAATTGAGACATAGTAGGCGCGCGGAGTTTAAAAAAACTGCGGCAAGCGTTTCTCCAACACCCCTTCTCGCTGTTGCAGGTTTTTAAATCATTGAAATCCTAGTAGATCCAATATCCTTAGGAACGGCTCCTTTGCTAGCGGCTTCGTGAATAGATCAGCTAACATGTCGCTTGATGGGCAGTACAGCACATCAATAATCCCCTTTTCACGCAGATCTCGAAGTTGATGATAACATATATCGATATGTTTAGTTCGAGCCCCGGAACTACTCGACTCAATCAGTCGAATGCACCCTTGGTTATCTTCATACATTGTTGTTGGGCAATCAACTGGTATGCACATATCCACGAGGAGCTGTCTGATCCACAACAACTCTCGACTAGCAAATGACGCAGCGATGTATTCGGCCTCGGTGGAAGACATCGCAACTGATGCTTGTTTACGACTTGACCAAGCTACTGCTCCGTCCCCAAGCAAGAAAACGTAGCCACTTGTTGATTTTCGATCAGTCTTGTCCCCAGCCCAGTCTGCATCAACGAAACATTTTAACTTCAAACTTCCGTTCGAAGATAAACGAAGTTTCTTATCAACTGTGGACGCGAGATAACGCATCACTCGCTTTACAGCGTTCCAGTCATTTTGGGTAGGCTTTTCCACACGACGACTGAGTAGGCTAACTGCAACGGCAATGTCTGGTCTAGACACTGTAGCGATATACAGCAATGATCCTATTGCTTTTCTGTACGACGTGTTGTTTCTTAACTCGGTACTGTCGGTCGTTTCTGCAGACATAAAACCAGTTTCCATTGGAGTAGCTGCAGGTTTTGGTTCTGTTAAACCGTAGTTTTCCAACATCTTCGTGATTTTTGCTCTTTGATTAAGCAAAAATGATCCATCCTTTTTACGTTCGACTTGAATCCCTAAATAATGCCGTACGAGACCCAAATCCTTGATGTCAAAATAATTCTGAAATTCTCTGCTTACTTTCTCAGTCAGTTTTTCAGATTGACCAGCTACCAGAAGATCGTCTACGTACAACAGGACGTAAGTGAAACTTCCATCGTCCTCCTTCCGCAAGTAGAGACATTGATCTGCATTTCCCTGTTGAAATCCTAGCTCTAAGAATACCTCTTTTGCTCTCTGATTCCAGACGCGCGCAGATTGTTTCAAACCGTACAGACTTTTCCGCAATTTCAGCACCTTGTTTTCCTGGCCCGGTTCCTCGAAACCCTGTGGTTGCTCCATATATATATCGTCAGTCAGCTCACCATTGAGATATGCGCTTCTAACATCTAGGTGTCTAACATGAAGATTTCTCTGTGCAGCTACGGTGAATAAAATTCGAATAGTCTCATGTTTTACGACTGGTGCGAACGTTTCATCGTAATCTTCTCCGTATCGTTGTGAAAACCCTCTGGCTACTAAACGAGCCTTGTAAGTATGGACATGACCATCGCCATCCGACTTCGCCTTGAACACCCACTTGCATGAAATGGATTTCTTTCCTGGTGGAAGTTCTGTTAATTCCCATACCCGGTGTTTTTTCAGGGATAACATTTCCTCTTTTGCCGCAGCAATCCACAAATTTTGTTCACGATGTGTCATCTTCAGCAATTCGTTCCACGACGTCGGCTCTCTCACATGGTTCGCTTGCACCTTGTACGTCAGTCTCACTGGAGGTACATTCTTGTTACTTCGATTCGATATTCTAATTTGTGGTACTTCTGTAGTCTCTGGTGCACTGCCATGCTGCTCTTCTGGACTCCATTCTGCTTCTTCTCCATCTCTGGTATTCTGCGCATCTTCGTCAGCAACACGTATCTCGATTGGAACATCTTCCACTGAAACTGCAGAACTTGAATTGTCAACCCCTTCTGTCAACGTACTATCTGCCGGAATTGGGTGTTTGCTATCTCTTTCGATGATGCGCACTGATCTGCTGATCCAAACTTTGTTTGTCATGGGATCCAAAATTCTATATCCTTTGGTATTACCATCATATCCAACCAAAACACCTTCTTCTGCCTTGTCGTCCCACTTTCTTCGTTTTTGTTTGGGTATGAGCGAAAAAACTTTTGAACCAAAAACTCTAATGTGGCTTAGATCGGGCTTTACACCTGTAAATAGCTCAACTGGAGTTTTGTCAACACTTCTACTCGTCAATCGATTTTGCAAATACGTTGCCGTCAGTATTGCTTCTCCCCAGAAACGGTTGTGGAGTCCGGCGTCTAGTAACATACATTTTGCAGATTCGGTTAGTGACCTATTCTTCCTCTCCGCCACACCATTTTGTTGTGGAGTATAAGGGACGGTAAGCTGATGCTGTATACCCTCTTTCTTTAAGAAATTCGTCAGCTCCTGAGAGATATACTCCTTACCATTGTCTGTGCGAATGGCTGTGGGCTTCTTATTAAATCTCGTTGACATCTGTGCGATGTACTCTCGAACAACGCCGGCCACCTGATCTTTGGACTTGACTAGTCGAACCACTGTAAAACGTGAGTAGTCATCGATTAAAGTCAGAAAATATCTGTTCCCGCTCGGCGTCGAAGTTTGCATCGGCCCGCACAAATCAGAATGAATGAGCCTCATTGGTTCGCTCTCTCTTCGACTACTTTCTACAAATTTAGACTGTGTTAATTTCCCTTTCAGGCAGTTTTCGCATACTACTTCTTCCGAGCATTTCGATACTTGTATTCCCGTGGCCAAGTCCTTGTTAATCAATTGTTTAATTGCAGATGAATCTCTGTGACCTAATCGCCGATGCCACTGATGTAAACACGCCGCTTCTCTCGCCATTTGAACGAACTGCGTGGGCGTTATAGTTTCGAGTCGAAATAAATTTCCATCGCTTCTTGCTTCTGCGATGATCTTCTGATCCTTATAAATACTACATATATCCTTCTCGAAAATTACTCGGTGACCCTGCTCTGTTATGCGTTTCACTGAAAGGAGACCATCATCCAACTGTGGAATGTACAGTACATTTTTCAAATGTATTTGTCTGCGTCCTTCTGCTAAATTGCAGTAAATTTGGCCTTCTCCTACACCTGCTGCTGGCACCGATGAACCATCAGCGAGATAAACTGTAGCGGTTGTGTCACGAATCGACGTGAAAAACTTTCGGTCATTTGTCATGTGACTTGTCGCCCCAGAATCTACGCACCATCCCTGGACACTAGCGGTGCGTGTCTGATCCTGTGCCTTAAATGTTGTATAGCTCTCACTTTTGCTAATTTTAACCTCGGACGAAGATTTAGCGGATTCTGCACCAGCTGATTTTTGTTGATCTTGAGCTCTTTTAAATCGGTAACAATCTGCCTTTAAATGGCCTGGTTTTTGACAATAATAACATATCCGAGTCTCCTTGTGGCTTTTATTTACTTTATTACCTTTTGAGACTTTATTTCTAAGATCGTGACTAACCTTGTTCGATCCTGTTGCCTTTAACTGCAGTGCCACTTGTGTATCACCATTTCCCGATTCACTAGCTTCGGTGCGCCTTTGGTATTCGTCGAGTATTTTTCCTGTCACATATTCCACCGTCAAATCTGCTTCGTCACGTCCCTCGAGTGCCGTGACAAGTCCAGAGTACGATTCTGGGAGACTAACCAGTAAAACTGCTACGACCTCTTCGTCTTCGAGAGCTTTGCCTGATCCTCGCAGCAAACCGACCACTTCCATTATGGCGTCGATGTGACTGCTCATTGGTCCACCACGATATTGTATTCCGTACAGTTTTCGTCTCAAATATAACCTACTGCCAAATGTCGACCTTTCGTACTTCTTGGACAAAGCCTGCCACGCATCGTATGCGTCATTCAAATGTGCAAAATGTATAAGTTGACCATCTTCAACACTTAGCGTGATACAAGCCATGGCTTTGTTATTTTTCTTCTTCCATTCGTTGCTGGTATTTTCCGGCTTTGGCTCACTGACAATTTCCCACAAATCGTCACGAATAAGCACTGCTTTTATTTTCGTCTTCCAAAAAATGTAATTTCCACCGTTCAACAATGTGATTTTCTGTTTCATGCTATCTTGCGTCATGTTGTATCACAACACACAGTTTATTTTTGAACAGAGAAAGAGAAAAAACACAACTCACTAATGCAGCCCACACGAGACTGGGCCCATAACCTGATGAATTAATACACTTTTATTTACTATATAAGTATATAACACATTTGAATTATCGATTTATAAAAACACAACATAATATTTTATTTTGTTGCTATATATAAGAAAAAACAAAAGTAAAACAACTATGTCAGCTAGCAACGAAATTGAGACATAGTAGGCGCGCGGAGTTTAAAAAAACTGCGGCAAGCGTTTCTCCAACAATATGAATGTACCTTCTCGTTTGCAGTGTCTTTTTTAACTTTTTTCTTTAAGTTTAAATAACAATTTTTAATTTGTTCTGCCGTTCGTTGAATATTATTAGACGCATTAAAAATGTTTGCCACGCTTCATTTTTTGATTGTGTTGTACAATCAGTTTTATTTTTATTTTCTATCACGTCCAAATACTTTTCGACAATATTTATAATATTACTCTTTTCCCTTAGTACACACAGCCATATGTTATATGTATCTCCAGTCAAGTTAACCAAGTTGAAAAACAACTATTCATTCACAAAAGAGTTGACCGAAAGTCAATATTTCACCGTAGATCAAGTTGAACTGAGTTTATCTTGTGACTATGCATACCGACATTAAAGGCCTAATGTTAGGTGTCTATATTTCGATTGATGTGGCTTCTAAATTAGTCAGTTGTTGTTTGTGTGTTTCGTAGTATCTGTCTGGGCACTTTCTGCAGTAGGTTGTTTTATCGACTGGCTGGCGGCCTGGGCGTAGCTAAAGTTGGTGTTTCGGGGTTTATACTGGATTCGGGTTGTATGTTGTGATGCTAGGTCTGATCGTTGTTGTTGTGGTTCGTCATGTTTGAACTGTTGTCGTTTGGGGGCTGCTGGGCATCCTCTATAGCTGGCTGTGTGCGCATCACCGCATTTTGCACATTTCGCCGAGGTGTTTTTTGGTTTTGTTAAGAGTTTAGTGTGATGTTCCCCAGCGCATTTTACACAGCGCGGTGGGACGTGGCAGTTAATGGCTCCGTGGCCAAATTTCTGGTACTGGTGGCACTGAGTGATTTCTGTTTTCCTTTGCAGTGACTCGACTCGCAAGTAAAGCATTTTGTTAAGTTTAAATATGTTTTTACCATCTGGCTTTGTCAGAAACAAGTTGAACAAGGATTAGGGGAATGGCTTTGCGGTTTAGCCCGCTTTTCATCCGTGTCGCGCTAATTGCTGGGTAGTTTAGTTGTTTAAACTCGTTTAGAACTTCTTTGGGATCAATTCAGCAAAGAACAACTTTAAGAAATTTTTCTTCAGATAGTTGGTAGGTATGGTAGGGGATTTTATTTGAGTCGAAGTAGTTTGTGGTCTGGCGGAAGTCTTTTGCGGATTCGACGTATATTTTCATTCAGTCGGAGCGGTTGACTGCATCTTTTATAGCTATTCCTTCCTTTTTAAGTTCGCATAATGTTCGAAGCGCGTTTGTTTTGGTTCGTAGCATCATTGGCGGAACTTTACTTGCCTTTTGACTGGTCGGGTACTGTTCCGAGATGGTAAATTCGAAGTCTGAGCTGCTGTCTACTGGGTCGTCTGGTATGTTGTTTGAGCCAGGGGACCAATTCTTGAATATTTTCGTATACGAAACTGCCGAAGATTCGTATACGATTGTTGTACTGGTATTCTTGAACCGTGCGAGTGTGTTCTCACACGAATGTTCCGTGCGCAATTACATCGCATGGGTGTTAGGCATGCGCAAGTTATATTCGTGTGAAATTGTGACAGACTCGATTTGGTATTATTACGTACTCGTTAACCAATAATGACAAATTATGAAGAATATTTACATTTCTAAGTGATTAATGAATTGGAAGAAGCAGAAGCGAATTTGCAAAAGAAAAATGCGTTTGATTTGCCTGAACGTCAATTTGTAGCATATTTAGGATTACAAAAATATAACTTTTAATTTAATTGACATACTTGACAATTATATGGACGCACCAAACCAGGAAATCTGCTTTGGATGTTTCAGTGAAAGCATGTGCATCAATTGTCGCAATAATATACACATTTATATGATAGTAATATATGGACAGTTATATTATTTTTAGGTTTTAATTGCATTAAGATATTTGGCGTCTGGTTCGTACCAATGTGATATTGGATATAATGTGTATATTGGTGTCAATCAATCTTCGGTAAGCAGATGCGTTAATGAAGTGAGCGCAACTTTAAATCGTCCTGAAATATTTAATATGTGGGTGAAGTATCTGGGACACGTAAACGATTTACAAAGATTGCGGAACGAGTAAATATATTATGGTTAAATGAAACTATACGGTAGTGTATACAATTACTTCTTAATTCTAGATTTTCTGAAACACATCGTTTTCCTAGTGTTGTTGGCTCATTGATTGCACACATGTAGCAATTATTGTGCCAAAGGAAAATGAACACATCTATGTTAACCGTAATGGCTACCATTCCATGAATATCCAATTGGTAAATATATTTGTATCTAATCAATGATTGATTCATTGCTTGCATTATAATTCTCCTGAAATGTTAATTTTGGGTATGCGATTCCAAATTGAATATTTTAAATGTTAGTGCTAGATATCCTGGAAGCACCAATGATAGTTTCATATGGAATAATTGTAATTTAAAGATATTTTTTGTAAATTTACATGCACGGGGAAATACGTCTTTTTATATCTGTTCGGTGATTCTGGATATGCTTTAAGACCCTACATGATGACTCCAATCACAAATCCAGAGCCAGTAATAAACACACCAGAATTCCGGTATAATATTAGCCAGATGAGTACCAGCTCAACAATAGAACGTTGCAATGGTGTTTTAAAAATGCGATTTAGATGTCTTTGTAAACACCGAGTACTGCATTATTCTCCGGAGGTTGCTTGCCAAATTATTAAAGCATGTGTAATTTTGCATAATATGTGCATTATAAATAATGTTCCGGAACCAGATTTTGAGGTAGAAGACGAACACATAGATTACGGATTAATACAACCGCCTTTTGATGAAGGGGATCATATAATTGGTCGGGTTAATCCAGAACTGGCAAAAGGCCGAAATACACAAAAAATATAATCCAAAACTATTTTACGTAAATTATTATATTGCATATAAAACTTCTAAATAAAAACAAAAAAGTTATTATATATTGCAGATATATTAATACACATATAAACAAAAAAGCGTCGTGTTTTTTTTCATTTTGTTGCCAATAAATTTTAAGTGTTGTGCAATTTCTTCTTTTACTTGTATATCACGTGTCATTAGCTTCAATTTTTCTTCGTAATAATTTTGTTTCATTTCTAATTTTTTTTGGGCAATTTTCTCCATAGCTTCAGCTGCTTTTACTGTTACGCTCATATGTTAAATTTTTCTCTTCTTTCCTCGTAACGTAAAATCTGCTTAAAATATTACTTTGTCATCAGGTATTATACAAATAATAAATTATTTACCGGTACCTGATATTTTGTGAGGTTCTGTATTCTGAGGTTGCATCTGTTAATATTTCTGTTTCAATATTATTAGTTGTGTTATTTGTTGTGTTTTCTAGTGATATTTCTGCGGGTATCAGTTCAGATTGCGAATTTGGAATTAATTCTGTCTGATCAAACTAAAATAACAAAAAAATATTTACATAAAGTATCATGAAAAGTAAATGTATTTGGAAAATTGCACTGTAGCTAATATATGCGAAACTCGGTAATTACAATTAACTTAAACCTTCAACAGTGGATTCTGTAATTTGTCCAATCCCCGACCACAATATGGAACTCATTAAATCTAGTACTGCATTTTCCGTTTGTGTTAAATTATTTGTTTCCGGTATTCCACCTCCTGTTTCATTTCTATCGTTAACAATTTTAGCCTTTTTGGATTTACTTTTGGTCCGCATGTCTTGCCACACCTAATTAAAAATTTAAGGTTAATTTCATTGTTTAACAGTTCTTAGCAAAATATAGTAATTGGACATACTTTTCTCCACTGATTCCATTGTTCAAGCAATTTGCCAGCTCATTCCATAACTTTTGCGCATCTTTATAAGTGAAATCTTTTGTAAATTTCCCGAATATTAATTTCGGGTGTTTGCGCAAATACTCAATTAGAATGTCTTTTTGCTCCTTGCTAACATTCCTTGCTCTTTGTGACATAATTATTACTATTAAGTTACTATTTAGTGAAGAATTCTAACTAATACTTATTACAGGAAACGACAGTTTTAAGAAATGTCAAAATACTTCGTTTTCATTGGTCGATAGTAGATGCGTTCGTTTGAAAATATAAGTCGTGTGCGCAAGTCGACTGAGTATTGCGTGCACCACTCAAGAATACTTATTTAATGTTTGAGACGGTCGTATGTGAAAGTCACCGTGCGCAATGGTTCGCATGCGGGACTTTGCACATTCTTATTTATGGCAGGTGTATTTGTGCAATGTTATTTCCGCTGGTAGGTCCGTATGGCAGAACTAGTTGCTTCTGGAACTAGGGTTTCTTCGTTTGGTAGAAACTGACTGGCTGTGGTATCCATCTCGTTTTCTGAGCTGGCTTTTTGGTCGTCATTTTGCTGGAGGCACTGAATTGTTTGTTCGTTGTCGTGGTTGTGCTCGTGAAGACAAGTTATTTCGTCTCGCAGCTTGTGAATTTCTGATATTGGCTGGGATTCTCTAACTCAACCGTTTCCAAGCAGGAACGTTAGATACCGGTAGAAAATAAACGGTAGAACTATAACCTAGGCATTCTGTAACAGCTCCTGTTTAGGCAATCGTTAACATGTCGAATTTGTCACATCGGCAACACTGGATTTTTGTGCCGTAACTATGCTTTCTTATACAATATTGATAAATTTGACAGCTAAATGAAAATTTTCATATACATTTGCACAGACATCTGTAATTCAATTGGTTAATCATAATTAGTCAATTTGCAGCTAATTCGAATTAGAATTAGCATGCATTTTCCGCATGTTTTCCAAATAAATTAATCGAATTCTAGGTACATCTGAACGAAACTGACAGCTGCTATATAAATTGGAGTCAGTAAAACTAAATTTCTCAGTTAATTCAAATTCATACCACAATTGAAGTTGAAGCCGTCGAAAAGCAGATACAATTACCTTGCCATGTTCATGTAATAACCAAAGTATACAATCTTTCAGAAAAATATCAATTATATCACTTGTGTTCGTATGCAACATATAAAATTTATTCAATTTTATCATATTGCATATATTATTAAATTACAGAAAACCACATCATGATATTGAAAATTCATATAGGTATGTTCTGTTTGCTTCGTACATCACATGCCAGCATTTGAACTAACCTAGCACTGATTCACTGACATATCTATGATATATTTATGCAGTCGCAAGACTCTCTCTTCTTCCCAAGGCATTTAGACGCAAATTTTCAAATAAAAGCAGTATTCACTTCATTTCGTTATAATAATCCATTCACATTAGGCACATGTCAAATTTTCATAATTTCAATTTTAAAATTGCTCATTTGCTAAAAATATTTATTATTTTTATGTAAAACATCCAAATATCAAACATTTTCACGCTTTCACACAATATTATTTACGTATTAACGTCTTTTAATACTCACATGCAATCAAACGTTAGCTTAACGGGACACATACAACTCCCGTCAACAAACGGCTGTATGTCAACCGTTTCTACCGATAATTATCGGCTTCAAACTGTTACAGAATCGCTAGGTTACATAACCATAGTTACCAAACGAAGTTGTCCGTTATTCACCACCGTTTGGAGTAGAGAATCCCAGCCATTGCATGGTTTAGCTTTAACATCAGCAATCTGTTTAGTTGTACTATTTATTCTCGGGTTGGAACTGGCAGGCTTTGAAGCTGGCCAATGATTGGGATCCATTGCTGATGCGGGGTTGTGATGCACTGAGTTGTAGTGTCTTTTACTTTGATGCACTCTCGCACTGATATTGCACAGGGCACTGGCACTGAGAGTTCGCAGCATGTGGATGTTTGTAAATTAGTTTAAGTATAGTGTTTATGCACTGGAGTGTCTATATCGCTTGTGTTTACTATGTTCAGTGTACATTGCACGATTATATTAGTAGTGTGAAAAGTAGCGGTTACGGGGCAGTACACGCACTGCGTTCGCACTGGGGTGTTAGCTTTTACATGTAAGTAGGTCACCGAATGATTGCTCACTGCTAGACTGAATACACAGCACATGCGCGTCGCACAAGAACTAACTGAATCACAGCGTAACACGTCTTCACTCAACGGGTGCAGCAGATCATTGATGATCTTTAGATTGTTCTGGAGGTTCCATGTTAATAACACTTACTCTCCACTATTCACTTAATGTTTTCACTGTTTTATTGTTTTTGGGTGTGCACTAATGTTACACTTACATGTGTTTTTCAGTTCACTTCACAACACTTTGTCAGTTCACTAAGTACTTATTTGGGCCGTTTGTAGCGTCTGTTTTCTCTCGGGTCGATGTTCGTTACATCTCTAAGTTGTTCGGATGGGTGTGTTGCCATCTTCGTGTACAGTCGAGTGGCGTCGCGTAGGATGATCTCTCTGATCTGCGGTATCTCGAGGTCTCTGTGGATGTTTGCGTTACGTACCATTGCGCGTTTGTGATGGTTCGCAGGAAGCGGTTTTGCTTTCTCTGCAGGGTGTTAATATGCGTTGGTGCGGCTATTCCCCATACTGGCGCCGCATAGGTCATCATTGGTCTTATGACCATGGTGTATAGTCGCAGCTTATTTCTGAGTGACAACTCGCTATTCTTTCCTAGTAGCGGGTACAGGCGTCCTGCCGTTAAGTGGGCTTTGGCCGTGGTGATTTTGATGTGGTCCTTCCAGGTTAAATTCCTATCGAGGGTCACGCCGAGGTATTTCGTAGTGGTACACCAGGGGATTTGGGTGCCAAACATGTTGATGTTTCCTGCAGGTTGTATCCTTCGTCGAGTGAATAAGATGGCCGCGCTTTTCTCGGCGTTTATGTCTATGCGCCAATCTCTGCACCAGTCTTCAACTGTGTCTGCCTTTTCTTGTAGGCGTCTTGTGGCAATGTCTAGTCTTCTGCTACGGTGGAGTAGTGCCGTGTAGTTCGCGTACTGCGCGATCATGTCTTGGTTTTGTGCCTTGGGGAAGTCGCTGACGTATATGTTGAATAATAATGGGCCCAGTACGGAACCTTGTGGTATTCCCGCGGTGATTGGGCCCTCTGATGACAGGCTGCCGTTGAGCTTTACTCTGAAGCTGCGTTTGCTCAGGTACGACTTGGGGAGCTTTACAAGTTGGATCGGGTAGCCGTAGTCCAGCATTTTGTATAGGGGACCACGGTGCCAGACACGGTCGAAGGCTTTGGCGACGTCCAGGAATATTCCGCCTGTGACTTGTTTCCTGTTGAAGGATTCGATTATATAGTCAGTGACTCGCGCTAATTCATGAGTGGTTGAATAGTTTTCCCTGAAGCCATGTTACTCACCGGGAATTACGTTCAGCTGATTTGTGTACGATGATTTGCGGCAAACTTATGGTCTTTTCCTGGCTTTGGAATAACAGTGACGTGCGCTAGTTTCCAAGCTGACGGGTAGTGCGCCAGGCGAAACATGGCGTTCATTATGTTGGCTAGAGCAGTCACTGCTTTCCTTGGTAGGGATCGCATAACTGCGCCTGGGATGTTGTCCGGGCCTGGTGTTTTCTTGATCTTTGTTTTATTCCGTTTTTGCTGCACGTCCTGTGCCGTTACGAATTCATCGGTTCTTCTGAGAGTGTTTTCGTACATGACGGTGTACTCTTGTAATGAAGTCCAGGTCGGCGTGCTGGTAACTCGGAGAACATTGCTCTTCTAGATCTTCGGATATAGCTTCCGCCTTGTCCTTGGCCATGTAGACCAGTTCGTTTCGGCTGTGAATTGCAGGAACTGGGTTCTTTTTAGCTTTGAGAACTCGGGAGATTCGCCACATGATCTTTTCGTTTGTGTCTGCTTCATCTAGTACAGTGCGCCAGGCTTGATTCTTCAGCTTGCGAAGCACATCGTGGACTTGTGTAGCTAGTCTGTTCTTTTCAACTCGATCTGCTGGGTCTGCAGTTTGTTGCCATCTCCTCCGTGCCCTGGTGCGGTCTCGGATAAGCTCAACTATGTGTTGTGGAAGTGGTGATGTGTATGGTGAACCATTTTGGACGGTGGATGCACTTTGAATAGATGCCTGTATTTTTTCCGTAATACTAATCACTGCATCATCAAGCTGTTGGGTTCTGTGTATAGTAGCAGGTATCTGACCTATGGTGTCCTCTAGGTGTGAAGTGAAAACTTCCCAGTTAACTCTGCTGCTTTGCGACGAGGTATTAATTGTTTGGGTTCTTCCTAATTCAAGGATCACTGGTATGTGGTCCGAGGACAGTTAGTACACAGCGTCCACTGTGTGTGTGGACGTGATGCCGCGGAGTAGAGCAATGTCCAGGACGTCTGTTCTGTATCCAGCTGCGCTGAAGTAAGTCGGGTCATCTGGTCCGGCCACTGTAACACCTTGGGCTGTTATGTATTGTAACAATACTCGACCTCGAGCGTTTGTCACACTGCTGTTCCATGCTGGGTTTTTCGCGTTTAAGTCTCCAGCAATGATCGTGGGCAATGGTGAGTTTACGATGGCATCCAGGTCTGTTGGCAGCATATTCTTTGTTGGTTGTTGGTATGCTGAGACGATCTGTATCGGTCCCATGCTTGCTGTATTTAACACTACCGCGTTAGCTTCAAGATGTTGAAGTGGTGACAGTGTGGTTTCGGAATGATCGAGGTTTCCTTTCACGTAGATTGCTGTGCCGCCCCCGATACTGGCTCGATCTTTCCGGTAGAGCGTATAGTTTCGAATTTTCGGATTCATGTAAAGTTCCAGATGAGTCTCGCTAATTAGAACTATGTCTATCGCAGCTCTGGTTAAAAACTCTTCTAACTCGTTCTTTTTCTTGTTTAGACTGCAAGCGTTCCATAATGCTATCCTAATACTGATCGGTGCTCGTACTCTATTTCCCGCCATTTAGAATTGAGAGTAGCTCGAGTAGGGATTTTAGCATGATGCTCATCGAATCTGTGTTGTCCTTTGCTGCTGCTATGCTTGTCAACAGAGAGCATGCAAATGCCATGACGTTGTTGTTACTGCTTTTTGAGCTAGTCTGGGCTGGTGACTCTGCTGTGACCGAAGGTTTCGTTGTACGTGGCTCGTTGACCTCAGTGGAGAGTTTGGTTGCTGTAACATCGGCGAATGATTTTCCCGGCACTACCTTCTTTGAGGCTGAATTAGGAACAGGCTTGGTTGGATCAGCCCTGTCTTGATTTGTTTTTTCGGCCGCTTGTGGTTTCTGTAGTTTCGGGAATTTCATACAACCCTTGTAGTTGGCTGTGTGTTCGCCACCGCAGTTGGCACATTTTGCTTTATCTGTCCTTTTTCCGAATTTACAAGTCTTAGTCGGGTGGTTTTCGCCGCATTTGACACACCGCCAGAGTGCTCTGTAGCAGTTAAAAGACAGACGTTTACATATGATAACTGGAAAGTTCTGGAGGAGAAGTTCTTTCAGGACGTCTGTTTCGGGAATCGTTTCTGGAAGTTCAAGTAGAACGACTTTGAGTATTTTTTTCACTTGCGAGCTGGAAAGTGTGGAATGGGATCTCAGCTTCTTCCAGCAGGTGCACCATGTGTCGATAGTCTCCCTCCGTTTCGGGTTGGAACTTCTTCCCTGCGATTTATCATCCGGCTAAATTTGATGTTGAGCTCGACCAGCCCACGGGAGCAACGTATTTTTCCTTCGACCTCAGGAAAATGGGTGGAGGGGCACGCTTTTTTGTTTGTGTCGTGTGTAGAAGGTCGCTCGCCTCGTTTTCATCTTGCGTAACCTCGGGTTTATTGGGTACAGTAGTGGGGGACGTTGACAGTATAGTCTGTTCGAGTCTCGCACGTTTTGCTTTCCCAGCTGTGAAGAATTCGCCACTGTCGTCGTCATCGCGTTCGTGTTGGGGCGCGTCTGACTGGTGTTAGTCCATTTGCGTTGGCACTTCCTGAGTCACTGGGTGCATATCTTGGGAGTTTTCACTGGCTGTAGAAGTAGTTGCTGCTTGGGTTGTCGTAATGGACGAGATTACGCTCGGCCCTGGCTCTATGGGTGTTTTCTTGTTCTTCTTGGACTTGCCCTTTTCTTGCTCTTTCTTGCATGGTTTGAAAAGCAACCGTCAGTTGATCCAGCTGCTTCTGGTAAGCAGCCATTGTTGCGTGCAGAGGGGATATCAGTATCAGTATCTTTTCTTGGTTCCGATGCATCAGGCTGGGCCTCTTACATCTTCGTCTTGGCTGTTATTTTCCTTGGCGGTTGGTTATGGTTCTTGGTGTGTGCTTTCCTTAACTTTGGTTAAGGATGCTCGATGGCTTGTGGTACTTTGTCGTTCTATCCTTCTCGTGGCTGGATGCTAGTTTCACTTCATCGTGAGAGTGGTATTTGCATGTGTTCATGGATTTTATAGCTTGGTTGCGAATGTTTTCACTTAAGTCTTCTATATTCAGGTCTCTGTGGATTTGGTTATTCCTTAAATACCATGGGGATTTGCCTAATCATGGTCTGATTTTGTGGGTGTTCGTTTTGACAATTCGGTTATGGCGTCTAGTAGAATTTTGATAATTTCAATTGGAGCTGTCGTGTTGGCGATTTTTGACATTGAGGTCTGTATTATGAGGAGCGTTTTGTCGAGCTTAGGTCCTGCCATTAGTTTCAGCAGGTCGTTCAGTCCTGGTGATTCGGTTTGCCCAGGAGTCTTAGGGGTGGTTGTTGCGGTTTCCGGAGTGCTGGTTGTTCCCTGCGTTTTGTTGGCATAGGAAGTACCTGGTACGACCGCGCTACTTGGTAGAGTTCGGGGGTTGGATTGCTTCTTCGCAGGTTTCGGGAAGACTGGGCAGCCTCTGTAGTTGGAGGGGTGTGAGCCCCCGCAGTTGGCGCATGTGGCTGGACCATTTTCGCGTTTCTTAGGGCATTCGTAGTGGAAGTGTAGGCCTGCACATTTGTTACACAATGGTTGGGCGCGGCAGCCATTTGCAGCATGCCCGAATTGTCGGTAGCACTGCGAAATTTCATTTCTGGCCCTGTGGTTTTCGATTTTGACTCTGAGGTGCATAGTGCTAGAGATTCCAAAGATCTGTTTCCCTTCGTCAGTTCTT
Source organism: Carabus problematicus (assembly GCA_963422195.1). Lineage (NCBI taxonomy): Eukaryota > Metazoa > Arthropoda > Insecta > Coleoptera > Carabidae > Carabus > Carabus problematicus. The sequence continues at coordinate 4,900,890 of OY728580.1, forward strand.
GGCAGTTGGACAATCACACATTTTAGTGGTATCTTCTGGCTGTTTAGTCTCCTATACATTCTCGTGACTTTCAATATAGGGAGCTGTTGTAGTATTAGATCGTCTTTTATTTCGGTCTCAGTGATTTCGGTGGGAATGCCTTTAATAACGACTTTCAGGGTTTTCTCTTCCTTGAGTTGGTAAGTGTGGAACGGAATATTTTCCGTTTCCAGGTAGCTGGTTGTTGCTCGAAAATCGGCGCTTGTTTCAACGTGAAGTCTTATGGTATCTTCTTTATCCGTAGCGTTTTTTATCTTTACACCTTTTTCTTGTATGTCCTTGGTTATTTTAATAAAGTTCATTTTAGTACGGAGTACTATGGGTGGTGGTGCGCATTGCTTGGTCACTGTGTTTGACAGTGGTTCTTCCTCCATGTCCGTCTCTTCATCTGGAATCGGGTCGGATTCGTTTTCCAGAACATCGAATGTGTTTTTAGTGGAGTTTGTCCAATTGGTAATTCTGTTTTGTTTTTCTTCATTTGACCGTTGCTTTTCTCGGATTTACGCTTGGTTCCGCATGGCTTTGAATTTGGGTCTTGCACTGGAGCAGATTCGATTTTGTTTAATTTGAGTTTCAGGTTTTCAATGGTAGCCTGCTGTGTTATTAACATATTTTCGAAAATTGTTGATTTCTCGTCGTAAAGTAGCGACAGCTGCTTGAGCTGGTCCCGAGTTGGCACGGGCAAACTTTTTAAAATTGAAATTTTTTAGTTTAATTCTTTCATGGTCTCCATGGTGGAGTTATCAGAGTTAACAGTCATTGTTTGTAAAATACACCATTCACTGCAGTAGTGTTTTTTTTTGGGGGTTTTATCACAAAAGTGTCATATCACTTCACAAAAGTGTCAACATTACTTCACATAAGTGTCTATGCAGAGGGGATATCTCTTTGTCCTGCAATTGAGTTTTTCTGTCTAAAAGGTCGGTGAGTTCTTCAGACTCATCCTCGGTCATAGATTCCAGGTTTTGGAGAAATCTAATACGTGTGGAAAGTGATTCAATTGTTGATTCCATTTTGAATGGAAATGGTAGATATAGCACTTCACTGAGTGTTTGTGTACCGCACTAACGGTGGGGGGGGGGGTTCAAGTGTTAGTTCACTGGATGTTTATTACACTGTACAAAAGTGACATATCACAATAGTGTACAAGTCACAAAAGTTTTTCACTGAGACGCCTGAGAGTACACAACGCGTACTTGCACGCACCGCTGCTATAGCGTAACACACAACATGCACTGGATGTCAATGTTTACATACAAAGTTAACTAAAAGTACTTACTGCGCATATGGCGTCAAACGAAACACTGCACTGGAATAAGCACATAATCACATGGGCACTACTAAAGTCACAGATGCTGGAACTAAGAGCAGGTACCTCACGACGGGGATCCTACTTCTTCGGCTGTCGGCTGGACTGTACGGTCGATTACTTCCTTTCCGGTGCAACAGCCCGAGTTCCCAAAGGTTTTTTATTATTCTTGTACGCTTTATACATAATTTTGTACATTATATAATTTGTACTCTGACAGTCTCCTCAATAGTATTATATGGTGACCGGAAAAAACCGCACATGAAAATACCGTACACGAAAAAGCCGCACATGGAAAAAACCGCACATGGAAAAAACCGTACATAGTAAAAACCGCAGGACTGGGTAGGGGTAGGGTATGCTAGTGTATGGTAGGGCATGGTAGGTTATGGAAGTGTATGATAGGGTATGGTAGGGTATGGCAAGTTATGGTAGGGTAAGGTAGGGCATGGCAGGGTATGGTAGGGTGTATTATTAGGTACCATAGTAGCTACCATACCCTGCCGTACCCTCCATACCTTACCATACCCTATCATACCCTAGCATACCCTGGCAAACCCTACTATACTCTACCCCTACCCAGTCCTGCGATTTTTACTATGTACGGTTTTTTCCGTGTGCGGTTTTTTCCATGTGCGGTTTTTTCCGTGTGCGGTTTTTTCGTGTACGGTTTTTTCACCGAATCGTATTATATATGTTTATTCCGTGGTTATTTTATATGTTGACTTAAAATAATTGGTGTGTATATTTGTCTACAATGTGTGTTCGTGTGTGTTTCAGCAGGAAAATTTGTGCAAAACCTGCTTTAATGGAGTTGGGACTTAGGCTATACTTACGTACTATTTACATTTATAGCTATCTTATATCTAACTTAAAGTAAGGGTTGTTTGTTTGAATAACACGTTGGGGTGTTTCTCTGGTGTTTTGTCTACGTCTTTAATGAGTGGATTGTTTTGTGTTTGTTTTTTATAGAAGTATGTTGATATTTTGTGTATGTGGTCTTTTATGTATTCTTTGTTAGCGTTTTCATGTAGTGATGCGATTCTTGTATAGATTCCGAGTTTGAGATAAGTAGTAGGATTTTGTTTTGGTACGTTTGTAGTATCTGCATAGTTATGTTAGGGATGTGGCACCATACCGGAGCAGCGTATGTGATTATTGGTCTAATAATAGTGGTGTAAATTAACTTTTTGTTTGTAGAGCTCATTCGAGTGTTTTTAGCTAGTAATAGGTATGGTGTTTTGTTGGTAGCGTAATCTTTGCGTATTGTTTGTTTAATATGGTGTTCGATGGTTAGTCTGGTGTCTAGGTACACTCCTAGATATTTCACTTTGTTTATGATGGCTGTGGGTGTGTTGTTAATCATGATTGGAGTGAATATCTTTTTATTTGTATATTTTCTTATAATGTGATGTTATCGGTTTTTATTGCGTTTAGCTGCATTTTTCACTTTTCAAAGTATTTTTCCAGTATGTTTTTGTAGTTGTTTATTGGCAACTGTGCCTGCGAATGAATGCGCGTAAACGGCAGGGTTATCTGCGTAGTGTGCCGTGCGTGTTTTATCGAATACTAGTATATTGTGAATGTTGTAGTTGAATATTGTTGGTCCGAGTACCGATTCTTGGCGAACGCTCACGTTTACTGTTTTGGTGTGAGAAAGTACTGTATTTATTTTCACTTGAAAGTGCCTGTTTGTTAGGTATGAATGCATTAATTTTATTAGTGTTGGAGGGTATTGAATTTGGATTAATTTGTAGGTGATGCCGCTTATCCATACTTTTTCAAAAGCTTTTTGTATATCGAGAAGGAGCATTGTTGTTGTGTTCTGCGTGTTGAAGTTAAGGAAGATGTCGTTTACTATTCGGGCCACTTGTTGAACTGGGTTGTATTTTGGTCTAATGCCAAATTGTGTATTGGGTGTTATTTGTAGTTTAGTATCTAATTTGTTGAGTCTTATTATTATTATCTTTTCTGTCAATTTTGCAAGTGAAGGAAGTAGGCTTATGGGTTTATAGGTATCTGGTAGTTTTGAGTTTTTATTGAATTTAACTATGGAAATGATGTGAGCTATTTTCCATTGTTAAGGAAATCGTTTCAGTGTGAATATTGTGTTTATAATGCGTGTCAGTTGTACGTATGCTTTTGTCAATGTTGTGTCCTGGTGTTTTGTTGTTTGATAATGTTTTGGCTATTTGCGCAATTTCTGAGGGCTTAGTGAGCAGTTCTTTGCGTTGGTGTGGATCAGTAGGGTGTGTGTGATGAGAAATGTTTCTACTGTATTATTTGTGTTCGTCTGTGCCGTCTGCGTTGATGTTGTGTATCTGTTCGAATGTGTTTGCTAGTAAATCTGCCTTTTCTTTGTCTGGAAATGCTGGTGTGTTGTTGTGGTCTAGTGTAGAGATAGATTTATAGGATTTTCTCAGTGCTTTCGCGAACTTCCATAAAGAGTTGTCTTGCGGGTGTAGGGATTCAAGTTTTGTTTGCTTGTTTGTTTGTTTAGGTGTATCATTTGTGCTTTAGGGCATGTGTGGCGTGTTATTTGCTATTGTTTTCGGAGTCTATTTTTTTGTTAAATTAAGTAAAGTATGTGTTGAGGTAGGTTGTCTCGTGTTGCATTCTTTTCGTGTATTTGTGTTTAGCAAGTATTATTGCTTGTGTAATTTTTGTGACTTCTGCTTCTAATTGTTCTGCGTTTGTAATGTGATTGTTTATATGTATATGTTGGTCTCGTGTTTGTCTGAACTCTGGACAATTAGTTCTGGTGTGGTCAGTGATGATTATATGTTGGGTTGGTAGTTTAGTTGCATTTTTTGTAAAGGATACTGGGTTGTGGTCGAAATCTGATTGAGGGTTTAAGATGTTTCGTATGTTTTTATTGATATGTCTATGGTTGATGGCGTTGTGTTGTCTCCGGGATAGTGTGTTGGGGTGTCTGGGTGCAGGATTATTGCGTTGTGATTTAACATATGCGGGTGGATTGTGCTGCCATTTCTGTTTCTGGCATGACAGTTCCATGCTTCGTGTTATGCGTTCAGGTTTCCGACAATGAGAACTCTTTGTGCTTTGTTTAGTAAGCTGTTAAGTTCGGGGAGTGTTATGATGTTGCGCGGGTTGTTGCATGCTGTAATTATATGAGTGTTGTCTGTTAGTTTAATGCAAATTTTTTCTAATGATGTGATAGGTGTGTGTATGTGTGGAATGTTATTTTTGTTAGCCACTGCTACTCTGCCTGCTGCGTTTGCGAACTATCTATCATTTCGTATTATGTTATAGCCACGTAATTTCTGTTGGTCTGTCTGTTTTAGTTTGGTCTCGTTTAGTAATAGGATGTCTATGTCTTGTGCTTGTCGAAATTGAATTAGTTGGGCCACTCGGTGTTTGACACCGTTTGCATTCCAAGGACATAACATTATTGGTTTATGTCATTGGCGAGGTTGCTTATAATCTTGGTGAATATGCTTTACTTTATTCACTACTTATCGTTTTACTGTCACACCTCGTCGCGACCGCGTACTGTTTGGGAATCTTCCTTCGCGCTCTACTCGTCGTCTTATAGCTGGTTCAATCTACTGACGATGGCAAAACGAATAATCATTACCTGTTGAACTAGATTTAGAGTGTTGCTTCACTCGGTTAGTGGCCGGGCAGAGTCAGCGTGTTGCTGCAACCGCCTGCGTTAGCGTACATATGTGTAATTCGCGTACGTGACTGTTACATTACCCACCCCTTTAAGACTGGGTTTAATTCTGAAGTCTCCTGGGGCCATCGTCACTACATTAAACCGGCGTCGGGTGTGATCTCTTATCCTAATTACATAATTTTTCCTTAATGCATAGGCTGACGGAGTATGTTTACGTCGGCTGGCGGTATCTCGTGGCGAGATGCGGGACCTGGCTGAGGGTTCATCTCCACTATATGGACATCGGCTGTCGGGCTAGTGCCCATGCCTATTCGAGGGTAGAGAGGGAGTGTTAGGGCCTCTTCTACTTCGGACTCTCTGCGCTGTGGCTGCATGAGGTTGATCAAATAACGATTCGTCATCGCATGCAACAGGCTAGCCCATAGCACAAACTTCTTTTGCGGTTCGGCTTTGGCAGCTTTCTTCAAACTGAAGAAATTTAGTATTACACTGGCTACGTACCCAATGATTTAGAAGGTGGTGTATAGCAGCATAATTACAGAGAACAGGTTTCCTAATCGAGACAGGAAACACCATACCTGCTCAGCCGCGTTCACCGCCATTTTGGCGAACTTGCTACTACTGAAGACATTCGGTAGGTGATACCCCTGGGTGTCGGCTTCAGCTCCCACCACTCTACGGGCCATAAGGTTTGTCACTACTCGGCGTTCGTTCGGGAAAAAGCAGTGTGTGCTGGAATGTGTCCATTTCGACTCAATTCTACACTCCGTGGGAACTAATGGGTGCAATTTTCATCATTGGTCATGTGTCCTTTTCATCGTTACTAACTAACTAACTAACTAACTAACTAACTAACTAACTAACTAACTAACTAACTAACTAACTAACTAACTAACTAACTAACTAACTAACTAACTAACTAACTAACTAACTAACTAACTAACTAACTAACTAACTAACTAACTAACTAACTAACTAACTAACTAACTAACTAACTAACTAACTAACTAACTAACTAACTAACTAACTAACTAACTAACTAACTAACTAACTAACTAACTAACTAACTAACTAACTAACTAACTAACTAACTAACTAACTAACTAACTAACTAACTAACTAACTAACTAACTAACTAACTAACTAACTAACTAACTAACTAACTAACTAACTAACTAACTAACTAACTAACTAACTAACTAACTAACTAACTAACTAACTAACTAACTAACTAACTAACTAACTAACTAACTAACTAACTAACTAACTAACTAACTAACTAACTAACTAACTAACTAACTAACTAACTAACTAACTAACTAACTAACTAACTAACTAACTAACTAACTAACTAACTAACTAACTAACTAACTAACTAACTAACTAACTAACTAACTAACTAACTAACTAACTAACTAACTAACTAACTAACTAACTAACTAACTAACTAACTAACTAACTAACTAACTAACTAACTAACTAACTAACTAACTAACTAACTAACTAACTAACTAACTAACTAACTAACTAACTAACTAACTAACTAACTAACTAACTAACTAACTAACTAACTAACTAACTAACTAACTAACTAACTAACTAACTAACTAACTAACTAACTAACTAACTAACTAACTAACTAACTAACTAACTAACTAACTAACTAACTAACTAACTAACTAACTAACTAACTAACTAACTAACTAACTAACTAACTAACTAACTAACTAACTAACTAACTAACTAACTAACTAACTAACTAACTAACTAACTAACTAACTAACTAACTAACTAACTAACTAACTAACTAACTAACTAACTAACTAACTAACTAACTAACTAACTAACTAACTAACTAACTAACTAACTAACTAACTAACTAACTAACTAACTAACTAACTAACTAACTAACTAACTAACTAACTAACTAACTAACTAACTAACTAACTAACTAACTAACTAACTAACTAACTAACTAACTAACTAACTAACTAACTAACTAACTAACTAACTAACTAACTAACTAACTAACTAACTAACTAACTAACTAACTAACTAACTAACTAACTAACTAACTAACTAACTAACTAACTAACTAACTAACTAACTAACTAACTAACTAACTAACTAACTAACTAACTAACTAACTAACTAACTAACTAACTAACTAACTAACTAACTAACTAACTAACTAACTAACTAACTAACTAACTAACTAACTAACTAACTAACTAACTAACTAACTAACTAACTAACTAACTAACTAACTAACTAACTAACTAACTAACTAACTAACTAACTAACTAACTAACTAACTAACTAACTAACTAACTAACTAACTAACTAACTAACTAACTAACTAACTAACTAACTAACTAACTAACTAACTAACTAACTAACTAACTAACTAACTAACTAACTAACTAACTAACTAACTAACTAACTAACTAACTAACTAACTAACTAACTAACTAACTAACTAACTAACTAACTAACTAACTAACTAACTAACTAACTAACTAACTAACTAACTAACTAACTAACTAACTAACTAACTAACTAACTAACTAACTAACTAACTAACTAACTAACTAACTAACTAACTAACTAACTAACTAACTAACTAACTAACTAACTAACTAACTAACTAACTAACTAACTAACTAACTAACTAACTAACTAACTAACTAACTAACTAACTAACTAACTAACTAACTAACTAACTAACTAACTAACTAACTAACTAACTAACTAACTAACTAACTAACTAACTAACTAACTAACTAACTAACTAACTAACTAACTAACTAACTAACTAACTAACTAACTAACTAACTAACTAACTAACTAACTAACTAACTAACTAACTAACTAACTAACTAACTAACTAACTAACTAACTAACTAACTAACTAACTAACTAACTAACTAACTAACTAACTAACTAACTAACTAACTAACTAACTAACTAACTAACTAACTAACTAACTAACTAACTAACTAACTAACTAACTAACTAACTAACTAACTAACTAACTAACTAACTAACTAACTAACTAACTAACTAACTAACTAACTAACTAACTAACTAACTAACTAACTAACTAACTAACTAACTAACTAACTAACTAACTAACTAACTAACTAACTAACTAACTAACTAACTAACTAACTAACTAACTAACTAACTAACTAACTAACTAACTAACTAACTAACTAACTAACTAACTAACTAACTAACTAACTAACTAACTAACTAACTAACTAACTAACTAACTAACTAACTAACTAACTAACTAACTAACTAACTAACTAACTAACTAACTAACTAACTAACTAACTAACTAACTAACTAACTAACTAACTAACTAACTAACTAACTAACTAACTAACTAACTAACTAACTAACTAACTAACTAACTAACTAACTAACTAACTAACTAACTAACTAACTAACTAACTAACTAACTAACTAACTAACTAACTAACTAACTAACTAACTAACTAACTAACTAACTAACTAACTAACTAACTAACTAACTAACTAACTAACTAACTAACTAACTAACTAACTAACTAACTAACTAACTAACTAACTAACTAACTAACTAACTAACTAACTAACTAACTAACTAACTAACTAACTAACTAACTAACTAACTAACTAACTAACTAACTAACTAACTAACTAACTAACTAACTAACTAACTAACTAACTAACTAACTAACTAACTAACTAACTAACTAACTAACTAACTAACTAACTAACTAACTAACTAACTAACTAACTAACTAACTAACTAACTAACTAACTAACTAACTAACTAACTAACTAACTAACTAACTAACTAACTAACTAACTAACTAACTAACTAACTAACTAACTAACTAACTAACTAACTAACTAACTAACTAACTAACTAACTAACTAACTAACTAACTAACTAACTAACTAACTAACTAACTAACTAACTAACTAACTAACTAACTAACTAACTAACTAACTAACTAACTAACTAACTAACTAACTAACTAACTAACTAACTAACTAACTAACTAACTAACTAACTAACTAACTAACTAACTAACTAACTAACTAACTAACTAACTAACTAACTAACTAACTAACTAACTAACTAACTAACTAACTAACTAACTAACTAACTAACTAACTAACTAACTAACTAACTAACTAACTAACTAACTAACTAACTAACTAACTAACTAACTAACTAACTAACTAACTAACTAACTAACTAACTAACTAACTAACTAACTAACTAACTAACTAACTAACTAACTAACTAACTAACTAACTAACTAACTAACTAACTAACTAACTAACTAACTAACTAACTAACTAACTAACTAACTAACTAACTAACTAACTAACTAACTAACTAACTAACTAACTAACTAACTAACTAACTAACTAACTAACTAACTAACTAACTAACTAACTAACTAACTAACTAACTAACTAACTAACTAACTAACTAACTAACTAACTAACTAACTAACTAACTAACTAACTAACTAACTAACTAACTAACTAACTAACTAACTAACTAACTAACTAACTAACTAACTAACTAACTAACTAACTAACTAACTAACTAACTAACTAACTAACTAACTAACTAACTAACTAACTAACTAACTAACTAACTAACTAACTAACTAACTAACTAACTAACTAACTAACTAACTAACTAACTAACTAACTAACTAACTAACTAACTAACTAACTAACTAACTAACTAACTAACTAACTAACTAACTAACTAACTAACTAACTAACTAACTAACTAACTAACTAACTAACTAACTAACTAACTAACTAACTAACTAACTAACTAACTAACTAACTAACTAACTAACTAACTAACTAACTAACTAACTAACTAACTAACTAACTAACTAACTAACTAACTAACTAACTAACTAACTAACTAACTAACTAACTAACTAACTAACTAACTAACTAACTAACTAACTAACTAACTAACTAACTAACTAACTAACTAACTAACTAACTAACTAACTAACTAACTAACTAACTAACTAACTAACTAACTAACTAACTAACTAACTAACTAACTAACTAACTAACTAACTAACTAACTAACTAACTAACTAACTAACTAACTAACTAACTAACTAACTAACTAACTAACTAACTAACTAACTAACTAACTAACTAACTAACTAACTAACTAACTAACTAACTAACTAACTAACTAACTAACTAACTAACTAACTAACTAACTAACTAACTAACTAACTAACTAACTAACTAACTAACTAACTAACTAACTAACTAACTAACTAACTAACTAACTAACTAACTAACTAACTAACTAACTAACTAACTAACTAACTAACTAACTAACTAACTAACTAACTAACTAACTAACTAACTTGTTTGTAAATATATCAATATAGACGGTTTCAAAGCATTTCTCATGATAACATAATGTTATATGTCGAGTATGAGATGAAGATATAAGTAGAAACTAACAATAGCTATGATTAAATACAATAATTTACTCAAAGTAGACGCACGAATAGCTAACACTGAAACACAAAACCAAGGAAATATCATGATGGATGTTCCCTATCCCGTTCGACGATACATTCAACCTGGCCAGTGAGACGTCGAGAACAATTCAAACATTATATTACGTTTTGTTACATTTATAATACCAATAAGTATTATATACTTACGTCTCTTTTATACAATGACAGACGTGGCTGCATCTACTACAACCGTGAATACGGAAATCCAAGTGGTGCCTGGTAAAAAAGGCACAACGAAGGACAAGAAAACCGATCGTCCAAAGTCAACGCATCCTACTACGGCTGTTATGGTGAATAATGCGATTCAGAATTTAAAGGAACGTGGCGGATCGTCACTGCAAGCAATTAAAAAGTACATATCTGCTACTTATAAGATTGATGGTGAGAAATTTTCTCCGTTCATTAAGAGGTACTTAAAGGCTAGCGTTACTGCTGGCACGCTTGTACAAACCAAAGGCAAGGGAGCTTCCGGCTCGTTCAAGTTGGCATCAAGTGCTGTTACAAGAAAACCAACAACACCAACTACTGTAAACAAAGCTAAAAAGGTCGCAGTGAAACCAGCACCAAAGCCAAAGGTCAAGGTAACAGAGAAAAAGACAACAAGTGTTCGTACAGAAACAAAGAAGTCTGCTGCTGCTGTTCCAGTTAAAACTGCGAAAACTAAGAAGACCACTGTTGTTGAGAAAAAGAAGCCTGTTGTACAAGTTGATAAATCAAAATCGCCCTCGAAGGCAAAAAGGACAGCGAAAGCGCCAACAAAGAAGCCAAAGTCTCCTAAACCGAAAACAACAAAGTCAAAAGTAGCAAAGAAGAAGGTTTCACCTAAAAAGAAATAAAACACATACATTGTTGTACGTGTGAAGTGTGAAAAATGATTCTCTCTCTGTTTGCAAACGGCCCTTTTCAGGGCCACAACATTAAATCATAAAGAATTTTAAGCATTATGTTTATTTACAAACATAGTATTCTGTATATATATGTATGTTTATTGTAGTAATATTTTATAAATATTATTAGATTTTGTTTTATATAAAGATTAATTCTACTGATCCAATGATACAGCACGTAAACACATGCATAATAAATACACACTTGTGTTATTGTATTTCCCTAGTCATAAACGATATATGTATGTATTTGTCAATTATATTGTACCTGCACAGGGATTAAGTAGTATTGTTGTCTACGTTAAATAATAAGGATTACTCACAGCATTACTAAATAAATTCTTTTGAACATTATTGGTGGCTCTGAAAAGAGCCGGTTTTGATAATAAAATGACGGACCGCAGACAAAACAAAACAGATTAACGAACTTTAAGCACGTTCACCACGAATGCGTCTTGCCAACTGTATATCCTTAGGCATAATTGTTACACGCTTGGCGTGAATAGCGCATAGGTTCGTATCTTCAAACAAACCAACGAGGTAAGCTTCACTGGCTTCTTGCAGGGCCATAACAGCAGAACTTTGGAAGCGCAAGTCTGTTTTAAAATCTTGCGCGATTTCACGAACAAGTCGCTGGAACGGAAGTTTTCTGATTAACAATTCGGTACTCTTCTGATAGCGACGAATTTCACGCAGCGCTACAGTACCAGGACGGTAACGATGCGGTTTCTTTACGCCACCGGTAGCTGGTGCACTCTTACGTGCTGCCTTAGTAGCAAGTTGTTTTCTTGGTGCTTTACCACCAGTCGATTTACGTGCAGTCTGCTTAGTACGTGCCATTTTCCGATGTCTCACAGTAGTAGTAGTTGTAGATTTTGTTGTTGTAACACAGCGCACGACGCTCAATACAGCAATGTGCGGGAAAAACTTTTGTGTTGTAGTATTTATAGGCGATGTCAGCGGGACGCGGGGTGAGTCACTGGTTCTCTAATCCTATTGGTTCGGACACTGTTTCACTGTCAGCTGGTGGGGGAAATAGATACTATTATAAATACAACCCGAGCGAAAGACTTTCTACCATTGCGGTTATCGCTAGCAAAGAATAACATTCAATTTTATCAACATGACCGGCAGAGGTAAAGGAGGCAAAGGTCTGGGAAAGGGTGGCGCCAAACGTCATCGTAAAGTGTTACGTGATAATATCCAGGGTATCACGAAACCAGCCATCAGACGTCTAGCCAGACGTGGTGGTGTCAAACGTATATCTGGTCTAATTTACGAAGAGACAAGAGGTGTGTTGAAGGTGTTCTTGGAAAATGTAATCAGAGATGCTGTTACATACACAGAGCACGCTAAAAGGAAAACTGTAACTGCCATGGATGTTGTGTACGCATTGAAACGTCAAGGACGTACACTATATGGTTTCGGTGGTTAAATTACGACACCTCTTATTTGTTTTGTATCTGAACGGCCCTTTTAAGGGCCACAAATTGAGATTATAAAAGAATTTGCTCCATTGTGCTATTTACATAATAATAAAATATTTATTGAATGTCAATTTTATGACAGAAATCACAACGACAATCTTGTTACTCTCAATTATTATTGATAATAAATATGTACAGTAAATATACATATATATACTTTTCATGTATCGTTTTTATTCACATCATAATACTGTAATTTAAACAAGATGCTACTAACTATTATTGAAAAAAAAAATTATATATTACTACTAATATTAATAATGGATAAACTCTGTATTGAATAAAAATAATCAAAATTTTCTTTTATTACCTACTCGAATGAACTATACCGAGGCATGCTACCTGTTTATAATTAAAATTACATGTCAAATCACAAACATATTTCGTTAATTTACTTGCACAAGTATTTTGTGTGATATTATAATAATATGCAACTGTCAATAATAAGTCTAAAACACCAAATTATCGATGTAATTTGAAAACAATATTGAATCGTATTGTTTTAACAGGAGGGTTATTGTTGTTGTCATAGAATAACACTACATACTAGAAAATGAATGCATTATTAAAGAATTTGTCGTACTCGTTGAAATGGCACATATATGCTTTTATTCTTTTTTGAATGTTTTAGTGGCTCTGAAAAGAGCCGATTGTTTTGTTCACACAAAGTATAATAATTGTGAATGTGAAGTTATCAATCATTTACTTTGAACTTGTGTACTTAGTGACAGCCTTTGTACCTTCACTAACGGCGTGCTTGGCAAGTTCACCTGGAAGTAAAAGACGTACAGCCGTTTGTATTTCACGACTTGTAATTGTTGATCTCTTATTGTAGTGGGCCAAACGGGAAGCTTCTGCTGCAATACGCTCGAATATATCGTTGACGAAACTATTCATGATACTCATCGCTTTACTGGAAATACCAGTGTCCGGATGAACTTGTTTCAATACTTTGTAAATGTACATTGCGTAACTCTCCTTCCTGCGGCGTTTCTTTTTCTTGTCATCTTTCGAGATATTCTTCTGCGCCTTTCCGGCTTTTTTTGCTGCTTTTCCACTAGCTTTTGGTGGCATTTTTAATCACAAAGTTCACAATATGAGTAACACTATTAGCGCGGGCACATACAACAAACACTAATTGTCAAATGGAACTAATGCGGGTCGCACTAGGAGTGCTTGGATATTTCAGACAGGATCTGTCTTGCAGCAAACTCCGCCTACTTGTTTTAATGTTCACTGTATACCATTGCGTTGCACTGAAAGCGAGCTCGTGATTCGCTACACGTCTGTTACGGCTGCGAATACCAATGTAGCCATAAATATGTAAACGAAACATTATTTTACACACTATACATTCAACGTTCGTGCTAGACGTTACTACAGTTTATTAACAACGATACAATATGTCTGGTCGCGGTAAAGGTGGCAAAGTCAAGGGGAAGGCAAAGAGCAGATCAAATCGTGCTGGACTTCAATTTCCAGTCGGTCGTATACACAGACTTTTACGCAAAGGCAACTATGCTGAGCGTGTTGGTGCTGGAGCCCCTGTGTATCTGGCTGCCGTGATGGAATATTTGGCTGCTGAAGTTCTCGAACTTGCTGGTAACGCTGCCCGTGACAACAAGAAAACTAGGATCATTCCGCGTCATCTGCAATTGGCGATTCGTAACGATGAAGAATTAAACAAACTATTATCCGGTGTTACTATCGCTCAAGGTGGTGTTTTACCGAATATTCAAGCTGTGTTATTGCCAAAGAAGACAGAAAAATCAACATAAATGTTTTAACACACAAAAATTAATAAATAGAACGGTCCTTTTCAGGACCACAAATACAATACAAGATGAATTTACAGTTCAATAATATGCTAAGTTAAAAACAAATGCGAACAAACAATATTCAATGTTAAAATATTTTGAATTCATCAAGAATGAAAACGAACAATATCGAAATAAAAGACAACAACCCGTCTCCATAGTTACCTGCAACGTTAAATAACATATATCAATCGGTTGACAAACAAAGCAGACTACTTACCATAAAAGCATTGATCTTTTGTTCCTATGTTTCGAGATTGAAAAATAAAACAGCAGAATATTAAACATGTATGCGCAAATATTTACTTCTGTTGACAAAATACAAAGCAAAACTGTCATCACCTTACTTACCCGTAATGTTACAATATGTACGTGTATGTAGGTATTAATAATTTATTAAATAAAATAAATTAATATTTACGTAATGCTAAAAGCACGATGTTTTAATTGTATGCCTTTTGAAATATGAATAAATATGGTATATACACATTACGAAATGTAGGTTCAATTGAAGATTGAAATTAAAATTATTTGCCATCTATATATGGATAAAACAAAAGTTATGTATGGCACAACAAGATTCAAACGTAATCTAACTTTTTAACAATAGCTGTCGCTGTTAGACAGTTGATGTTATAATAGTTCTTAAATTTTGCTACCAGTCGGTATGAATGGATGGTGCCATCTGCAGTTTAAAAGCAATAACTTAACACCTCGCTATATGTATGATTTTGTATGAATTTATTTGAAATAATACGGTAATAAAGCTTTCAATTATCTCTTATAAGATGTGCGTTTGTATATTATCGATAATTATTACTGACAATGAATATCAAGTATATCTTCAAACAACGTTCGCGGTTTTACTGATAATAATGTAACCCTAGCCAATGGCAGTGTTGTGAAACAACAGAACCTTTTTTTTTGTTATTATTAAATGGCATATGATATTAATTGTACACTGTATTCACCTTATAAACTAGGTTTGCACTGTAATCGCACAACACTAATATTGCAGGCAAATATAACAAACATTTGGGAGCACTGAAATTTTTTCAATAACTGTATCGAAGTAACGTAGGTACCCAACTGTCTTGTTTACAATCTGACCGCACACTACGGTTCAAACAATGACAGTGTTTTGCCGCTAGTTGCAGCAATCGTATTCTATACACACTAACCGACAAATACGTTTATTAAACAAACAATATCGCATCTGTTTTGTAGTGTTCAAGTTATATTATAGATAAGTAAATAAAAAATAAACTATAGTCTATCTATTGAGACAACCGATTCACGGTCAACCTTAACATTCACGTTTATTAAAGTTATGAGCAAAAAGTATTAATCTACCTATGTGTTGTACACGTAAAGCGTTGACAGTTACTGGTAAAGTAATGTTATGATTGCTTATGTTACAGAATAATTCTATATTAACTCTATTTTTTAGCACTGAACATTGTTAACTATAGTATATATATATATATATATATATATATATATATATATATATATATATATATATATATATATATATATATATATATATTATCGTTAGTTATAAACATATATTTCAAAATGTTTGTACCTAGAATATCATATTAAGAAATTACAAAGAAATGAGTAAATATTTCAAAATTTTCTTAATAAAACTATAAATTTGTATACCCGTTCATTGTGTATAATCATATCGTGAAAGCATACGAAAAAAATTCACATTGTTACATTAACATTTAATAAAGTTATAAGCAAAAGAATTTATGAATGCGTTATGCACGTAAAGCGGCGATAGTCACTGGTGAAGTAATATTATGATTGCTTATATTACAAAATAAGGCCATATTAACACCATTTTATTTTTACTGAATATTATTAACTATAGTATCACATATATCGAAAAGCAAACAGCAAGTCGATATCTTTTTCCAAACTTTAGTTATACACATTTTTCTAAAAGTTCGTACCAAAAATATGTGAAATGACAAACAAATGTTAATATTTCAAAATTTTCGTAATAAAACACTAAAATTTTATGCTGGATTATGACGTGTGATCATACTGTAAAAGCACCCGAACAATTTCACATTGATACATTAACATTTCGTAAAGTTATACAGAAAAATACTATAAATGTGATGTTACATCGAAGCGAGCGCCGGTACGTATCTAGTTTGTTATAAGTTACATACGATCCGCTGGTCAATTTTGAAGTACCCAACTTTATTTAAAATGGAATTTTCCGTTGTTCTTCGCGTGCGGTGAAACACTAATATTATAACGTTCATAGTAGATTTTTCTTATGACTTACACCGTGTAACTGTGATTTTGTGAGTTTAGAATATTTGTTTTAATTCCATTATAATAACGCATGTAAAAGTAATCGAATATGACGCGTCATTATTATCTAGTGATATTGCGCGTTAATGATTGGAAATTGCTTGTATCGATGACTATATGTGATTTAAAAAAAAAAAAAATATGGTACATATACACAACTAACGAAACCTACATGTAACTGATGGTTGGCATTAAAAATATCTGTCGCTGTTATATAGCACATCTGTATGGGTAAACAAAAAGATATATGTATGGCAGATCTTCAATCAAACCTAGTCTAACTTTTTAACAATTGTCGCCGCTGTTTGGCATTTGATGTTATAATAGTTCATACCTTCGCTACTACTAGTCGTTATTATTGAGCGCGTTGGTTGCCCTCTATGTTCCAAAAGCAATAGCTTAACACATCACTATATGACATACACATATCTGTATGGCAGTATCAAAATAGAGAATACTAATGAATAAGAATGATTTTCGTAGCGTGCCATGAGAATTTTATATAAAACAATTGCAACTAAATGTATGCATGTTTAGTACATGCAAAACAATTGTAAAACAGTAACAAATTTTGTACTGTAAACTGAAAACGTACACCAATAATTGGTGTAAAAAACAATTAATGTTTTTTTTTTCTATTCTTTTATTCATCAAATATTGTTGCATTTCAATTGTTTTGCATATACATAACATAGTTAGATGAAATTTTCATGGCACACTACGAAAATGATTGTTTTTACATACACACTTACTAGTTCGCTATGCAGGAGGTAATAAAATTATGAAATAAATGTAAATATACACCATCGATGCGTAGATTATCGCGATAATATTCACAATATTTGTTAAAATACAGTATATTTGTATAAATATTTGTTGGCGATAGACAAAATATAGAATAATTAAAATGTTTTCATTCCTATAGTAACTACAAGCCCCACACGGGGAAACAATAAACGGCTTTATTCTGAGAGAACCGAAATATTATACAACAAACAGATGTTTAGTCGATTACAAACGTACATCGGTGAATCATTTTCAATGTTTAAAATATTTGTATATAGTCCTATTTGTATTGTTTTGGTGTTTAAACAAAAAAAGTGTCAGGTAGTTGTCTATTCATGAACAAGTTAGCGATGCATTTGTTTGTAAATATATCAATATAGACGGTTTCAAAGCATTTCTCATGATAACATAATGTTATATGTCGAGTATGAGATGAAGATATAAGTAGAAACTAACAATAGCTATGATTAAATACAATAATTTACTCAAAGTAGACGCACGAATAGCTAACACTGAAACACAAAACCAAGGAAATATCATGATGGATGTTCCCTATCCCGTTCGACGATACATTCAACCTGGCCAGTGAGACGTCGAGAACAATTCAAACATTATATTACGTTTTGTTACATTTATAATACCAATAAGTATTATATACTTACGTCTCTTTTATACAATGACAGACGTGGCTGCATCTACTACAACCGTGAATACGGAAATCCAAGTGGTGCCTGGTAAAAAAGGCACAACGAAGGACAAGAAAACCGATCGTCCAAAGTCAACGCATCCTACTACGGCTGTTATGGTGAATAATGCGATTCAGAATTTAAAGGAACGTGGCGGATCGTCACTGCAAGCAATTAAAAAGTACATATCTGCTACTTATAAGATTGATGGTGAGAAATTTTCTCCGTTCATTAAGAGGTACTTAAAGGCTAGCGTTACTGCTGGCACGCTTGTACAAACCAAAGGCAAGGGAGCTTCCGGCTCGTTCAAGTTGGCATCAAGTGCTGTTACAAGAAAACCAACAACACCAACTACTGTAAACAAAGCTAAAAAGGTCGCAGTGAAACCAGCACCAAAGCCAAAGGTCAAGGTAACAGAGAAAAAGACAACAAGTGTTCGTACAGAAACAAAGAAGTCTGCTGCTGCTGTTCCAGTTAAAACTGCGAAAACTAAGAAGACCACTGTTGTTGAGAAAAAGAAGCCTGTTGTACAAGTTGATAAATCAAAATCGCCCTCGAAGGCAAAAAGGACAGCGAAAGCGCCAACAAAGAAGCCAAAGTCTCCTAAACCGAAAACAACAAAGTCAAAAGTAGCAAAGAAGAAGGTTTCACCTAAAAAGAAATAAAACACATACATTGTTGTACGTGTGAAGTGTGAAAAATGATTCTCTCTCTGTTTGCAAACGGCCCTTTTCAGGGCCACAACATTAAATCATAAAGAATTTTAAGCATTATGTTTATTTACAAACATAGTATTCTGTATATATATGTATGTTTATTGTAGTAATATTTTATAAATATTATTAGATTTTGTTTTATATAAAGATTAATTCTACTGATCCAATGATACAGCACGTAAACACATGCATAATAAATACACACTTGTGTTATTGTATTTCCCTAGTCATAAACGATATATGTATGTATTTGTCAATTATATTGTACCTGCACAGGGATTAAGTAGTATTGTTGTCTACGTTAAATAATAAGGATTACTCACAGCATTACTAAATAAATTCTTTTGAACATTATTGGTGGCTCTGAAAAGAGCCGGTTTTGATAATAAAATGACGGACCGCAGACAAAACAAAACAGATTAACGAACTTTAAGCACGTTCACCACGAATGCGTCTTGCCAACTGTATATCCTTAGGCATAATTGTTACACGCTTGGCGTGAATAGCGCATAGGTTCGTATCTTCAAACAAACCAACGAGGTAAGCTTCACTGGCTTCTTGCAGGGCCATAACAGCAGAACTTTGGAAGCGCAAGTCTGTTTTAAAATCTTGCGCGATTTCACGAACAAGTCGCTGGAACGGAAGTTTTCTGATTAACAATTCGGTACTCTTCTGATAGCGACGAATTTCACGCAGCGCTACAGTACCAGGACGGTAACGATGCGGTTTCTTTACGCCACCGGTAGCTGGTGCACTCTTACGTGCTGCCTTAGTAGCAAGTTGTTTTCTTGGTGCTTTACCACCAGTCGATTTACGTGCAGTCTGCTTAGTACGTGCCATTTTCCGATGTCTCACAGTAGTAGTAGTTGTAGATTTTGTTGTTGTAACACAGCGCACGACGCTCAATACAGCAATGTGCGGGAAAAACTTTTGTGTTGTAGTATTTATAGGCGATGTCAGCGGGACGCGGGGTGAGTCACTGGTTCTCTAATCCTATTGGTTCGGACACTGTTTCACTGTCAGCTGGTGGGGGAAATAGATACTATTATAAATACAACCCGAGCGAAAGACTTTCTACCATTGCGGTTATCGCTAGCAAAGAATAACATTCAATTTTATCAACATGACCGGCAGAGGTAAAGGAGGCAAAGGTCTGGGAAAGGGTGGCGCCAAACGTCATCGTAAAGTGTTACGTGATAATATCCAGGGTATCACGAAACCAGCCATCAGACGTCTAGCCAGACGTGGTGGTGTCAAACGTATATCTGGTCTAATTTACGAAGAGACAAGAGGTGTGTTGAAGGTGTTCTTGGAAAATGTAATCAGAGATGCTGTTACATACACAGAGCACGCTAAAAGGAAAACTGTAACTGCCATGGATGTTGTGTACGCATTGAAACGTCAAGGACGTACACTATATGGTTTCGGTGGTTAAATTACGACACCTCTTATTTGTTTTGTATCTGAACGGCCCTTTTAAGGGCCACAAATTGAGATTATAAAAGAATTTGCTCCATTGTGCTATTTACATAATAATAAAATATTTATTGAATGTCAATTTTATGACAGAAATCACAACGACAATCTTGTTACTCTCAATTATTATTGATAATAAATATGTACAGTAAATATACATATATATACTTTTCATGTATCGTTTTTATTCACATCATAATACTGTAATTTAAACAAGATGCTACTAACTATTATTGAAAAAAAAAATTATATATTACTACTAATATTAATAATGGATAAACTCTGTATTGAATAAAAATAATCAAAATTTTCTTTTATTACCTACTCGAATGAACTATACCGAGGCATGCTACCTGTTTATAATTAAAATTACATGTCAAATCACAAACATATTTCGTTAATTTACTTGCACAAGTATTTTGTGTGATATTATAATAATATGCAACTGTCAATAATAAGTCTAAAACACCAAATTATCGATGTAATTTGAAAACAATATTGAATCGTATTGTTTTAACAGGAGGGTTATTGTTGTTGTCATAGAATAACACTACATACTAGAAAATGAATGCATTATTAAAGAATTTGTCGTACTCGTTGAAATGGCACATATATGCTTTTATTCTTTTTTGAATGTTTTAGTGGCTCTGAAAAGAGCCGATTGTTTTGTTCACACAAAGTATAATAATTGTGAATGTGAAGTTATCAATCATTTACTTTGAACTTGTGTACTTAGTGACAGCCTTTGTACCTTCACTAACGGCGTGCTTGGCAAGTTCACCTGGAAGTAAAAGACGTACAGCCGTTTGTATTTCACGACTTGTAATTGTTGATCTCTTATTGTAGTGGGCCAAACGGGAAGCTTCTGCTGCAATACGCTCGAATATATCGTTGACGAAACTATTCATGATACTCATCGCTTTACTGGAAATACCAGTGTCCGGATGAACTTGTTTCAATACTTTGTAAATGTACATTGCGTAACTCTCCTTCCTGCGGCGTTTCTTTTTCTTGTCATCTTTCGAGATATTCTTCTGCGCCTTTCCGGCTTTTTTTGCTGCTTTTCCACTAGCTTTTGGTGGCATTTTTAATCACAAAGTTCACAATATGAGTAACACTATTAGCGCGGGCACATACAACAAACACTAATTGTCAAATGGAACTAATGCGGGTCGCACTAGGAGTGCTTGGATATTTCAGACAGGATCTGTCTTGCAGCAAACTCCGCCTACTTGTTTTAATGTTCACTGTATACCATTGCGTTGCACTGAAAGCGAGCTCGTGATTCGCTACACGTCTGTTACGGCTGCGAATACCAATGTAGCCATAAATATGTAAACGAAACATTATTTTACACACTATACATTCAACGTTCGTGCTAGACGTTACTACAGTTTATTAACAACGATACAATATGTCTGGTCGCGGTAAAGGTGGCAAAGTCAAGGGGAAGGCAAAGAGCAGATCAAATCGTGCTGGACTTCAATTTCCAGTCGGTCGTATACACAGACTTTTACGCAAAGGCAACTATGCTGAGCGTGTTGGTGCTGGAGCCCCTGTGTATCTGGCTGCCGTGATGGAATATTTGGCTGCTGAAGTTCTCGAACTTGCTGGTAACGCTGCCCGTGACAACAAGAAAACTAGGATCATTCCGCGTCATCTGCAATTGGCGATTCGTAACGATGAAGAATTAAACAAACTATTATCCGGTGTTACTATCGCTCAAGGTGGTGTTTTACCGAATATTCAAGCTGTGTTATTGCCAAAGAAGACAGAAAAATCAACATAAATGTTTTAACACACAAAAATTAATAAATAGAACGGTCCTTTTCAGGACCACAAATACAATACAAGATGAATTTACAGTTCAATAATATGCTAAGTTAAAAACAAATGCGAACAAACAATATTCAATGTTAAAATATTTTGAATTCATCAAGAATGAAAAACGAACAATATCGAAATAAAAGACAACAACCCGTCTCCATAGTTACCTGCAACGTTAAATAACATATATCAATCGGTTGACAAACAAAGCAGACTACTTACCATAAAAGCATTGATCTTTTGTTCCTATGTTTCGAGATTGAAAAATAAAACAGCAGAATATTAAACATGTATGCGCAAATATTTACTTCTGTTGACAAAATACAAAGCAAAACTGTCATCACCTTACTTACCCGTAATGTTACAATATGTACGTGTATGTAGGTATTAATAATTTATTAAATAAAATAAATTAATATTTACGTAATGCTAAAAGCACGATGTTTTAATTGTATGCCTTTTGAAATATGAATAAATATGGTATATACACATTACGAAATGTAGGTTCAATTGAAGATTGAAATTAAAATTATTTGCCATCTATATATGGATAAAACAAAAGTTATGTATGGCACAACAAGATTCAAACGTAATCTAACTTTTTAACAATAGCTGTCGCTGTTAGACAGTTGATGTTATAATAGTTCTTAAATTTTGCTACCAGTCGGTATGAATGGATGGTGCCATCTGCAGTTTAAAAGCAATAACTTAACACCTCGCTATATGTATGATTTTGTATGAATTTATTTGAAATAATACGGTAATAAAGCTTTCAATTATCTCTTATAAGATGTGCGTTTGTATATTATCGATAATTATTACTGACAATGAATATCAAGTATATCTTCAAACAACGTTCGCGGTTTTACTGATAATAATGTAACCCTAGCCAATGGCAGTGTTGTGAAACAACAGAACCTTTTTTTTTGTTATTATTAAATGGCATATGATATTAATTGTACACTGTATTCACCTTATAAACTAGGTTTGCACTGTAATCGCACAACACTAATATTGCAGGCAAATATAACAAACATTTGGGAGCACTGAAATTTTTTCAATAACTGTATCGAAGTAACGTAGGTACCCAACTGTCTTGTTTACAATCTGACCGCACACTACGGTTCAAACAATGACAGTGTTTTGCCGCTAGTTGCAGCAATCGTATTCTATACACACTAACCGACAAATACGTTTATTAAACAAACAATATCGCATCTGTTTTGTAGTGTTCAAGTTATATTATAGATAAGTAAATAAAAAATAAACTATAGTCTATCTATTGAGACAACCGATTCACGGTCAACCTTAACATTCACGTTTATTAAAGTTATGAGCAAAAAGTATTAATCTACCTATGTGTTGTACACGTAAAGCGTTGACAGTTACTGGTAAAGTAATGTTATGATTGCTTATGTTACAGAATAATTCTATATTAACTCTATTTTTTAGCACTGAACATTGTTAACTATAGTATTATATATATATATATATATATATATATATATATATATATATATATATATATATATATATATATATATATATATATATATATATATTACGTTAGTTATAAACATATATTTCAAAATGTTTGTACCTAGAATATCATATTAAGAAATTACAAAGAAATGAGTAAATATTTCAAAATTTTCTTAATAAAACTATAAATTTGTATACCCGTTCATTGTGTATAATCATATCGTGAAAGCATACGAAAAAAATTCACATTGTTACATTAACATTTAATAAAGTTATAAGCAAAAGAATTTATGAATGCGTTATGCACGTAAAGCGGCGATAGTCACTGGTGAAGTAATATTATGATTGCTTATATTACAAAATAAGGCCATATTAACACCATTTTATTTTTACTGAATATTATTAACTATAGTATCACATATATCGAAAAGCAAACAGCAAGTCGATATCTTTTTCCAAACTTTAGTTATACACATTTTTCTAAAAGTTCGTACCAAAAATATGTGAAATGACAAACAAATGTTAATATTTCAAAATTTTCGTAATAAAACACTAAAATTTTATGCTGGATTATGACGTGTGATCATACTGTAAAAGCACCCGAACAATTTCACATTGATACATTAACATTTCGTAAAGTTATACAGAAAAATACTATAAATGTGATGTTACATCGAAGCGAGCGCCGGTACGTATCTAGTTTGTTATAAGTTACATACGATCCGCTGGTCAATTTTGAAGTACCCAACTTTATTTAAAATGGAATTTTCCGTTGTTCTTCGCGTGCGGTGAAACACTAATATTATAACGTTCATAGTAGATTTTTCTTATGACTTACACCGTGTAACTGTGATTTTGTGAGTTTAGAATATTTGTTTTAATTCCATTATAATAACGCATGTAAAAGTAATCGAATATGACGCGTCATTATTATCTAGTGATATTGCGCGTTAATGATTGGAAATTGCTTGTATCGATGACTATATGTGATTTAAAAAAAAAAAAAATATGGTACATATACACAACTAACGAAACCTACATGTAACTGATGGTTGGCATTAAAAATATCTGTCGCTGTTATATAGCACATCTGTATGGGTAAACAAAAAGATATATGTATGGCAGATCTTCAATCAAACCTAGTCTAACTTTTTAACAATTGTCGCCGCTGTTTGGCATTTGATGTTATAATAGTTCATACCTTCGCTACTACTAGTCGTTATTATTGAGCGCGTTGGTTGCCCTCTATGTTCCAAAAGCAATAGCTTAACACATCACTATATGACATACACATATCTGTATGGCAGTATCAAAATAGAGAATACTAATGAATAAGAATGATTTTCGTAGCGTGCCATGAGAATTTTATATAAAACAATTGCAACTAAATGTATGCATGTTTAGTACATGCAAAACAATTGTAAAACAGTAACAAATTTTGTACTGTAAACTGAAAACGTACACCAATAATTGGTGTAAAAAACAATTAATGTTTTTTTTTTCTATTCTTTTATTCATCAAATATTGTTGCATTTCAATTGTTTTGCATATACATGACATAGTTAGATGAAATTTTCATGGCACACTACGAAAATGATTGTTTTTACATACACACTTACTAGTTCGCTATGCAGGAGGTAATAAAATTATGAAATAAATGTAAATATACACCATCGATGCGTAGATTATCGCGATAATATTCACAATATTTGTTAAAATACAGTATATTTGTATAAATATTTGTTGGCGATAGACAAAATATAGAATAATTAAAATGTTTTCATTCCTATAGTAACTACAAGCCCCACACGGGGAAACAATAAACGGCTTTATTCTGAGAGAACCGAAATATTATACAACAAACAGATGTTTAGTCGATTACAAACGTACATCGGTGAATCATTTTCAATGTTTAAAATATTTGTATATAGTCCTATTTGTATTGTTTTGGTGTTTAAACAAAAAAAGTGTCAGGTAGTTGTCTATTCATGAACAAGTTAGCGATGCATTTGTTTGTAAATATATCAATATAGACGGTTTCAAAGCATTTCTCATGATAACATAATGTTATATGTCGAGTATGAGATGAAGATATAAGTAGAAACTAACAATAGCTATGATTAAATACAATAATTTACTCAAAGTAGACGCACGAATAGCTAACACTGAAACACAAAACCAAGGAAATATCATGATGGATGTTCCCTATCCCGTTCGACGATACATTCAACCTGGCCAGTGAGACGTCGAGAACAATTCAAACATTATATTACGTTTTGTTACATTTATAATACCAATAAGTATTATATACTTACGTCTCTTTTATACAATGACAGACGTGGCTGCATCTACTACAACCGTGAATACGGAAATCCAAGTGGTGCCTGGTAAAAAAGGCACAACGAAGGACAAGAAAACCGATCGTCCAAAGTCAACGCATCCTACTACGGCTGTTATGGTGAATAATGCGATTCAGAATTTAAAGGAACGTGGCGGATCGTCACTGCAAGCAATTAAAAAGTACATATCTGCTACTTATAAGATTGATGGTGAGAAATTTTCTCCGTTCATTAAGAGGTACTTAAAGGCTAGCGTTACTGCTGGCACGCTTGTACAAACCAAAGGCAAGGGAGCTTCCGGCTCGTTCAAGTTGGCATCAAGTGCTGTTACAAGAAAACCAACAACACCAACTACTGTAAACAAAGCTAAAAAGGTCGCAGTGAAACCAGCACCAAAGCCAAAGGTCAAGGTAACAGAGAAAAAGACAACAAGTGTTCGTACAGAAACAAAGAAGTCTGCTGCTGCTGTTCCAGTTAAAACTGCGAAAACTAAGAAGACCACTGTTGTTGAGAAAAAGAAGCCTGTTGTACAAGTTGATAAATCAAAATCGCCCTCGAAGGCAAAAAGGACAGCGAAAGCGCCAACAAAGAAGCCAAAGTCTCCTAAACCGAAAACAACAAAGTCAAAAGTAGCAAAGAAGAAGGTTTCACCTAAAAAGAAATAAAACACATACATTGTTGTACGTGTGAAGTGTGAAAAATGATTCTCTCTCTGTTTGCAAACGGCCCTTTTCAGGGCCACAACATTAAATCATAAAGAATTTTAAGCATTATGTTTATTTACAAACATAGTATTCTGTATATATATGTATGTTTATTGTAGTAATATTTTATAAATATTATTAGATTTTGTTTTATATAAAGATTAATTCTACTGATCCAATGATACAGCACGTAAACACATGCATAATAAATACACACTTGTGTTATTGTATTTCCCTAGTCATAAACGATATATGTATGTATTTGTCAATTATATTGTACCTGCACAGGGATTAAGTAGTATTGTTGTCTACGTTAAATAATAAGGATTACTCACAGCATTACTAAATAAATTCTTTTGAACATTATTGGTGGCTCTGAAAAGAGCCGGTTTTGATAATAAAATGACGGACCGCAGACAAAACAAAACAGATTAACGAACTTTAAGCACGTTCACCACGAATGCGTCTTGCCAACTGTATATCCTTAGGCATAATTGTTACACGCTTGGCGTGAATAGCGCATAGGTTCGTATCTTCAAACAAACCAACGAGGTAAGCTTCACTGGCTTCTTGCAGGGCCATAACAGCAGAACTTTGGAAGCGCAAGTCTGTTTTAAAATCTTGCGCGATTTCACGAACAAGTCGCTGGAACGGAAGTTTTCTGATTAACAATTCGGTACTCTTCTGATAGCGACGAATTTCACGCAGCGCTACAGTACCAGGACGGTAACGATGCGGTTTCTTTACGCCACCGGTAGCTGGTGCACTCTTACGTGCTGCCTTAGTAGCAAGTTGTTTTCTTGGTGCTTTACCACCAGTCGATTTACGTGCAGTCTGCTTAGTACGTGCCATTTTCCGATGTCTCACAGTAGTAGTAGTTGTAGATTTTGTTGTTGTAACACAGCGCACGACGCTCAATACAGCAATGTGCGGGAAAAACTTTTGTGTTGTAGTATTTATAGGCGATGTCAGCGGGACGCGGGGTGAGTCACTGGTTCTCTAATCCTATTGGTTCGGACACTGTTTCACTGTCAGCTGGTGGGGGAAATAGATACTATTATAAATACAACCCGAGCGAAAGACTTTCTACCATTGCGGTTATCGCTAGCAAAGAATAACATTCAATTTTATCAACATGACCGGCAGAGGTAAAGGAGGCAAAGGTCTGGGAAAGGGTGGCGCCAAACGTCATCGTAAAGTGTTACGTGATAATATCCAGGGTATCACGAAACCAGCCATCAGACGTCTAGCCAGACGTGGTGGTGTCAAACGTATATCTGGTCTAATTTACGAAGAGACAAGAGGTGTGTTGAAGGTGTTCTTGGAAAATGTAATCAGAGATGCTGTTACATACACAGAGCACGCTAAAAGGAAAACTGTAACTGCCATGGATGTTGTGTACGCATTGAAACGTCAAGGACGTACACTATATGGTTTCGGTGGTTAAATTACGACACCTCTTATTTGTTTTGTATCTGAACGGCCCTTTTAAGGGCCACAAATTGAGATTATAAAAGAATTTGCTCCATTGTGCTATTTACATAATAATAAAATATTTATTGAATGTCAATTTTATGACAGAAATCACAACGACAATCTTGTTACTCTCAATTATTATTGATAATAAATATGTACAGTAAATATACATATATATACTTTTCATGTATCGTTTTTATTCACATCATAATACTGTAATTTAAACAAGATGCTACTAACTATTATTGAAAAAAAAAATTATATATTACTACTAATATTAATAATGGATAAACTCTGTATTGAATAAAAATAATCAAAATTTTCTTTTATTACCTACTCGAATGAACTATACCGAGGCATGCTACCTGTTTATAATTAAAATTACATGTCAAATCACAAACATATTTCGTTAATTTACTTGCACAAGTATTTTGTGTGATATTATAATAATATGCAACTGTCAATAATAAGTCTAAAACACCAAATTATCGATGTAATTTGAAAACAATATTGAATCGTATTGTTTTAACAGGAGGGTTATTGTTGTTGTCATAGAATAACACTACATACTAGAAAATGAATGCATTATTAAAGAATTTGTCGTACTCGTTGAAATGGCACATATATGCTTTTATTCTTTTTTGAATGTTTTAGTGGCTCTGAAAAGAGCCGATTGTTTTGTTCACACAAAGTATAATAATTGTGAATGTGAAGTTATCAATCATTTACTTTGAACTTGTGTACTTAGTGACAGCCTTTGTACCTTCACTAACGGCGTGCTTGGCAAGTTCACCTGGAAGTAAAAGACGTACAGCCGTTTGTATTTCACGACTTGTAATTGTTGATCTCTTATTGTAGTGGGCCAAACGGGAAGCTTCTGCTGCAATACGCTCGAATATATCGTTGACGAAACTATTCATGATACTCATCGCTTTACTGGAAATACCAGTGTCCGGATGAACTTGTTTCAATACTTTGTAAATGTACATTGCGTAACTCTCCTTCCTGCGGCGTTTCTTTTTCTTGTCATCTTTCGAGATATTCTTCTGCGCCTTTCCGGCTTTTTTTGCTGCTTTTCCACTAGCTTTTGGTGGCATTTTTAATCACAAAGTTCACAATATGAGTAACACTATTAGCGCGGGCACATACAACAAACACTAATTGTCAAATGGAACTAATGCGGGTCGCACTAGGAGTGCTTGGATATTTCAGACAGGATCTGTCTTGCAGCAAACTCCGCCTACTTGTTTTAATGTTCACTGTATACCATTGCGTTGCACTGAAAGCGAGCTCGTGATTCGCTACACGTCTGTTACGGCTGCGAATACCAATGTAGCCATAAATATGTAAACGAAACATTATTTTACACACTATACATTCAACGTTCGTGCTAGACGTTACTACAGTTTATTAACAACGATACAATATGTCTGGTCGCGGTAAAGGTGGCAAAGTCAAGGGGAAGGCAAAGAGCAGATCAAATCGTGCTGGACTTCAATTTCCAGTCGGTCGTATACACAGACTTTTACGCAAAGGCAACTATGCTGAGCGTGTTGGTGCTGGAGCCCCTGTGTATCTGGCTGCCGTGATGGAATATTTGGCTGCTGAAGTTCTCGAACTTGCTGGTAACGCTGCCCGTGACAACAAGAAAACTAGGATCATTCCGCGTCATCTGCAATTGGCGATTCGTAACGATGAAGAATTAAACAAACTATTATCCGGTGTTACTATCGCTCAAGGTGGTGTTTTACCGAATATTCAAGCTGTGTTATTGCCAAAGAAGACAGAAAAATCAACATAAATGTTTTAACACACAAAAATTAATAAATAGAACGGTCCTTTTCAGGACCACAAATACAATACAAGATGAATTTACAGTTCAATAATATGCTAAGTTAAAAACAAATGCGAACAAACAATATTCAATGTTAAAATATTTTGAATTCATCAAGAATGAAAACGAACAATATCGAAATAAAAGACAACAACCCGTCTCCATAGTTACCTGCAACGTTAAATAACATATATCAATCGGTTGACAAACAAAGCAGACTACTTACCATAAAAGCATTGATCTTTTGTTCCTATGTTTCGAGATTGAAAAATAAAACAGCAGAATATTAAACATGTATGCGCAAATATTTACTTCTGTTGACAAAATACAAAGCAAAACTGTCATCACCTTACTTACCCGTAATGTTACAATATGTACGTGTATGTAGGTATTAATAATTTATTAAATAAAATAAATTAATATTTACGTAATGCTAAAAGCACGATGTTTTAATTGTATGCCTTTTGAAATATGAATAAATATGGTATATACACATTACGAAATGTAGGTTCAATTGAAGATTGAAATTAAAATTATTTGCCATCTATATATGGATAAAACAAAAGTTATGTATGGCACAACAAGATTCAAACGTAATCTAACTTTTTAACAATAGCTGTCGCTGTTAGACAGTTGATGTTATAATAGTTCTTAAATTTTGCTACCAGTCGGTATGAATGGATGGTGCCATCTGCAGTTTAAAAGCAATAACTTAACACCTCGCTATATGTATGATTTTGTATGAATTTATTTGAAATAATACGGTAATAAAGCTTTCAATTATCTCTTATAAGATGTGCGTTTGTATATTATCGATAATTATTACTGACAATGAATATCAAGTATATCTTCAAACAACGTTCGCGGTTTTACTGATAATAATGTAACCCTAGCCAATGGCAGTGTTGTGAAACAACAGAACCTTTTTTTTTGTTATTATTAAATGGCATATGATATTAATTGTACACTGTATTCACCTTATAAACTAGGTTTGCACTGTAATCGCACAACACTAATATTGCAGGCAAATATAACAAACATTTGGGAGCACTGAAATTTTTTCAATAACTGTATCGAAGTAACGTAGGTACCCAACTGTCTTGTTTACAATCTGACCGCACACTACGGTTCAAACAATGACAGTGTTTTGCCGCTAGTTGCAGCAATCGTATTCTATACACACTAACCGACAAATACGTTTATTAAACAAACAATATCGCATCTGTTTTGTAGTGTTCAAGTTATATTATAGATAAGTAAATAAAAAATAAACTATAGTCTATCTATTGAGACAACCGATTCACGGTCAACCTTAACATTCACGTTTATTAAAGTTATGAGCAAAAAGTATTAATCTACCTATGTGTTGTACACGTAAAGCGTTGACAGTTACTGGTAAAGTAATGTTATGATTGCTTATGTTACAGAATAATTCTATATTAACTCTATTTTTTAGCACTGAACATTGTTAACTATAGTATTATATATATATATATATATATATATATATATATATATATATATATATATATATATATATATATATATATATATATTATCGTTAGTTATAAACATATATTTCAAAATGTTTGTACCTAGAATATCATATTAAGAAATTACAAAGAAATGAGTAAATATTTCAAAATTTTCTTAATAAAACTATAAATTTGTATACCCGTTCATTGTGTATAATCATATCGTGAAAGCATACGAAAAAAATTCACATTGTTACATTAACATTTAATAAAGTTATAAGCAAAAGAATTTATGAATGCGTTATGCACGTAAAGCGGCGATAGTCACTGGTGAAGTAATATTATGATTGCTTATATTACAAAATAAGGCCATATTAACACCATTTTATTTTTACTGAATATTATTAACTATAGTATCACATATATCGAAAAGCAAACAGCAAGTCGATATCTTTTTCCAAACTTTAGTTATACACATTTTTCTAAAAGTTCGTACCAAAAATATGTGAAATGACAAACAAATGTTAATATTTCAAAATTTTCGTAATAAAACACTAAAATTTTATGCTGGATTATGACGTGTGATCATACTGTAAAAGCACCCGAACAATTTCACATTGATACATTAACATTTCGTAAAGTTATACAGAAAAATACTATAAATGTGATGTTACATCGAAGCGAGCGCCGGTACGTATCTAGTTTGTTATAAGTTACATACGATCCGCTGGTCAATTTTGAAGTACCCAACTTTATTTAAAATGGAATTTTCCGTTGTTCTTCGCGTGCGGTGAAACACTAATATTATAACGTTCATAGTAGATTTTTCTTATGACTTACACCGTGTAACTGTGATTTTGTGAGTTTAGAATATTTGTTTTAATTCCATTATAATAACGCATGTAAAAGTAATCGAATATGACGCGTCATTATTATCTAGTGATATTGCGCGTTAATGATTGGAAATTGCTTGTATCGATGACTATATGTGATTTAAAAAAAAAAAAAATATGGTACATATACACAACTAACGAAACCTACATGTAACTGATGGTTGGCATTAAAAATATCTGTCGCTGTTATATAGCACATCTGTATGGGTAAACAAAAAGATATATGTATGGCAGATCTTCAATCAAACCTAGTCTAACTTTTTAACAATTGTCGCCGCTGTTTGGCATTTGATGTTATAATAGTTCATACCTTCGCTACTACTAGTCGTTATTATTGAGCGCGTTGGTTGCCCTCTATGTTCCAAAAGCAATAGCTTAACACATCACTATATGACATACACATATCTGTATGGCAGTATCAAAATAGAGAATACTAATGAATAAGAATGATTTTCGTAGCGTGCCATGAGAATTTTATATAAAACAATTGCAACTAAATGTATGCATGTTTAGTACATGCAAAACAATTGTAAAACAGTAACAAATTTTGTACTGTAAACTGAAAACGTACACCAATAATTGGTGTAAAAAACAATTAATGTTTTTTTTTTCTATTCTTTTATTCATCAAATATTGTTGCATTTCAATTGTTTTGCATATACATAACATAGTTAGATGAAATTTTCATGGCACACTACGAAAATGATTGTTTTTACATACACACTTACTAGTTCGCTATGCAGGAGGTAATAAAATTATGAAATAAATGTAAATATACACCATCGATGCGTAGATTATCGCGATAATATTCACAATATTTGTTAAAATACAGTATATTTGTATAAATATTTGTTGGCGATAGACAAAATATAGAATAATTAAAATGTTTTCATTCCTATAGTAACTACAAGCCCCACACGGGGAAACAATAAACGGCTTTATTCTGAGAGAACCGAAATATTATACAACAAACAGATGTTTAGTCGATTACAAACGTACATCGGTGAATCATTTTCAATGTTTAAAATATTTGTATATAGTCCTATTTGTATTGTTTTGGTGTTTAAACAAAAAAAGTGTCAGGTAGTTGTCTATTCATGAACAAGTTAGCGATGCATTTGTTTGTAAATATATCAATATAGACGGTTTCAAAGCATTTCTCATGATAACATAATGTTATATGTCGAGTATGAGATGAAGATATAAGTAGAAACTAACAATAGCTATGATTAAATACAATAATTTACTCAAAGTAGACGCACGAATAGCTAACACTGAAACACAAAACCAAGGAAATATCATGATGGATGTTCCCTATCCCGTTCGACGATACATTCAACCTGGCCAGTGAGACGTCGAGAACAATTCAAACATTATATTACGTTTTGTTACATTTATAATACCAATAAGTATTATATACTTACGTCTCTTTTATACAATGACAGACGTGGCTGCATCTACTACAACCGTGAATACGGAAATCCAAGTGGTGCCTGGTAAAAAAGGCACAACGAAGGACAAGAAAACCGATCGTCCAAAGTCAACGCATCCTACTACGGCTGTTATGGTGAATAATGCGATTCAGAATTTAAAGGAACGTGGCGGATCGTCACTGCAAGCAATTAAAAAGTACATATCTGCTACTTATAAGATTGATGGTGAGAAATTTTCTCCGTTCATTAAGAGGTACTTAAAGGCTAGCGTTACTGCTGGCACGCTTGTACAAACCAAAGGCAAGGGAGCTTCCGGCTCGTTCAAGTTGGCATCAAGTGCTGTTACAAGAAAACCAACAACACCAACTACTGTAAACAAAGCTAAAAAGGTCGCAGTGAAACCAGCACCAAAGCCAAAGGTCAAGGTAACAGAGAAAAAGACAACAAGTGTTCGTACAGAAACAAAGAAGTCTGCTGCTGCTGTTCCAGTTAAAACTGCGAAAACTAAGAAGACCACTGTTGTTGAGAAAAAGAAGCCTGTTGTACAAGTTGATAAATCAAAATCGCCCTCGAAGGCAAAAAGGACAGCGAAAGCGCCAACAAAGAAGCCAAAGTCTCCTAAACCGAAAACAACAAAGTCAAAAGTAGCAAAGAAGAAGGTTTCACCTAAAAAGAAATAAAACACATACATTGTTGTACGTGTGAAGTGTGAAAAATGATTCTCTCTCTGTTTGCAAACGGCCCTTTTCAGGGCCACAACATTAAATCATAAAGAATTTTAAGCATTATGTTTATTTACAAACATAGTATTCTGTATATATATGTATGTTTATTGTAGTAATATTTTATAAATATTATTAGATTTTGTTTTATATAAAGATTAATTCTACTGATCCAATGATACAGCACGTAAACACATGCATAATAAATACACACTTGTGTTATTGTATTTCCCTAGTCATAAACGATATATGTATGTATTTGTCAATTATATTGTACCTGCACAGGGATTAAGTAGTATTGTTGTCTACGTTAAATAATAAGGATTACTCACAGCATTACTAAATAAATTCTTTTGAACATTATTGGTGGCTCTGAAAAGAGCCGGTTTTGATAATAAAATGACGGACCGCAGACAAAACAAAACAGATTAACGAACTTTAAGCACGTTCACCACGAATGCGTCTTGCCAACTGTATATCCTTAGGCATAATTGTTACACGCTTGGCGTGAATAGCGCATAGGTTCGTATCTTCAAACAAACCAACGAGGTAAGCTTCACTGGCTTCTTGCAGGGCCATAACAGCAGAACTTTGGAAGCGCAAGTCTGTTTTAAAATCTTGCGCGATTTCACGAACAAGTCGCTGGAACGGAAGTTTTCTGATTAACAATTCGGTACTCTTCTGATAGCGACGAATTTCACGCAGCGCTACAGTACCAGGACGGTAACGATGCGGTTTCTTTACGCCACCGGTAGCTGGTGCACTCTTACGTGCTGCCTTAGTAGCAAGTTGTTTTCTTGGTGCTTTACCACCAGTCGATTTACGTGCAGTCTGCTTAGTACGTGCCATTTTCCGATGTCTCACAGTAGTAGTAGTTGTAGATTTTGTTGTTGTAACACAGCGCACGACGCTCAATACAGCAATGTGCGGGAAAAACTTTTGTGTTGTAGTATTTATAGGCGATGTCAGCGGGACGCGGGGTGAGTCACTGGTTCTCTAATCCTATTGGTTCGGACACTGTTTCACTGTCAGCTGGTGGGGGAAATAGATACTATTATAAATACAACCCGAGCGAAAGACTTTCTACCATTGCGGTTATCGCTAGCAAAGAATAACATTCAATTTTATCAACATGACCGGCAGAGGTAAAGGAGGCAAAGGTCTGGGAAAGGGTGGCGCCAAACGTCATCGTAAAGTGTTACGTGATAATATCCAGGGTATCACGAAACCAGCCATCAGGTCTAGCCAGACGTGGTGGTGTCAAACGTATATCTGGTCTAATTTACGAAGAGACAAGAGGTGTGTTGAAGGTGTTCTTGGAAAATGTAATCAGAGATGCTGTTACATACACAGAGCACGCTAAAAGGAAAACTGTAACTGCCATGGATGTTGTGTACGCATTGAAACGTCAAGGACGTACACTATATGGTTTCGGTGGTTAAATTACGACACCTCTTATTTGTTTTGTATCTGAACGGCCCTTTTAAGGGCCACAAATTGAGATTATAAAAGAATTTGCTCCATTGTGCTATTTACATAATAATAAAATATTTATTGAATGTCAATTTTATGACAGAAATCACAACGACAATCTTGTTACTCTCAATTATTATTGATAATAAATATGTACAGTAAATATACATATATATACTTTTCATGTATCGTTTTTATTCACATCATAATACTGTAATTTAAACAAGATGCTACTAACTATTATTGAAAAAAAAAATTATATATTACTACTAATATTAATAATGGATAAACTCTGTATTGAATAAAAATAATCAAAATTTTCTTTTATTACCTACTCGAATGAACTATACCGAGGCATGCTACCTGTTTATAATTAAAATTACATGTCAAATCACAAACATATTTCGTTAATTTACTTGCACAAGTATTTTGTGTGATATTATAATAATATGCAACTGTCAATAATAAGTCTAAAACACCAAATTATCGATGTAATTTGAAAACAATATTGAATCGTATTGTTTTAACAGGAGGGTTATTGTTGTTGTCATAGAATAACACTACATACTAGAAAATGAATGCATTATTAAAGAATTTGTCGTACTCGTTGAAATGGCACATATATGCTTTTATTCTTTTTTGAATGTTTTAGTGGCTCTGAAAAGAGCCGATTGTTTTGTTCACACAAAGTATAATAATTGTGAATGTGAAGTTATCAATCATTTACTTTGAACTTGTGTACTTAGTGACAGCCTTTGTACCTTCACTAACGGCGTGCTTGGCAAGTTCACCTGGAAGTAAAAGACGTACAGCCGTTTGTATTTCACGACTTGTAATTGTTGATCTCTTATTGTAGTGGGCCAAACGGGAAGCTTCTGCTGCAATACGCTCGAATATATCGTTGACGAAACTATTCATGATACTCATCGCTTTACTGGAAATACCAGTGTCCGGATGAACTTGTTTCAATACTTTGTAAATGTACATTGCGTAACTCTCCTTCCTGCGGCGTTTCTTTTTCTTGTCATCTTTCGAGATATTCTTCTGCGCCTTTCCGGCTTTTTTTGCTGCTTTTCCACTAGCTTTTGGTGGCATTTTTAATCACAAAGTTCACAATATGAGTAACACTATTAGCGCGGGCACATACAACAAACACTAATTGTCAAATGGAACTAATGCGGGTCGCACTAGGAGTGCTTGGATATTTCAGACAGGATCTGTCTTGCAGCAAACTCCGCCTACTTGTTTTAATGTTCACTGTATACCATTGCGTTGCACTGAAAGCGAGCTCGTGATTCGCTACACGTCTGTTACGGCTGCGAATACCAATGTAGCCATAAATATGTAAACGAAACATTATTTTACACACTATACATTCAACGTTCGTGCTAGACGTTACTACAGTTTATTAACAACGATACAATATGTCTGGTCGCGGTAAAGGTGGCAAAGTCAAGGGGAAGGCAAAGAGCAGATCAAATCGTGCTGGACTTCAATTTCCAGTCGGTCGTATACACAGACTTTTACGCAAAGGCAACTATGCTGAGCGTGTTGGTGCTGGAGCCCCTGTGTATCTGGCTGCCGTGATGGAATATTTGGCTGCTGAAGTTCTCGAACTTGCTGGTAACGCTGCCCGTGACAACAAGAAAACTAGGATCATTCCGCGTCATCTGCAATTGGCGATTCGTAACGATGAAGAATTAAACAAACTATTATCCGGTGTTACTATCGCTCAAGGTGGTGTTTTACCGAATATTCAAGCTGTGTTATTGCCAAAGAAGACAGAAAAATCAACATAAATGTTTTAACACACAAAAATTAATAAATAGAACGGTCCTTTTCAGGACCACAAATACAATACAAGATGAATTTACAGTTCAATAATATGCTAAGTTAAAAACAAATGCGAACAAACAATATTCAATGTTAAAATATTTTGAATTCATCAAGAATGAAAACGAACAATATCGAAATAAAAGACAACAACCCGTCTCCATAGTTACCTGCAACGTTAAATAACATATATCAATCGGTTGACAAACAAAGCAGACTACTTACCATAAAAGCATTGATCTTTTGTTCCTATGTTTCGAGATTGAAAAATAAAACAGCAGAATATTAAACATGTATGCGCAAATATTTACTTCTGTTGACAAAATACAAAGCAAAACTGTCATCACCTTACTTACCCGTAATGTTACAATATGTACGTGTATGTAGGTATTAATAATTTATTAAATAAAATAAATTAATATTTACGTAATGCTAAAAGCACGATGTTTTAATTGTATGCCTTTTGAAATATGAATAAATATGGTATATACACATTACGAAATGTAGGTTCAATTGAAGATTGAAATTAAAATTATTTGCCATCTATATATGGATAAAACAAAAGTTATGTATGGCACAACAAGATTCAAACGTAATCTAACTTTTTAACAATAGCTGTCGCTGTTAGACAGTTGATGTTATAATAGTTCTTAAATTTTGCTACCAGTCGGTATGAATGGATGGTGCCATCTGCAGTTTAAAAGCAATAACTTAACACCTCGCTATATGTATGATTTTGTATGAATTTATTTGAAATAATACGGTAATAAAGCTTTCAATTATCTCTTATAAGATGTGCGTTTGTATATTATCGATAATTATTACTGACAATGAATATCAAGTATATCTTCAAACAACGTTCGCGGTTTTACTGATAATAATGTAACCCTAGCCAATGGCAGTGTTGTGAAACAACAGAACCTTTTTTTTTGTTATTATTAAATGGCATATGATATTAATTGTACACTGTATTCACCTTATAAACTAGGTTTGCACTGTAATCGCACAACACTAATATTGCAGGCAAATATAACAAACATTTGGGAGCACTGAAATTTTTTCAATAACTGTATCGAAGTAACGTAGGTACCCAACTGTCTTGTTTACAATCTGACCGCACACTACGGTTCAAACAATGACAGTGTTTTGCCGCTAGTTGCAGCAATCGTATTCTATACACACTAACCGACAAATACGTTTATTAAACAAACAATATCGCATCTGTTTTGTAGTGTTCAAGTTATATTATAGATAAGTAAATAAAAAATAAACTATAGTCTATCTATTGAGACAACCGATTCACGGTCAACCTTAACATTCACGTTTATTAAAGTTATGAGCAAAAAGTATTAATCTACCTATGTGTTGTACACGTAAAGCGTTGACAGTTACTGGTAAAGTAATGTTATGATTGCTTATGTTACAGAATAATTCTATATTAACTCTATTTTTTAGCACTGAACATTGTTAACTATAGTATATATATATATATATATATATATATATATATATATATATATATATATATATATATATATATATATATATATATATATATCGTTAGTTATAAACATATATTTCAAAATGTTTGTACCTAGAATATCATATTAAGAAATTACAAAGAAATGAGTAAATATTTCAAAATTTTCTTAATAAAACTATAAATTTGTATACCCGTTCATTGTGTATAATCATATCGTGAAAGCATACGAAAAAAATTCACATTGTTACATTAACATTTAATAAAGTTATAAGCAAAAGAATTTATGAATGCGTTATGCACGTAAAGCGGCGATAGTCACTGGTGAAGTAATATTATGATTGCTTATATTACAAAATAAGGCCATATTAACACCATTTTATTTTTACTGAATATTATTAACTATAGTATCACATATATCGAAAAGCAAACAGCAAGTCGATATCTTTTTCCAAACTTTAGTTATACACATTTTTCTAAAAGTTCGTACCAAAAATATGTGAAATGACAAACAAATGTTAATATTTCAAAATTTTCGTAATAAAACACTAAAATTTTATGCTGGATTATGACGTGTGATCATACTGTAAAAGCACCCGAACAATTTCACATTGATACATTAACATTTCGTAAAGTTATACAGAAAAATACTATAAATGTGATGTTACATCGAAGCGAGCGCCGGTACGTATCTAGTTTGTTATAAGTTACATACGATCCGCTGGTCAATTTTGAAGTACCCAACTTTATTTAAAATGGAATTTTCCGTTGTTCTTCGCGTGCGGTGAAACACTAATATTATAACGTTCATAGTAGATTTTTCTTATGACTTACACCGTGTAACTGTGATTTTGTGAGTTTAGAATATTTGTTTTAATTCCATTATAATAACGCATGTAAAAGTAATCGAATATGACGCGTCATTATTATCTAGTGATATTGCGCGTTAATGATTGGAAATTGCTTGTATCGATGACTATATGTGATTTAAAAAAAAAAAAAATATGGTACATATACACAACTAACGAAACCTACATGTAACTGATGGTTGGCATTAAAAATATCTGTCGCTGTTATATAGCACATCTGTATGGGTAAACAAAAAGATATATGTATGGCAGATCTTCAATCAAACCTAGTCTAACTTTTTAACAATTGTCGCCGCTGTTTGGCATTTGATGTTATAATAGTTCATACCTTCGCTACTACTAGTCGTTATTATTGAGCGCGTTGGTTGCCCTCTATGTTCCAAAAGCAATAGCTTAACACATCACTATATGACATACACATATCTGTATGGCAGTATCAAAATAGAGAATACTAATGAATAAGAATGATTTTCGTAGCGTGCCATGAGAATTTTATATAAAACAATTGCAACTAAATGTATGCATGTTTAGTACATGCAAAACAATTGTAAAACAGTAACAAATTTTGTACTGTAAACTGAAAACGTACACCAATAATTGGTGTAAAAAACAATTAATGTTTTTTTTTTCTATTCTTTTATTCATCAAATATTGTTGCATTTCAATTGTTTTGCATATACATAACATAGTTAGATGAAATTTTCATGGCACACTACGAAAATGATTGTTTTTACATACACACTTACTAGTTCGCTATGCAGGAGGTAATAAAATTATGAAATAAATGTAAATATACACCATCGATGCGTAGATTATCGCGATAATATTCACAATATTTGTTAAAATACAGTATATTTGTATAAATATTTGTTGGCGATAGACAAAATATAGAATAATTAAAATGTTTTCATTCCTATAGTAACTACAAGCCCCACACGGGGAAACAATAAACGGCTTTATTCTGAGAGAACCGAAATATTATACAACAAACAGATGTTTAGTCGATTACAAACGTACATCGGTGAATCATTTTCAATGTTTAAAATATTTGTATATAGTCCTATTTGTATTGTTTTGGTGTTTAAACAAAAAAAGTGTCAGGTAGTTGTCTATTCATGAACAAGTTAGCGATGCATTTGTTTGTAAATATATCAATATAGACGGTTTCAAAGCATTTCTCATGATAACATAATGTTATATGTCGAGTATGAGATGAAGATATAAGTAGAAACTAACAATAGCTATGATTAAATACAATAATTTACTCAAAGTAGACGCACGAATAGCTAACACTGAAACACAAAACCAAGGAAATATCATGATGGATGTTCCCTATCCCGTTCGACGATACATTCAACCTGGCCAGTGAGACGTCGAGAACAATTCAAACATTATATTACGTTTTGTTACATTTATAATACCAATAAGTATTATATACTTACGTCTCTTTTATACAATGACAGACGTGGCTGCATCTACTACAACCGTGAATACGGAAATCCAAGTGGTGCCTGGTAAAAAAGGCACAACGAAGGACAAGAAAACCGATCGTCCAAAGTCAACGCATCCTACTACGGCTGTTATGGTGAATAATGCGATTCAGAATTTAAAGGAACGTGGCGGATCGTCACTGCAAGCAATTAAAAAGTACATATCTGCTACTTATAAGATTGATGGTGAGAAATTTTCTCCGTTCATTAAGAGGTACTTAAAGGCTAGCGTTACTGCTGGCACGCTTGTACAAACCAAAGGCAAGGGAGCTTCCGGCTCGTTCAAGTTGGCATCAAGTGCTGTTACAAGAAAACCAACAACACCAACTACTGTAAACAAAGCTAAAAAGGTCGCAGTGAAACCAGCACCAAAGCCAAAGGTCAAGGTAACAGAGAAAAAGACAACAAGTGTTCGTACAGAAACAAAGAAGTCTGCTGCTGCTGTTCCAGTTAAAACTGCGAAAACTAAGAAGACCACTGTTGTTGAGAAAAAGAAGCCTGTTGTACAAGTTGATAAATCAAAATCGCCCTCGAAGGCAAAAAGGACAGCGAAAGCGCCAACAAAGAAGCCAAAGTCTCCTAAACCGAAAACAACAAAGTCAAAAGTAGCAAAGAAGAAGGTTTCACCTAAAAAGAAATAAAACACATACATTGTTGTACGTGTGAAGTGTGAAAAATGATTCTCTCTCTGTTTGCAAACGGCCCTTTTCAGGGCCACAACATTAAATCATAAAGAATTTTAAGCATTATGTTTATTTACAAACATAGTATTCTGTATATATATGTATGTTTATTGTAGTAATATTTTATAAATATTATTAGATTTTGTTTTATATAAAGATTAATTCTACTGATCCAATGATACAGCACGTAAACACATGCATAATAAATACACACTTGTGTTATTGTATTTCCCTAGTCATAAACGATATATGTATGTATTTGTCAATTATATTGTACCTGCACAGGGATTAAGTAGTATTGTTGTCTACGTTAAATAATAAGGATTACTCACAGCATTACTAAATAAATTCTTTTGAACATTATTGGTGGCTCTGAAAAGAGCCGGTTTTGATAATAAAATGACGGACCGCAGACAAAACAAAACAGATTAACGAACTTTAAGCACGTTCACCACGAATGCGTCTTGCCAACTGTATATCCTTAGGCATAATTGTTACACGCTTGGCGTGAATAGCGCATAGGTTCGTATCTTCAAACAAACCAACGAGGTAAGCTTCACTGGCTTCTTGCAGGGCCATAACAGCAGAACTTTGGAAGCGCAAGTCTGTTTTAAAATCTTGCGCGATTTCACGAACAAGTCGCTGGAACGGAAGTTTTCTGATTAACAATTCGGTACTCTTCTGATAGCGACGAATTTCACGCAGCGCTACAGTACCAGGACGGTAACGATGCGGTTTCTTTACGCCACCGGTAGCTGGTGCACTCTTACGTGCTGCCTTAGTAGCAAGTTGTTTTCTTGGTGCTTTACCACCAGTCGATTTACGTGCAGTCTGCTTAGTACGTGCCATTTTCCGATGTCTCACAGTAGTAGTAGTTGTAGATTTTGTTGTTGTAACACAGCGCACGACGCTCAATACAGCAATGTGCGGGAAAAACTTTTGTGTTGTAGTATTTATAGGCGATGTCAGCGGGACGCGGGGTGAGTCACTGGTTCTCTAATCCTATTGGT
The DNA here is from genome assembly GCA_963422195.1 of Carabus problematicus. Classification (NCBI taxonomy): domain Eukaryota; kingdom Metazoa; phylum Arthropoda; class Insecta; order Coleoptera; family Carabidae; genus Carabus; species Carabus problematicus. The sequence continues at coordinate 4,944,672 of OY728580.1, forward strand.
TCGGACACTGTTTCACTGTCAGCTGGTGGGGGAAATAGATACTATTATAAATACAACCCGAGCGAAAGACTTTCTACCATTGCGGTTATCGCTAGCAAAGAATAACATTCAATTTTATCAACATGACCGGCAGAGGTAAAGGAGGCAAAGGTCTGGGAAAGGGTGGCGCCAAACGTCATCGTAAAGTGTTACGTGATAATATCCAGGGTATCACGAAACCAGCCATCAGACGTCTAGCCAGACGTGGTGGTGTCAAACGTATATCTGGTCTAATTTACGAAGAGACAAGAGGTGTGTTGAAGGTGTTCTTGGAAAATGTAATCAGAGATGCTGTTACATACACAGAGCACGCTAAAAGGAAAACTGTAACTGCCATGGATGTTGTGTACGCATTGAAACGTCAAGGACGTACACTATATGGTTTCGGTGGTTAAATTACGACACCTCTTATTTGTTTTGTATCTGAACGGCCCTTTTAAGGGCCACAAATTGAGATTATAAAAGAATTTGCTCCATTGTGCTATTTACATAATAATAAAATATTTATTGAATGTCAATTTTATGACAGAAATCACAACGACAATCTTGTTACTCTCAATTATTATTGATAATAAATATGTACAGTAAATATACATATATATACTTTTCATGTATCGTTTTTATTCACATCATAATACTGTAATTTAAACAAGATGCTACTAACTATTATTGAAAAAAAAAATTATATATTACTACTAATATTAATAATGGATAAACTCTGTATTGAATAAAAATAATCAAAATTTTCTTTTATTACCTACTCGAATGAACTATACCGAGGCATGCTACCTGTTTATAATTAAAATTACATGTCAAATCACAAACATATTTCGTTAATTTACTTGCACAAGTATTTTGTGTGATATTATAATAATATGCAACTGTCAATAATAAGTCTAAAACACCAAATTATCGATGTAATTTGAAAACAATATTGAATCGTATTGTTTTAACAGGAGGGTTATTGTTGTTGTCATAGAATAACACTACATACTAGAAAATGAATGCATTATTAAAGAATTTGTCGTACTCGTTGAAATGGCACATATATGCTTTTATTCTTTTTTGAATGTTTTAGTGGCTCTGAAAAGAGCCGATTGTTTTGTTCACACAAAGTATAATAATTGTGAATGTGAAGTTATCAATCATTTACTTTGAACTTGTGTACTTAGTGACAGCCTTTGTACCTTCACTAACGGCGTGCTTGGCAAGTTCACCTGGAAGTAAAAGACGTACAGCCGTTTGTATTTCACGACTTGTAATTGTTGATCTCTTATTGTAGTGGGCCAAACGGGAAGCTTCTGCTGCAATACGCTCGAATATATCGTTGACGAAACTATTCATGATACTCATCGCTTTACTGGAAATACCAGTGTCCGGATGAACTTGTTTCAATACTTTGTAAATGTACATTGCGTAACTCTCCTTCCTGCGGCGTTTCTTTTTCTTGTCATCTTTCGAGATATTCTTCTGCGCCTTTCCGGCTTTTTTTGCTGCTTTTCCACTAGCTTTTGGTGGCATTTTTAATCACAAAGTTCACAATATGAGTAACACTATTAGCGCGGGCACATACAACAAACACTAATTGTCAAATGGAACTAATGCGGGTCGCACTAGGAGTGCTTGGATATTTCAGACAGGATCTGTCTTGCAGCAAACTCCGCCTACTTGTTTTAATGTTCACTGTATACCATTGCGTTGCACTGAAAGCGAGCTCGTGATTCGCTACACGTCTGTTACGGCTGCGAATACCAATGTAGCCATAAATATGTAAACGAAACATTATTTTACACACTATACATTCAACGTTCGTGCTAGACGTTACTACAGTTTATTAACAACGATACAATATGTCTGGTCGCGGTAAAGGTGGCAAAGTCAAGGGGAAGGCAAAGAGCAGATCAAATCGTGCTGGACTTCAATTTCCAGTCGGTCGTATACACAGACTTTTACGCAAAGGCAACTATGCTGAGCGTGTTGGTGCTGGAGCCCCTGTGTATCTGGCTGCCGTGATGGAATATTTGGCTGCTGAAGTTCTCGAACTTGCTGGTAACGCTGCCCGTGACAACAAGAAAACTAGGATCATTCCGCGTCATCTGCAATTGGCGATTCGTAACGATGAAGAATTAAACAAACTATTATCCGGTGTTACTATCGCTCAAGGTGGTGTTTTACCGAATATTCAAGCTGTGTTATTGCCAAAGAAGACAGAAAAATCAACATAAATGTTTTAACACACAAAAATTAATAAATAGAACGGTCCTTTTCAGGACCACAAATACAATACAAGATGAATTTACAGTTCAATAATATGCTAAGTTAAAAACAAATGCGAACAAACAATATTCAATGTTAAAATATTTTGAATTCATCAAGAATGAAAACGAACAATATCGAAATAAAAGACAACAACCCGTCTCCATAGTTACCTGCAACGTTAAATAACATATATCAATCGGTTGACAAACAAAGCAGACTACTTACCATAAAAGCATTGATCTTTTGTTCCTATGTTTCGAGATTGAAAAATAAAACAGCAGAATATTAAACATGTATGCGCAAATATTTACTTCTGTTGACAAAATACAAAGCAAAACTGTCATCACCTTACTTACCCGTAATGTTACAATATGTACGTGTATGTAGGTATTAATAATTTATTAAATAAAATAAATTAATATTTACGTAATGCTAAAAGCACGATGTTTTAATTGTATGCCTTTTGAAATATGGTATATACACATTACGAAATGTAGGTTCAATTGAAGATTGAAATTAAAATTATTTGCCATCTATATATGGATAAAACAAAAGTTATGTATGGCACAACAAGATTCAAACGTAATCTAACTTTTTAACAATAGCTGTCGCTGTTAGACAGTTGATGTTATAATAGTTCTTAAATTTTGCTACCAGTCGGTATGAATGGATGGTGCCATCTGCAGTTTAAAAGCAATAACTTAACACCTCGCTATATGTATGATTTTGTATGAATTTATTTGAAATAATACGGTAATAAAGCTTTCAATTATCTCTTATAAGATGTGCGTTTGTATATTATCGATAATTATTACTGACAATGAATATCAAGTATATCTTCAAACAACGTTCGCGGTTTTACTGATAATAATGTAACCCTAGCCAATGGCAGTGTTGTGAAACAACAGAACCTTTTTTTTTGTTATTATTAAATGGCATATGATATTAATTGTACACTGTATTCACCTTATAAACTAGGTTTGCACTGTAATCGCACAACACTAATATTGCAGGCAAATATAACAAACATTTGGGAGCACTGAAATTTTTTCAATAACTGTATCGAAGTAACGTAGGTACCCAACTGTCTTGTTTACAATCTGACCGCACACTACGGTTCAAACAATGACAGTGTTTTGCCGCTAGTTGCAGCAATCGTATTCTATACACACTAACCGACAAATACGTTTATTAAACAAACAATATCGCATCTGTTTTGTAGTGTTCAAGTTATATTATAGATAAGTAAATAAAAAATAAACTATAGTCTATCTATTGAGACAACCGATTCACGGTCAACCTTAACATTCACGTTTATTAAAGTTATGAGCAAAAAGTATTAATCTACCTATGTGTTGTACACGTAAAGCGTTGACAGTTATTGGTAAAGTAATGTTATGATTGCTTATGTTACAGAATAATTCTATATTAACTCTATTTTTTAGCACTGAACATTGTTAACTATAGTATATATATATATATATATATATATATATATATATATATATATATATATATATATATATATATATATATCGTTAGTTATAAACATATATTTCAAAATGTTTGTACCTAGAATATCATATTAAGAAATTACAAAGAAATGAGTAAATATTTCAAAATTTTCTTAATAAAACTATAAATTTGTATACCCGTTCATTGTGTATAATCATATCGTGAAAGCATACGAAAAAAATTCACATTGTTACATTAACATTTAATAAAGTTATAAGCAAAAGAATTTATGAATGCGTTATGCACGTAAAGCGGCGATAGTCACTGGTGAAGTAATATTATGATTGCTTATATTACAAAATAAGGCCATATTAACACCATTTTATTTTTACTGAATATTATTAACTATAGTATCACATATATCGAAAAGCAAACAGCAAGTCGATATCTTTTTCCAAACTTTAGTTATACACATTTTTCTAAAAGTTCGTACCAAAAATATGTGAAATGACAAACAAATGTTAATATTTCAAAATTTTCGTAATAAAACACTAAAATTTTATGCTGGATTATGACGTGTGATCATACTGTAAAAGCACCCGAACAATTTCACATTGATACATTAACATTTCGTAAAGTTATACAGAAAAATACTATAAATGTGATGTTACATCGAAGCGAGCGCCGGTACGTATCTAGTTTGTTATAAGTTACATACGATCCGCTGGTCAATTTTGAAGTACCCAACTTTATTTAAAATGGAATTTTCCGTTGTTCTTCGCGTGCGGTGAAACACTAATATTATAACGTTCATAGTAGATTTTTCTTATGACTTACACCGTGTAACTGTGATTTTGTGAGTTTAGAATATTTGTTTTAATTCCATTATAATAACGCATGTAAAAGTAATCGAATATGACGCGTCATTATTATCTAGTGATATTGCGCGTTAATGATTGGAAATTGCTTGTATCGATGACTATATGTGATTTAAAAAAAAAATAAATATGGTACATATACACAACTAACGAAACCTACATGTAACTGATGGTTGGCATTAAAAATATCTGTCGCTGTTATATAGCACATCTGTATGGGTAAACAAAAAGATATATGTATGGCAGATCTTCAATCAAACCTAGTCTAACTTTTTAACAATTGTCGCCGCTGTTTGGCATTTGATGTTATAATAGTTCATACCTTCGCTACTACTAGTCGTTATTATTGAGCGCGTTGGTTGCCCTCTATGTTCCAAAAGCAATAGCTTAACACATCACTATATGACATACACATATCTGTATGGCAGTATCAAAATAGAGAATACTAATGAATAAGAATGATTTTCGTAGCGTGCCATGAGAATTTTATATAAAACAATTGCAACTAAATGTATGCATGTTTAGTACATGCAAAACAATTGTAAAACAGTAACAAATTTTGTACTGTAAACTGAAAACGTACACCAATAATTGGTGTAAAAAACAATTAATGTTTTTTTTTTCTATTCTTTTATTCATCAAATATTGTTGCATTTCAATTGTTTTGCATATACATAACATAGTTAGATGAAATTTTCATGGCACACTACGAAAATGATTGTTTTTACATACACACTTACTAGTTCGCTATGCAGGAGGTAATAAAATTATGAAATAAATGTAAATATACACCATCGATGCGTAGATTATCGCGATAATATTCACAATATTTGTTAAAATACAGTATATTTGTATAAATATTTGTTGGCGATAGACAAAATATAGAATAATTAAAATGTTTTCATTCCTATAGTAACTACAAGCCCCACACGGGGAAACAATAAACGGCTTTATTCTGAGAGAACCGAAATATTATACAACAAACAGATGTTTAGTCGATTACAAACGTACATCGGTGAATCATTTTCAATGTTTAAAATATTTGTATATAGTCCTATTTGTATTGTTTTGGTGTTTAAACAAAAAAAGTGTCAGGTAGTTGTCTATTCATGAACAAGTTAGCGATGCATTTGTTTGTAAATATATCAATATAGACGGTTTCAAAGCATTTCTCATGATAACATAATGTTATATGTCGAGTATGAGATGAAGATATAAGTAGAAACTAACAATAGCTAAGATTAAATACAATAATTTACTCAAAGTAGACGCACGAATAGCTAACACTGAAACACAAAACCAAGGAAATATCATGATGGATGTTCCCTATCCCGTTCGACGGTACATTCAACCTGGCCAGTGAGACGTCGAGAACAATTCAAACATTATATTACGTTTTGTTACATTTATAATACCAATAAGTATTATATACTTACGTCTATTTTATACAATGACAGACGTGGCTGCATCTACTACAACCGTGAATACGGAAATCCAAGTGGTGCCTGGTAAAAAAGGCACAACGAAGGACAAGAAAACCGATCGTCCAAAGTCAACGCATCCTACTACGGCTGTTATGGTGAATAATGCGATTCAGAATTTAAAGGAACGTGGCGGATCGTCACTGCAAGCAATTAAAAAGTACATATCTGCTACTTATAAGATTGATGGTGAGAAATTTTCTCCGTTCATTAAGAGGTACTTAAAGGCTAGCGTTACTGCTGGCACGCTTGTACAAACCAAAGGCAAGGGAGCTTCCGGCTCGTTCAAGTTGGCATCAAGTGCTGTTACAAGAAAACCAACAACACCAACTACTGTAAACAAAGCTAAAAAGGTCGCAGTGAAACCAGCACCAAAGCCAAAGGTCAAGGTAACAGAGAAAAAGACAACAAGTGTTCGTACAGAAACAAAGAAGTCTGCTGCTGCTGTTCCAGTTAAAACTGCGAAAACTAAGAAGACCACTGTTGTTGAGAAAAAGAAGCCTGTTGTACAAGTTGATAAATCAAAATCGCCCTCGAAGGCAAAAAGGACAGCGAAAGCGCCAACAAAGAAGCCAAAGTCTCCTAAACCGAAAACAACAAAGTCAAAAGTAGCAAAGAAGAAGGTTTCACCTAAAAAGAAATAAAACACATACATTGTTGTACGTGTGAAGTGTGAAAAATGATTCTCTCTCTGTTTGCAAACGGCCCTTTTCAGGGCCACAACATTAAATCATAAAGAATTTTAAGCATTATGTTTATTTACAAACATAGTATTCTGTATATATATGTATGTTTATTGTAGTAATATTTTATAAATATTATTAGATTTTGTTTTATATAAAGATTAATTCTACTGATCCAATGATACAGCACGTAAACACATGCATAATAAATACACACTTGTGTTATTGTATTTCCCTAGTCATAAACGATATATGTATGTATTTGTCAATTATATTGTACCTGCACAGGGATCAAGTAGTATTGTTGTCTACGTTAAATAATAAGGATTACTCACAGCATTACTAAATAAATTCTTTTGAACATTATTGGTGGCTCTGAAAAGAGCCGGTTTTGATAATAAAATGACGGACCGCAGACAAAACAAAACAGATTAACGAACTTTAAGCACGTTCACCACGAATGCGTCTTGCCAACTGTATATCCTTAGGCATAATTGTTACACGCTTGGCGTGAATAGCGCATAGGTTCGTATCTTCAAACAAACCAACGAGGTAAGCTTCACTGGCTTCTTGCAGGGCCATAACAGCAGAACTTTGGAAGCGCAAGTCTGTTTTAAAATCTTGCGCGATTTCACGAACAAGTCGCTGGAACGGAAGTTTTCTGATTAACAATTCGGTACTCTTCTGATAGCGACGAATTTCACGCAGCGCTACAGTACCAGGACGGTAACGATGCGGTTTCTTTACGCCACCGGTAGCTGGTGCACTCTTACGTGCTGCCTTAGTAGCAAGTTGTTTTCTTGGTGCTTTACCACCAGTCGATTTACGTGCAGTCTGCTTAGTACGTGCCATTTTCCGATGTCTCACAGTAGTAGTAGTTGTAGATTTTGTTGTTGTAACACAGCGCACGACGCTCAATACAGCAATGTGCGGGAAAAACTTTTGTGTTGTAGTATTTATAGGCGATGTCAGCGGGACGCGGGGTGAGTCACTGGTTCTCTAATCCTATTGGTTCGGACACTGTTTCACTGTCAGCTGGTGGGGGAAATAGATACTATTATAAATACAACCCGAGCGAAAGACTTTCTACCATTGCGGTTATCGCTAGCAAAGAATAACATTCAATTTTATCAACATGACCGGCAGAGGTAAAGGAGGCAAAGGTCTGGGAAAGGGTGGCGCCAAACGTCATCGTAAAGTGTTACGTGATAATATCCAGGGTATCACGAAACCAGCCATCAGACGTCTAGCCAGACGTGGTGGTGTCAAACGTATATCTGGTCTAATTTACGAAGAGACAAGAGGTGTGTTGAAGGTGTTCTTGGAAAATGTAATCAGAGATGCTGTTACATACACAGAGCACGCTAAAAGGAAAACTGTAACTGCCATGGATGTTGTGTACGCATTGAAACGTCAAGGACGTACACTATATGGTTTCGGTGGTTAAATTACGACACCTCTTATTTGTTTTGTATCTGAACGGCCCTTTTAAGGGCCACAAATTGAGATTATAAAAGAATTTGCTCCATTGTGCTATTTACATAATAATAAAATATTTATTGAATGTCAATTTTATGACAGAAATCACAACGACAATCTTGTTACTCTCAATTATTATTGATAATAAATATGTACAGTAAATATACATATATATATACTTTTCATGTATCGTTTTTATTCACATCATAATACTGTAATTTAAACAAGATGCTACTAACTATTATTGAAAAAAAAAATTATATATTACTACTAATATTAATAATGGATAAACTCTGTATTGAATAAAAATAATCAAAATTTTCTTTTATTACCTACTCGAATGAACTATACCGAGGCATGCTACCTGTTTATAATTAAAATTACATGTCAAATCACAAACATATTTCGTTAATTTACTTGCACAAGTATTTTGTGTGATATTATAATAATATGCAACTGTCAATAATAAGTCTAAAACACCAAATTATCGATGTAATTTGAAAACAATATTGAATCGTATTGTTTTAACAGGAGGGTTATTGTTGTTGTCATAGAATAACACTACATACTAGAAAATGAATGCATTATTAAAGAATTTGTCGTACTCGTTGAAATGGCACATATATGCTTTTATTCTTTTTTGAATGTTTTAGTGGCTCTGAAAAGAGCCGATTGTTTTGTTCACACAAAGTATAATAATTGTGAATGTGAAGTTATCAATCATTTACTTTGAACTTGTGTACTTAGTGACAGCCTTTGTACCTTCACTAACGGCGTGCTTGGCAAGTTCACCTGGAAGTAAAAGACGTACAGCCGTTTGTATTTCACGACTTGTAATTGTTGATCTCTTATTGTAGTGGGCCAAACGGGAAGCTTCTGCTGCAATACGCTCGAATATATCGTTGACGAAACTATTCATGATACTCATCGCTTTACTGGAAATACCAGTGTCCGGATGAACTTGTTTCAATACTTTGTAAATGTACATTGCGTAACTCTCCTTCCTGCGGCGTTTCTTTTTCTTGTCATCTTTCGAGATATTCTTCTGCGCCTTTCCGGCTTTTTTTGCTGCTTTTCCACTAGCTTTTGGTGGCATTTTTAATCACAAAGTTCACAATATGAGTAACACTATTAGCGCGGGCACATACAACAAACACTAATTGTCAAATGGAACTAATGCGGGTCGCACTAGGAGTGCTTGGATATTTCAGACAGGATCTGTCTTGCAGCAAACTCCGCCTACTTGTTTTAATGTTCACTGTATACCATTGCGTTGCACTGAAAGCGAGCTCGTGATTCGCTACACGTCTGTTACGGCTGCGAATACCAATGTAGCCATAAATATGTAAACGAAACATTATTTTACACACTATACATTCAACGTTCGTGCTAGACGTTACTACAGTTTATTAACAACGATACAATATGTCTGGTCGCGGTAAAGGTGGCAAAGTCAAGGGGAAGGCAAAGAGCAGATCAAATCGTGCTGGACTTCAATTTCCAGTCGGTCGTATACACAGACTTTTACGCAAAGGCAACTATGCTGAGCGTGTTGGTGCTGGAGCCCCTGTGTATCTGGCTGCCGTGATGGAATATTTGGCTGCTGAAGTTCTCGAACTTGCTGGTAACGCTGCCCGTGACAACAAGAAAACTAGGATCATTCCGCGTCATCTGCAATTGGCGATTCGTAACGATGAAGAATTAAACAAACTATTATCCGGTGTTACTATCGCTCAAGGTGGTGTTTTACCGAATATTCAAGCTGTGTTATTGCCAAAGAAGACAGAAAAATCAACATAAATGTTTTAACACACAAAAATTAATAAATAGAACGGTCCTTTTCAGGACCACAAATACAATACAAGATGAATTTACAGTTCAATAATATGCTAAGTTAAAAACAAATGCGAACAAACAATATTCAATGTTAAAATATTTTGAATTCATCAAGAATGAAAACGAACAATATCGAAATAAAAGACAACAACCCGTCTCCATAGTTACCTGCAACGTTAAATAACATATATCAATCGGTTGACAAACAAAGCAGACTACTTACCATAAAAGCATTGATCTTTTGTTCCTATGTTTCGAGATTGAAAAATAAAACAGCAGAATATTAAACATGTATGCGCAAATATTTACTTCTGTTGACAAAATACAAAGCAAAACTGTCATCACCTTACTTACCCGTAATGTTACAATATGTACGTGTATGTAGGTATTAATAATTTATTAAATAAAATAAATTAATATTTACGTAATGCTAAAAGCACGATGTTTTAATTGTATGCCTTTTGAAATATGAATAAATATGGTATATACACATTACGAAATGTAGGTTCAATTGAAGATTGAAATTAAAATTATTTGCCATCTATATATGGATAAAACAAAAGTTATGTATGGCACAACAAGATTCAAACGTAATCTAACTTTTTAACAATAGCTGTCGCTGTTAGACAGTTGATGTTATAATAGTTCTTAAATTTTGCTACCAGTCGGTATGAATGGATGGTGCCATCTGCAGTTTAAAAGCAATAACTTAACACCTCGCTATATGTATGATTTTGTATGAATTTATTTGAAATAATACGTTAATAAAGCTTTCAATTATCTCTTATAAGATGTGCGTTTGTATATTATCGATAATTATTACTGACAATGAATATCAAGTATATCTTCAAACAACGTTCGCGGTTTTACTGATAATAATGTAACCCTAGCCAATGGCAGTGTTGTGAAACAACAGAACCTTTTTTTTTGTTATTATTAAATGGCATATGATATTAATTGTACACTGTATTCACCTTATAAACTAGGTTTGCACTGTAATCGCACAACACTAATATTGCAGGCAAATATAACAAACATTTGGGAGCACTGAAATTTTTTCAATAACTGTATCGAAGTAACGTAGGTACCCAACTGTCTTGTTTACAATCTGACCGCACACTACGGTTCAAACAATGACAGTGTTTTGCCGCTAGTTGCAGCAATCGTATTCTATACACACTAACCGACAAATACGTTTATTAAACAAACAATATCGCATCTGTTTTGTAGTGTTCAAGTTATATTATAGATAAGTAAATAAAAAATAAACTATAGTCTATCTATTGAGACAACCGATTCACGGTCAACCTTAACATTCACGTTTATTAAAGTTATGAGCAAAAAGTATTAATCTACCTATGTGTTGTACACGTAAAGCGTTGACAGTTACTGGTAAAGTAATGTTATGATTGCTTATGTTACAGAATAATTCTATATTAACTCTATTTTTTAGCACTGAACATTGTTAACTATAGTATTATATATATATATATATATATATATATATATATATATATATATATATATATATATATATATATATATATATATATATATATTATCGTTAGTTATAAACATATATTTCAAAATGTTTGTACCTAGAATATCATATTAAGAAATTACAAAGAAATGAGTAAATATTTCAAAATTTTCTTAATAAAACTATAAATTTGTATACCCGTTCATTGTGTATAATCATATCGTGAAAGCATACGAAAAAAATTCACATTGTTACATTAACATTTAATAAAGTTATAAGCAAAAGAATTTATGAATGCGTTATGCACGTAAAGCGGCGATAGTCACTGGTGAAGTAATATTATGATTGCTTATATTACAAAATAAGGCCATATTAACACCATTTTATTTTTACTGAATATTATTAACTATAGTATCACATATATCGAAAAGCAAACAGCAAGTCGATATCTTTTTCCAAACTTTAGTTATACACATTTTTCTAAAAGTTCGTACCAAAAATATGTGAAATGACAAACAAATGTTAATATTTCAAAATTTTCGTAATAAAACACTAAAATTTTATGCTGGATTATGACGTGTGATCATACTGTAAAAGCACCCGAACAATTTCACATTGATACATTAACATTTCGTAAAGTTATACAGAAAAATACTATAAATGTGATGTTACATCGAAGCGAGCGCCGGTACGTATCTAGTTTGTTATAAGTTACATACGATCCGCTGGTCAATTTTGAAGTACCCAACTTTATTTAAAATGGAATTTTCCGTTGTTCTTCGCGTGCGGTGAAACACTAATATTATAACGTTCATAGTAGATTTTTCTTATGACTTACACCGTGTAACTGTGATTTTGTGAGTTTAGAATATTTGTTTTAATTCCATTATAATAACGCATGTAAAAGTAATCGAATATGACGCGTCATTATTATCTAGTGATATTGCGCGTTAATGATTGGAAATTGCTTGTATCGATGACTATATGTGATTTAAAAAAAAAATAAATATGGTACATATACACAACTAACGAAACCTACATGTAACTGATGGTTGGCATTAAAAATATCTGTCGCTGTTATATAGCACATCTGTATGGGTAAACAAAAAGATATATGTATGGCAGATCTTCAATCAAACCTAGTCTAACTTTTTAACAATTGTCGCCGCTGTTTGGCATTTGATGTTATAATAGTTCATACCTTCGCTACTACTAGTCGTTATTATTGAGCGCGTTGGTTGCCCTCTATGTTCCAAAAGCAATAGCTTAACACATCACTATATGACATACACATATCTGTATGGCAGTATCAAAATAGAGAATACTAATGAATAAGAATGATTTTCGTAGCGTGCCATGAGAATTTTATATAAAACAATTGCAACTAAATGTATGCATGTTTAGTACATGCAAAACAATTGTAAAACAGTAACAAATTTTGTACTGTAAACTGAAAACGTACACCAATAATTGGTGTAAAAAACAATTAATGTTTTTTTTTTCTATTCTTTTATTCATCAAATATTGTTGCATTTCAATTGTTTTGCATATACATAACATAGTTAGATGAAATTTTCATGGCACACTACGAAAATGATTGTTTTTACATACACACTTACTAGTTCGCTATGCAGGAGGTAATAAAATTATGAAATAAATGTAAATATACACCATCGATGCGTAGATTATCGCGATAATATTCACAATATTTGTTAAAATACAGTATATTTGTATAAATATTTGTTGGCGATAGACAAAATATAGAATAATTAAAATGTTTTCATTCCTATAGTAACTACAAGCCCCACACGGGGAAACAATAAACGGCTTTATTCTGAGAGAACCGAAATATTATACAACAAACAGATGTTTAGTCGATTACAAACGTACATCGGTGAATCATTTTCAATGTTTAAAATATTTGTATATAGTCCTATTTGTATTGTTTTGGTGTTTAAACAAAAAAAGTGTCAGGTAGTTGTCTATTCATGAACAAGTTAGCGATGCATTTGTTTGTAAATATATCAATATAGCCGGTTTCAAAGCATTTCTCATGATAACATAATGTTATATGTCGAGTATGAGATGAAGATATAAGTAGAAACTAACAATAGCTAAGATTAAATACAATAATTTACTCAAAGTAGACGCACGAATAGCTAACACTGAAACACAAAACCAAGGAAATATCATGATGGATGTTCCCTATCCCGTTCGACGGTACATTCAACCTGGCCAGTGAGACGTCGAGAACAATTCAAACATTATATTACGTTTTGTTACATTTATAATACCAATAAGTATTATATACTTACGTCTATTTTATACAATGACAGACGTGGCTGCATCTACTACAACCGTGAATACGGAAATCCAAGTGGTGCCTGGTAAAAAAGGCACAACGAAGGACAAGAAAACCGATCGTCCAAAGTCAACGCATCCTACTACGGCTGTTATGGTGAATAATGCGATTCAGAATTTAAAGGAACGTGGCGGATCGTCACTGCAAGCAATTAAAAAGTACATATCTGCTACTTATAAGATTGATGGTGAGAAATTTTCTCCGTTCATTAAGAGGTACTTAAAGGCTAGCGTTACTGCTGGCACGCTTGTACAAACCAAAGGCAAGGGAGCTTCCGGCTCGTTCAAGTTGGCATCAAGTGCTGTTACAAGAAAACCAACAACACCAACTACTGTAAACAAAGCTAAAAAGGTCGCAGTGAAACCAGCACCAAAGCCAAAGGTCAAGGTAACAGAGAAAAAGACAACAAGTGTTCGTACAGAAACAAAGAAGTCTGCTGCTGCTGTTCCAGTTAAAACTGCGAAAACTAAGAAGACCACTGTTGTTGAGAAAAAGAAGCCTGTTGTACAAGTTGATAAATCAAAATCGCCCTCGAAGGCAAAAAGGACAGCGAAAGCGCCAACAAAGAAGCCAAAGTCTCCTAAACCGAAAACAACAAAGTCAAAAGTAGCAAAGAAGAAGGTTTCACCTAAAAAGAAATAAAACACATACATTGTTGTACGTGTGAAGTGTGAAAAATGATTCTCTCTCTGTTTGCAAACGGCCCTTTTCAGGGCCACAACATTAAATCATAAAGAATTTTAAGCATTATGTTTATTTACAAACATAGTATTCTGTATATATATGTATGTTTATTGTAGTAATATTTTATAAATATTATTAGATTTTGTTTTATATAAAGATTAATTCTACTGATCCAATGATACAGCACGTAAACACATGCATAATAAATACACACTTGTGTTATTGTATTTCCCTAGTCATAAACGATATATGTATGTATTTGTCAATTATATTGTACCTGCACAGGGATCAAGTAGTATTGTTGTCTACGTTAAATAATAAGGATTACTCACAGCATTACTAAATAAATTCTTTTGAACATTATTGGTGGCTCTGAAAAGAGCCGGTTTTGATAATAAAATGACGGACCGCAGACAAAACAAAACAGATTAACGAACTTTAAGCACGTTCACCACGAATGCGTCTTGCCAACTGTATATCCTTAGGCATAATTGTTACACGCTTGGCGTGAATAGCGCATAGGTTCGTATCTTCAAACAAACCAACGAGGTAAGCTTCACTGGCTTCTTGCAGGGCCATAACAGCAGAACTTTGGAAGCGCAAGTCTGTTTTAAAATCTTGCGCGATTTCACGAACAAGTCGCTGGAACGGAAGTTTTCTGATTAACAATTCGGTACTCTTCTGATAGCGACGAATTTCACGCAGCGCTACAGTACCAGGACGGTAACGATGCGGTTTCTTTACGCCACCGGTAGCTGGTGCACTCTTACGTGCTGCCTTAGTAGCAAGTTGTTTTCTTGGTGCTTTACCACCAGTCGATTTACGTGCAGTCTGCTTAGTACGTGCCATTTTCCGATGTCTCACAGTAGTAGTAGTTGTAGATTTTGTTGTTGTAACACAGCGCACGACGCTCAATACAGCAATGTGCGGGAAAAACTTTTGTGTTGTAGCATTTATTGGCGATGTCAGCGGGACGCGGGGTGAGTCACTGGTTCTCTAATCCTATTGGTTCGGACACTGTTTCACTGTCAGCTGGTGGGGGAAATAGATACTATTATAAATACAACCCGAGCGAAAGACTTTCTACCATTGCGGTTATCGCTAGCAAAGAATAACATTCAATTTTATCAACATGACCGGCAGAGGTAAAGGAGGCAAAGGTCTGGGAAAGGGTGGCGCCAAACGTCATCGTAAAGTGTTACGTGATAATATCCAGGGTATCACGAAACCAGCCATCAGACGTCTAGCCAGACGTGGTGGTGTCAAACGTATATCTGGTCTAATTTACGAAGAGACAAGAGGTGTGTTGAAGGTGTTCTTGGAAAATGTAATCAGAGATGCTGTTACATACACAGAGCACGCTAAAAGGAAAACTGTAACTGCCATGGATGTTGTGTACGCATTGAAACGTCAAGGACGTACACTATATGGTTTCGGTGGTTAAATTACGACACCTCTTATTTGTTTTGTATCTGAACGGCCCTTTTAAGGGCCACAAATTGAGATTATAAAAGAATTTGCTCCATTGTGCTATTTACATAATAATAAAATATTTATTGAATGTCAATTTTATGACAGAAATCACAACGACAATCTTGTTACTCTCAATTATTATTGATAATAAATATGTACAGTAAATATACATATATATATACTTTTCATGTATCGTTTTTATTCACATCATAATACTGTAATTTAAACAAGATGCTACTAACTATTATTGAAAAAAAAAATTATATATTACTACTAATATTAATAATGGATAAACTCTGTATTGAATAAAAATAATCAAAATTTTCTTTTATTACCTACTCGAATGAACTATACCGAGGCATGCTACCTGTTTATAATTAAAATTACATGTCAAATCACAAACATATTTCGTTAATTTACTTGCACAAGTATTTTGTGTGATATTATAATAATATGCAACTGTCAATAATAAGTCTAAAACACCAAATTATCGATGTAATTTGAAAACAATATTGAATCGTATTGTTTTAACAGGAGGGTTATTGTTGTTGTCATAGAATAACACTACATACTAGAAAATGAATGCATTATTAAAGAATTTGTCGTACTCGTTGAAATGGCACATATATGCTTTTATTCTTTTTTGAATGTTTTAGTGGCTCTGAAAAGAGCCGATTGTTTTGTTCACACAAAGTATAATAATTGTGAATGTGAAGTTATCAATCATTTACTTTGAACTTGTGTACTTAGTGACAGCCTTTGTACCTTCACTAACGGCGTGCTTGGCAAGTTCACCTGGAAGTAAAAGACGTACAGCCGTTTGTATTTCACGACTTGTAATTGTTGATCTCTTATTGTAGTGGGCCAAACGGGAAGCTTCTGCTGCAATACGCTCGAATATATCGTTGACGAAACTATTCATGATACTCATCGCTTTACTGGAAATACCAGTGTCCGGATGAACTTGTTTCAATACTTTGTAAATGTACATTGCGTAACTCTCCTTCCTGCGGCGTTTCTTTTTCTTGTCATCTTTCGAGATATTCTTCTGCGCCTTTCCGGCTTTTTTTGCTGCTTTTCCACTAGCTTTTGGTGGCATTTTTAATCACAAAGTTCACAATATGAGTAACACTATTAGCGCGGGCACATACAACAAACACTAATTGTCAAATGGAACTAATGCGGGTCGCACTAGGAGTGCTTGGATATTTCAGACAGGATCTGTCTTGCAGCAAACTCCGCCTACTTGTTTTAATGTTCACTGTATACCATTGCGTTGCACTGAAAGCGAGCTCGTGATTCGCTACACGTCTGTTACGGCTGCGAATACCAATGTAGCCATAAATATGTAAACGAAACATTATTTTACACACTATACATTCAACGTTCGTGCTAGACGTTACTACAGTTTATTAACAACGATACAATATGTCTGGTCGCGGTAAAGGTGGCAAAGTCAAGGGGAAGGCAAAGAGCAGATCAAATCGTGCTGGACTTCAATTTCCAGTCGGTCGTATACACAGACTTTTACGCAAAGGCAACTATGCTGAGCGTGTTGGTGCTGGAGCCCCTGTGTATCTGGCTGCCGTGATGGAATATTTGGCTGCTGAAGTTCTCGAACTTGCTGGTAACGCTGCCCGTGACAACAAGAAAACTAGGATCATTCCGCGTCATCTGCAATTGGCGATTCGTAACGATGAAGAATTAAACAAACTATTATCCGGTGTTACTATCGCTCAAGGTGGTGTTTTACCGAATATTCAAGCTGTGTTATTGCCAAAGAAGACAGAAAAATCAACATAAATGTTTTAACACACAAAAATTAATAAATAGAACGGTCCTTTTCAGGACCACAAATACAATACAAGATGAATTTACAGTTCAATAATATGCTAAGTTAAAAACAAATGCGAACAAACAATATTCAATGTTAAAATATTTTGAATTCATCAAGAATGAAAACGAACAATATCGAAATAAAAGACAACAACCCGTCTCCATAGTTACCTGCAACGTTAAATAACATATATCAATCGGTTGACAAACAAAGCAGACTACTTACCATAAAAGCATTGATCTTTTGTTCCTATGTTTCGAGATTGAAAAATAAAACAGCAGAATATTAAACATGTATGCGCAAATATTTACTTCTGTTGACAAAATACAAAGCAAAACTGTCATCACCTTACTTACCCGTAATGTTACAATATGTACGTGTATGTAGGTATTAATAATTTATTAAATAAAATAAATTAATATTTACGTAATGCTAAAAGCACGATGTTTTAATTGTATGCCTTTTGAAATATGAATAAATATGGTATATACACATTACGAAATGTAGGTTCAATTGAAGATTGAAATTAAAATTATTTGCCATCTATATATGGATAAAACAAAAGTTATGTATGGCACAACAAGATTCAAACGTAATCTAACTTTTTAACAATAGCTGTCGCTGTTAGACAGTTGATGTTATAATAGTTCTTAAATTTTGCTACCAGTCGGTATGAATGGATGGTGCCATCTGCAGTTTAAAAGCAATAACTTAACACCTCGCTATATGTATGATTTTGTATGAATTTATTTGAAATAATACGGTAATAAAGCTTTCAATTATCTCTTATAAGATGTGCGTTTGTATATTATCGATAATTATTACTGACAATGAATATCAAGTATATCTTCAAACAACGTTCGCGGTTTTACTGATAATAATGTAACCCTAGCCAATGGCAGTGTTGTGAAACAACAGAACCTTTTTTTTTGTTATTATTAAATGGCATATGATATTAATTGTACACTGTATTCACCTTATAAACTAGGTTTGCACTGTAATCGCACAACACTAATATTGCAGGCAAATATAACAAACATTTGGGAGCACTGAAATTTTTTCAATAACTGTATCGAAGTAACGTAGGTACCCAACTGTCTTGTTTACAATCTGACCGCACACTACGGTTCAAACAATGACAGTGTTTTGCCGACAAGAGTCTAGCCGTCAGACCAATTTATATTCGAAGATACACGATGTCTATTTACGAAATAATACGACATAATACGAGCAAGTATGTTCTTAGTTCATAATTGGCGGCAATCGTTTGTAACATACATTGTCTGTGATTGTTTGTAATTGTCTGTGAGAATGACGGAACGAAGTGCAGTGTAGTGGTTTGTGTAACACATTTGCTATTAGTTGTTATATGTAGTTGTTATTTATATATTTGACTCTTTTTCTCAGGTATGTAATTGTTTAATAACTACATAATGAATAAAAATTAACCAGAATTTTTTCTCAATAGTTAAGAATGGAAGATAAAAACATGAAGGATGAAACAGGTTACATTTGTAGCAATTGTGAACCAATATTCTCTACAAAACCCAGTCTTCAACAGCATTATAAAACTCACTAAACTTGACATAACCAAACATTCATCAACATGCAACAAAAATAACCTTAACAGCAAATCTAAAGCACAAGTACATCACAAGGTAAAATGTGCAATGTGCCGTTACGAAGATTCTCAGATAAATGTGTTGAAACTTTATAATGAACAACATGATATTGAAATATTCACAGAATGTATAAAATTTGACAATTTCAACGAATTTGAAAAGTGGAAAGATGACACTGGAAAGACTGATACTTCTAAAATATATTTATTTGAAAGGCAAGACTGTAAAACGACTTGATAAAGCAATAAATGCTATTATGACGCTGGTGAGAGATAAACTTTATGATAGACTAATCATTTTACATAAAGGTATAAAAGCAATTACTGTTTTTAAACTATAATTTTTCAATGTGTTTTGTTTTTTTAGGCAAAGTATCAACAAAACTAAGTGCATTGAGGAAAAGGCATCAAAATATGGAGCAAATTAAAGAAAAACCCATTATTGAGGAGCAAGTAGGAAAATGCATTTTGTCCTCTGCATCTGGGCACGAACTATATACAATTGAAGTGGCTAATCTCAACTGTAAATGTGAACTTAAATGTATGAAATGTGACACATGCATTCATGGTTATATATGTTCGTGTCCAGATTCATCAGTGAAGTGGAATATGTGTAACGTTCTTATTTCGGAAGACAAAAATATATATATATATATATATATATATATATATATATATATATATTCATTGTGATACCACAGTTGCAGAAAAAGAAAACGCTTTGAAGCAACTTACGAGTACTGTTTCTTCAAAAAAAAAAAACTAACATTTGCGTTATAGATAAATATAAAGATAAAATTTATGAAACATTTCAATCAGCTATGGCAAAAGCCACGACGATGGAGCAATGTGGTGTCTTACACAAGGCAGTAGCACCTCTTGCAACTACGTTAGCGGCTATGGAGTCTCCGCAGTTAGAGAGTTTTCCACGTTGCAGTGAGAAACATACAAGGAAAATTAAACAACAACGAAAATTTGTCCCGACTAAGAAATGTAGGACAAAGGCAACACATATTTTTAAACAGCCTTCGATGGATGAAAAGAACAAATTAGCCTTCAATCTGTTGCATCTTGCCAATAATAGTACAGGTAATTAATAACTAACTTCTTTGTTTTTTTTTTAAAGAGTTTTATATATATATATATATATATATATATATATATATATATATGTATATATATATATATATATATATATATATGTATATATATATATTTATCTATAGAGAGAGAGAGAGAATGTTTTTTAAGAATTACCTATTTTTGTTATGTGCAATATGTATGTATGTATATATATATATATATATATATATATATATATATATAAATATATATATATATATATAAATATATATATTATATATATATAATATAAAAAATTTTAAAAAAAAACAAACTACTTATATGTATACTTACATAGTTAATAATTGTAACTTCTTGTAAAGCATGTAATAATTTTATACTACATATTTTATACTTACATATAATACATAGCCATATATTTTTGTTAATTTAAAAAAAAAAATTGTTTAATATATTATAATAAATGATTAATTTATTTTCCTCGTATTTTTAACTGCGTTTTTTTTTTTAATTTTTTGTTTCACAGCTACTTAGCTTCGTACAAAAAAAAAACAAATGAATAATATATTTCATATTGTATGTAACAATAATTAATGCAGAACCACGACTTCCCGATTCCGTACATCGCAAACTTACATGTTCGTGCGAGTTCGGAAATATAAATTGGTCTGACGGCTAGACTCTTGTGTTTTGCCGCTAGTTGCAGCAATCGTATTCTATACACACTAACCGACAAATACGTTTATTAAACAAACAATATCGCATCTGTTTTGTAGTGTTCAAGTTATATTATAGATAAGTAAATAAAAAATAAACTATAGTCTATCTATTGAGACAACCGATTCACGGTCAACCTTAACATTCACGTTTATTAAAGTTATGAGCAAAAAGTATTAATCTACCTATGTGTTGTACACGTAAAGCGTTGACAGTTATTGGTAAAGTAATGTTATGATTGCTTATGTTACAGAATAATTCTATATTAACTCTATTTTTTAGCACTGAACATTGTTAACTATAGTATTATATATATATATATATATATATATATATATATATATATATATATATATATATATATATATATATATATATATATATATATATATTATCGTTAGTTATAAACATATATTTCAAAATGTTTGTACCTAGAATATCATATTAAGAAATTACAAAGAAATGAGTAAATATTTCAAAATTTTCTTAATAAAACTATAAATTTGTATACCCGTTCATTGTGTATAATCATATCGTGAAAGCATACGAAAAAAATTCACATTGTTACATTAACATTTAATAAAGTTATAAGCAAAAGAATTTATGAATGCGTTATGCACGTAAAGCGGCGATAGTCACTGGTGAAGTAATATTATGATTGCTTATATTACAAAATAAGGCCATATTAACACCATTTTATTTTTACTGAATATTATTAACTATAGTATCACATATATCGAAAAGCAAACAGCAAGTCGATATCTTTTTCCAAACTTTAGTTATACACATTTTTCTAAAAGTTCGTACCAAAAATATGTGAAATGACAAACAAATGTTAATATTTCAAAATTTTCGTAATAAAACACTAAAATTTTATGCTGGATTATGACGTGTGATCATACTGTAAAAGCACCCGAACAATTTCACATTGATACATTAACATTTCGTAAAGTTATACAGAAAAATACTATAAATGTGATGTTACATCGAAGCGAGCGCCGGTACGTATCTAGTTTGTTATAAGTTACATACGATCCGCTGGTCAATTTTGAAGTACCCAACTTTATTTAAAATGGAATTTTCCGTTGTTCTTCGCGTGCGGTGAAACACTAATATTATAACGTTCATAGTAGATTTTTCTTATGACTTACACCGTGTAACTGTGATTTTGTGAGTTTAGAATATTTGTTTTAATTCCATTATAATAACGCATGTAAAAGTAATCGAATATGACGCGTCATTATTATCTAGTGATATTGCGCGTTAATGATTGGAAATTGCTTGTATCGATGACTATATGTGATTTAAAAAAAAAATAAATATGGTACATATACACAACTAACGAAACCTACATGTAACTGATGGTTGGCATTAAAAATATCTGTCGCTGTTATATAGCACATCTGTATGGGTAAACAAAAAGATATATGTATGGCAGATCTTCAATCAAACCTAGTCTAACTTTTTAACAATTGTCGCCGCTGTTTGGCATTTGATGTTATAATAGTTCATACCTTCGCTACTACTAGTCGTTATTATTGAGCGCGTTGGTTGCCCTCTATGTTCCAAAAGCAATAGCTTAACACATCACTATATGACATACACATATCTGTATGGCAGTATCAAAATAGAGAATACTAATGAATAAGAATGATTTTCGTAGCGTGCCATGAGAATTTTATATAAAACAATTGCAACTAAATGTATGCATGTTTAGTACATGCAAAACAATTGTAAAACAGTAACAAATTTTGTACTGTAAACTGAAAACGTACACCAATAATTGGTGTAAAAAACAATTAATGTTTTTTTTTTCTATTCTTTTATTCATCAAATATTGTTGCATTTCAATTGTTTTGCATATACATAACATAGTTAGATGAAATTTTCATGGCACACTACGAAAATGATTGTTTTTACATACACACTTACTAGTTCGCTATGCAGGAGGTAATAAAATTATGAAATAAATGTAAATATACACCATCGATGCGTAGATTATCGCGATAATATTCACAATATTTGTTAAAATACAGTATATTTGTATAAATATTTGTTGGCGATAGACAAAATATAGAATAATTAAAATGTTTTCATTCCTATAGTAACTACAAGCCCCACACGGGGAAACAATAAACGGCTTTATTCTGAGAGAACCGAAATATTATACAACAAACAGATGTTTAGTCGATTACAAACGTACATCGGTGAATCATTTTCAATGTTTAAAATATTTGTATATAGTCCTATTTGTATTGTTTTGGTGTTTAAACAAAAAAAGTGTCAGGTAGTTGTCTATTCATGAACAAGTTAGCGATGCATTTGTTTGTAAATATATCAATATAGACGGTTTCAAAGCATTTCTCATGATAACATAATGTTATATGTCGAGTATGAGATGAAGATATAAGTAGAAACTAACAATAGCTAAGATTAAATACAATAATTTACTCAAAGTAGACGCACGAATAGCTAACACTGAAACACAAAACCAAGGAAATATCATGATGGATGTTCCCTATCCCGTTCGACGGTACATTCAACCTGGCCAGTGAGACGTCGAGAACAATTCAAACATTATATTACGTTTTGTTACATTTATAATACCAATAAGTATTATATACTTACGTCTATTTTATACAATGACAGACGTGGCTGCATCTACTACAACCGTGAATACGGAAATCCAAGTGGTGCCTGGTAAAAAAGGCACAACGAAGGACAAGAAAACCGATCGTCCAAAGTCAACGCATCCTACTACGGCTGTTATGGTGAATAATGCGATTCAGAATTTAAAGGAACGTGGCGGATCGTCACTGCAAGCAATTAAAAAGTACATATCTGCTACTTATAAGATTGATGGTGAGAAATTTTCTCCGTTCATTAAGAGGTACTTAAAGGCTAGCGTTACTGCTGGCACGCTTGTACAAACCAAAGGCAAGGGAGCTTCCGGCTCGTTCAAGTTGGCATCAAGTGCTGTTACAAGAAAACCAACAACACCAACTACTGTAAACAAAGCTAAAAAGGTCGCAGTGAAACCAGCACCAAAGCCAAAGGTCAAGGTAACAGAGAAAAAGACAACAAGTGTTCGTACAGAAACAAAGAAGTCTGCTGCTGCTGTTCCAGTTAAAACTGCGAAAACTAAGAAGACCACTGTTGTTGAGAAAAAGAAGCCTGTTGTACAAGTTGATAAATCAAAATCGCCCTCGAAGGCAAAAAGGACAGCGAAAGCGCCAACAAAGAAGCCAAAGTCTCCTAAACCGAAAACAACAAAGTCAAAAGTAGCAAAGAAGAAGGTTTCACCTAAAAAGAAATAAAACACATACATTGTTGTACGTGTGAAGTGTGAAAAATGATTCTCTCTCTGTTTGCAAACGGCCCTTTTCAGGGCCACAACATTAAATCATAAAGAATTTTAAGCATTATGTTTATTTACAAACATAGTATTCTGTATATATATGTATGTTTATTGTAGTAATATTTTATAAATATTATTAGATTTTGTTTTATATAAAGATTAATTCTACTGATCCAATGATACAGCACGTAAACACATGCATAATAAATACACACTTGTGTTATTGTATTTCCCTAGTCATAAACGATATATGTATGTATTTGTCAATTATATTGTACCTGCACAGGGATCAAGTAGTATTGTTGTCTACGTTAAATAATAAGGATTACTCACAGCATTACTAAATAAATTCTTTTGAACATTATTGGTGGCTCTGAAAAGAGCCGGTTTTGATAATAAAATGACGGACCGCAGACAAAACAAAACAGATTAACGAACTTTAAGCACGTTCACCACGAATGCGTCTTGCCAACTGTATATCCTTAGGCATAATTGTTACACGCTTGGCGTGAATAGCGCATAGGTTCGTATCTTCAAACAAACCAACGAGGTAAGCTTCACTGGCTTCTTGCAGGGCCATAACAGCAGAACTTTGGAAGCGCAAGTCTGTTTTAAAATCTTGCGCGATTTCACGAACAAGTCGCTGGAACGGAAGTTTTCTGATTAACAATTCGGTACTCTTCTGATAGCGACGAATTTCACGCAGCGCTACAGTACCAGGACGGTAACGATGCGGTTTCTTTACGCCACCGGTAGCTGGTGCACTCTTACGTGCTGCCTTAGTAGCAAGTTGTTTTCTTGGTGCTTTACCACCAGTCGATTTACGTGCAGTCTGCTTAGTACGTGCCATTTTCCGATGTCTCACAGTAGTAGTAGTTGTAGATTTTGTTGTTGTAACACAGCGCACGACGCTCAATACAGCAATGTGCGGGAAAAACTTTTGTGTTGTAGTATTTATAGGCGATGTCAGCGGGACGCGGGGTGAGTCACTGGTTCTCTAATCCTATTGGTTCGGACACTGTTTCACTGTCAGCTGGTGGGGGAAATAGATACTATTATAAATACAACCCGAGCGAAAGACTTTCTACCATTGCGGTTATCGCTAGCAAAGAATAACATTCAATTTTATCAACATGACCGGCAGAGGTAAAGGAGGCAAAGGTCTGGGAAAGGGTGGCGCCAAACGTCATCGTAAAGTGTTACGTGATAATATCCAGGGTATCACGAAACCAGCCATCAGACGTCTAGCCAGACGTGGTGGTGTCAAACGTATATCTGGTCTAATTTACGAAGAGACAAGAGGTGTGTTGAAGGTGTTCTTGGAAAATGTAATCAGAGATGCTGTTACATACACAGAGCACGCTAAAAGGAAAACTGTAACTGCCATGGATGTTGTGTACGCATTGAAACGTCAAGGACGTACACTATATGGTTTCGGTGGTTAAATTACGACACCTCTTATTTGTTTTGTATCTGAACGGCCCTTTTAAGGGCCACAAATTGAGATTATAAAAGAATTTGCTCCATTGTGCTATTTACATAATAATAAAATATTTATTGAATGTCAATTTTATGACAGAAATCACAACGACAATCTTGTTACTCTCAATTATTATTGATAATAAATATGTACAGTAAATATACATATATATATACTTTTCATGTATCGTTTTTATTCACATCATAATACTGTAATTTAAACAAGATGCTACTAACTATTATTGAAAAAAAAAATTATATATTACTACTAATATTAATAATGGATAAACTCTGTATTGAATAAAAATAATCAAAATTTTCTTTTATTACCTACTCGAATGAACTATACCGAGGCATGCTACCTGTTTATAATTAAAATTACATGTCAAATCACAAACATATTTCGTTAATTTACTTGCACAAGTATTTTGTGTGATATTATAATAATATGCAACTGTCAATAATAAGTCTAAAACACCAAATTATCGATGTAATTTGAAAACAATATTGAATCGTATTGTTTTAACAGGAGGGTTATTGTTGTTGTCATAGAATAACACTACATACTAGAAAATGAATGCATTATTAAAGAATTTGTCGTACTCGTTGAAATGGCACATATATGCTTTTATTCTTTTTTGAATGTTTTAGTGGCTCTGAAAAGAGCCGATTGTTTTGTTCACACAAAGTATAATAATTGTGAATGTGAAGTTATCAATCATTTACTTTGAACTTGTGTACTTAGTGACAGCCTTTGTACCTTCACTAACGGCGTGCTTGGCAAGTTCACCTGGAAGTAAAAGACGTACAGCCGTTTGTATTTCACGACTTGTAATTGTTGATCTCTTATTGTAGTGGGCCAAACGGGAAGCTTCTGCTGCAATACGCTCGAATATATCGTTGACGAAACTATTCATGATACTCATCGCTTTACTGGAAATACCAGTGTCCGGATGAACTTGTTTCAATACTTTGTAAATGTACATTGCGTAACTCTCCTTCCTGCGGCGTTTCTTTTTCTTGTCATCTTTCGAGATATTCTTCTGCGCCTTTCCGGCTTTTTTTGCTGCTTTTCCACTAGCTTTTGGTGGCATTTTTAATCACAAAGTTCACAATATGAGTAACACTATTAGCGCGGGCACATACAACAAACACTAATTGTCAAATGGAACTAATGCGGGTCGCACTAGGAGTGCTTGGATATTTCAGACAGGATCTGTCTTGCAGCAAACTCCGCCTACTTGTTTTAATGTTCACTGTATACCATTGCGTTGCACTGAAAGCGAGCTCGTGATTCGCTACACGTCTGTTACGGCTGCGAATACCAATGTAGCCATAAATATGTAAACGAAACATTATTTTACACACTATACATTCAACGTTCGTGCTAGACGTTACTACAGTTTATTAACAACGATACAATATGTCTGGTCGCGGTAAAGGTGGCAAAGTCAAGGGGAAGGCAAAGAGCAGATCAAATCGTGCTGGACTTCAATTTCCAGTCGGTCGTATACACAGACTTTTACGCAAAGGCAACTATGCTGAGCGTGTTGGTGCTGGAGCCCCTGTGTATCTGGCTGCCGTGATGGAATATTTGGCTGCTGAAGTTCTCGAACTTGCTGGTAACGCTGCCCGTGACAACAAGAAAACTAGGATCATTCCGCGTCATCTGCAATTGGCGATTCGTAACGATGAAGAATTAAACAAACTATTATCCGGTGTTACTATCGCTCAAGGTGGTGTTTTACCGAATATTCAAGCTGTGTTATTGCCAAAGAAGACAGAAAAATCAACATAAATGTTTTAACACACAAAAATTAATAAATAGAACGGTCCTTTTCAGGACCACAAATACAATACAAGATGAATTTACAGTTCAATAATATGCTAAGTTAAAAACAAATGCGAACAAACAATATTCAATGTTAAAATATTTTGAATTCATCAAGAATGAAAACGAACAATATCGAAATAAAAGACAACAACCCGTCTCCATAGTTACCTGCAACGTTAAATAACATATATCAATCGGTTGACAAACAAAGCAGACTACTTACCATAAAAGCATTGATCTTTTGTTCCTATGTTTCGAGATTGAAAAATAAAACAGCAGAATATTAAACATGTATGCGCAAATATTTACTTCTGTTGACAAAATACAAAGCAAAACTGTCATCACCTTACTTACCCGTAATGTTACAATATGTACGTGTATGTAGGTATTAATAATTTATTAAATAAAATAAATTAATATTTACGTAATGCTAAAAGCACGATGTTTTAATTGTATGCCTTTTGAAATATGGTATATACACATTACGAAATGTAGGTTCAATTGAAGATTGAAATTAAAATTATTTGCCATCTATATATGGATAAAACAAAAGTTATGTATGGCACAACAAGATTCAAACGTAATCTAACTTTTTAACAATAGCTGTCGCTGTTAGACAGTTGATGTTATAATAGTTCTTAAATTTTGCTACCAGTCGGTATGAATGGATGGTGCCATCTGCAGTTTAAAAGCAATAACTTAACACCTCGCTATATGTATGATTTTGTATGAATTTATTTGAAATAATACGGTAATAAAGCTTTCAATTATCTCTTATAAGATGTGCGTTTGTATATTATCGATAATTATTACTGACAATGAATATCAAGTATATCTTCAAACAACGTTCGCGGTTTTACTGATAATAATGTAACCCTAGCCAATGGCAGTGTTGTGAAACAACAGAACCTTTTTTTTTGTTATTATTAAATGGCATATGATATTAATTGTACACTGTATTCACCTTATAAACTAGGTTTGCACTGTAATCGCACAACACTAATATTGCAGGCAAATATAACAAACATTTGGGAGCACTGAAATTTTTTCAATAACTGTATCGAAGTAACGTAGGTACCCAACTGTCTTGTTTACAATCTGACCGCACACTACGGTTCAAACAATGACAGTGTTTTGCCGCTAGTTGCAGCAATCGTATTCTATACACACTAACCGACAAATACGTTTATTAAACAAACAATATCGCATCTGTTTTGTAGTGTTCAAGTTATATTATAGATAAGTAAATAAAAAATAAACTATAGTCTATCTATTGAGACAACCGATTCACGGTCAACCTTAACATTCACGTTTATTAAAGTTATGAGCAAAAAGTATTAATCTACCTATGTGTTGTACACGTAAAGCGTTGACAGTTATTGGTAAAGTAATGTTATGATTGCTTATGTTACAGAATAATTCTATATTAACTCTATTTTTTAGCACTGAACATTGTTAACTATAGTATTATATATATATATATATATATATATATATATATATATATATATATATATATATATATATATATATATTATCGTTAGTTATAAACATATATTTCAAAATGTTTGTACCTAGAATATCATATTAAGAAATTACAAAGAAATGAGTAAATATTTCAAAATTTTCTTAATAAAACTATAAATTTGTATACCCGTTCATTGTGTATAATCATATCGTGAAAGCATACGAAAAAAATTCACATTGTTACATTAACATTTAATAAAGTTATAAGCAAAAGAATTTATGAATGCGTTATGCACGTAAAGCGGCGATAGTCACTGGTGAAGTAATATTATGATTGCTTATATTACAAAATAAGGCCATATTAACACCATTTTATTTTTACTGAATATTATTAACTATAGTATCACATATATCGAAAAGCAAACAGCAAGTCGATATCTTTTTCCAAACTTTAGTTATACACATTTTTCTAAAAGTTCGTACCAAAAATATGTGAAATGACAAACAAATGTTAATATTTCAAAATTTTCGTAATAAAACACTAAAATTTTATGCTGGATTATGACGTGTGATCATACTGTAAAAGCACCCGAACAATTTCACATTGATACATTAACATTTCGTAAAGTTATACAGAAAAATACTATAAATGTGATGTTACATCGAAGCGAGCGCCGGTACGTATCTAGTTTGTTATAAGTTACATACGATCCGCTGGTCAATTTTGAAGTACCCAACTTTATTTAAAATGGAATTTTCCGTTGTTCTTCGCGTGCGGTGAAACACTAATATTATAACGTTCATAGTAGATTTTTCTTATGACTTACACCGTGTAACTGTGATTTTGTGAGTTTAGAATATTTGTTTTAATTCCATTATAATAACGCATGTAAAAGTAATCGAATATGACGCGTCATTATTATCTAGTGATATTGCGCGTTAATGATTGGAAATTGCTTGTATCGATGACTATATGTGATTTAAAAAAAAAATAAATATGGTACATATACACAACTAACGAAACCTACATGTAACTGATGGTTGGCATTAAAAATATCTGTCGCTGTTATATAGCACATCTGTATGGGTAAACAAAAAGATATATGTATGGCAGATCTTCAATCAAACCTAGTCTAACTTTTTAACAATTGTCGCCGCTGTTTGGCATTTGATGTTATAATAGTTCATACCTTCGCTACTACTAGTCGTTATTATTGAGCGCGTTGGTTGCCCTCTATGTTCCAAAAGCAATAGCTTAACACATCACTATATGACATACACATATCTGTATGGCAGTATCAAAATAGAGAATACTAATGAATAAGAATGATTTTCGTAGCGTGCCATGAGAATTTTATATAAAACAATTGCAACTAAATGTATGCATGTTTAGTACATGCAAAACAATTGTAAAACAGTAACAAATTTTGTACTGTAAACTGAAAACGTACACCAATAATTGGTGTAAAAAACAATTAATGTTTTTTTTTTCTATTCTTTTATTCATCAAATATTGTTGCATTTCAATTGTTTTGCATATACATAACATAGTTAGATGAAATTTTCATGGCACACTACGAAAATGATTGTTTTTACATACACACTTACTAGTTCGCTATGCAGGAGGTAATAAAATTATGAAATAAATGTAAATATACACCATCGATGCGTAGATTATCGCGATAATATTCACAATATTTGTTAAAATACAGTATATTTGTATAAATATTTGTTGGCGATAGACAAAATATAGAATAATTAAAATGTTTTCATTCCTATAGTAACTACAAGCCCCACACGGGGAAACAATAAACGGCTTTATTCTGAGAGAACCGAAATATTATACAACAAACAGATGTTTAGTCGATTACAAACGTACATCGGTGAATCATTTTCAATGTTTAAAATATTTGTATATAGTCCTATTTGTATTGTTTTGGTGTTTAAACAAAAAAAGTGTCAGGTAGTTGTCTATTCATGAACAAGTTAGCGATGCATTTGTTTGTAAATATATCAATATAGACGGTTTCAAAGCATTTCTCATGATAACATAATGTTATATGTCGAGTATGAGATGAAGATATAAGTAGAAACTAACAATAGCTAAGATTAAATACAATAATTTACTCAAAGTAGACGCACGAATAGCTAACACTGAAACACAAAACCAAGGAAATATCATGATGGATGTTCCCTATCCCGTTCGACGGTACATTCAACCTGGCCAGTGAGACGTCGAGAACAACCAAGGGCTGTTTATGTTCCGAAGGAGGTACTTGGCCGAGCCATCCCGCCCCGCTCCACCACAGACCATTCAGTGCCGTAGGTGCCAGGCCTATGGCCATGCTGCCGACCAGTGCCGCGAGGCCATCAAGTGCGGTCTCTGCGGCGAAGGACATCCCACGCACCGCTGCAATCCTGACGCACAGAAGCCAAGGTGCGTCAACTGTGGACAAGACCACCCAAGCTTGCAATACAAGTGTCCCGCACGTCCAGAGAAGGCGGAATCCTTTGAGACGACTGTTCCGGTCAAATGTGTGGACAGGAACACACCCGCTGGTACACCGGAGGCCGTCCTGTCGGTCGAAAATGTGGTGAGGTTCACTACAATGGCCCTTCTGAACCTGCTGCCGGATCGCCGCTCGCAGATCGCAGCCACCATCAGCAAGCTGACTGCGCAGTACTTTGAACGGTCGGTTGCCGTCTCGTACGACGGCAACGCTGTGCATATCAGCGTCAAGCCGTCCTTTGCTGACGTTGCGGCTGGCCGCTGATACCATCCACACTCCATCCGGCTCGTTCTCGCCACCACCGATGCCAGACGCTGCAGTGGGAACTGTCAACGTCTGCGGCTGGCGCAGGAAGAAGCCGCTAGTGGAGCAGCTCCTGGACAAGGACGGAGTCTCCGTGTTGGGCATAACTGAGACCAAGGCACGCTACAGCCATATCACCATCCGAAACTACCAACTATGGCAGAAGCCGCACCGAAGTGCCACTGTAGCCTGCGGAGGTGTCGCCTTGGCAGTGCACAGCTCCATTCCCGCCGTCCAATATTCTCTTCCGGACGACCTGGCACACCTGCAGCTTGTCGGCGCCACGCTGCACACCAGGGCTGGCCCGGTGGTTGTCCTGGTCTTGTACAACCCTCCCCAGATGCGCCTGTCCAGACGCCTTATCCGCTACGTGGCGACGTTGCCGCGTGCCATCTTGATGGGCGACTTCAATGCGCGCCACACGTCATTCGGGGATTCCACGTCCAACCGGAATGGAAGAGTGTTGGCCGGGGAGCTCGGACAGCAGCCGCTGCTCAGGGTGAGCTGTTGGGTGCCGACATTCCTTGGTCATCAGGGCTGCAGCATCAATGACCACATACTTGTGACTAACACACTCCACACTCACATACGCATGACTGCACACATAGGTACATGTGTCACTAGTGATCATGTGCCTGTGTTGACATACACCACACTTTTTGACAGGACAATCAACAGACAAAAGATAAAGAAACGTATCCAGAACTTTGCCGCCACCGACTGGGACCTCTACAGACGCACTATAGACGCTCACATTCCCGACATACTGACCTTTAGAAACACAGCTGACATTGACAGGACTGTAGACTCACTGACCGATCACATACGTACCGCCATCGACACACTCACGCCCACCAAAGACGTTACCATCCCTGTGGGTAGCCGTCCACTTCCGGCCCGTGTCGTGGCCTTGATCAAGGAGAAGAGACGCCTCTACAGGGAGTACGTCAAATACAAGAGACCAGAGACTAAGACAACATGGAACAGACTGAACGCGACAATTAGACTTCTGACAACCAGACACAAGGAGCAGCAATGGTCCAAGGTCTGCAGCGAACTAGACTATAAAGACGGCGCAAAGTTCTGGAGGCAATTCAAAATCCTGACTGGACAGCTACGACGACCACAAGTACCACTGCAGGTAGGTGGTGACCCACTGACGCGGGACTGTGATAAGGCTGCTGCCTTCGCGAGAAGGCTAGCGGAGATTCACAGCATCCCACACGACCCACACTTTGATAACGACTTCTATGACACGACTGTACAATACACACACGACTTACTAGCGACTAGACCAGACACGACTGTACAAACAATAGACTCGGACGAGGTCGTCGATGCTGTAGCGCAAAGCGTGAAGAAGACTGCTCCGGGACCGGATGGCATTCGTTGGGTGCATCTTCAGCAGCTGTCCGCCAGGGCTCTGTCAGCTCTGAGGGCCGTGTTCAACGAGTGCCTGAGACGACAACACATGCCGGCCGCGTGGAAAGCAGCCACGGTCATCATGCTGCATAAACGGGGCAAGAATCCATCCGATCCGTCTTCATACAGGCCCATCTCCCTGCTCAACACCATGGCCAAGACGCTGGAGAGGATCGTGGCCAAGAGACTCACGGCTTGGTGCGAGGCTAATAACATCCTACCGGACACGCAGTTCGGCTTCCGGCGTGGCTACAGCACTGCTGACCCGTTGGTGAAGATACACAGCTGCGCGGTGGACAGCGTCAACAGGAACGGCTGCACTCTAGCTGTCCTGCTGGACATTGAGAGGGCCTTCGACAAGGTCTGGCACGCCGGCCTTGTGCGCAAGCTGTCACATCTACATATGGATCCTGTATACGTACACTTCACAGCGCATTTCCTAGCTCGACGTACTGCACGTGTCCGAGTCGGTTGCGAGCTGTCCGCGCCCTTCACCCCAGCTGCTGGTGTCCCGCAGGGCTCTGTGTTGTCCCCCCTGCTCTACGCACTGTACTGTGTAGATATCCCCCAGCCCACGGAGCACGGCGATGGCCTCGCGCAGTATGCCGACGACACGGCGTACTTCAGCAGCGCGCGTAACTCGTACAACGCCACGGAGCAACTCCAAGCCCTGATGGTCCGTCTGGAGGGATGGATGCGAACCTGGAGGATCCGGCCGAACCCAACAAAATCCCAACTTATCCTGTTCAGACCGAACAAGGCCCGGAAGCCGCACGTCTCTGAAGATCGCGTCCATCTGCGCCTGTGGGACCACACCATCCGTCCTGCTCGCACTGCCTGCTACCTTGGCGTCACCTTTAGCAGGAATCTGTCCTGGGGTGCGAGTCTGCAGGATGTGCTCGCCAGAGTCAACGCTAGAGCGCGCCTTGTGTACTCGCTGCGCGGACGTCTTCATGGCTGCAGTAGAGAGACTCTACTGCACACGTACAAGACGTTCCTGCGCCCCGTCATTGAGTATCTGCATCCCGTCCTGGCTGGAGCCGATCCTAGTGTCCTGCACCGCCTTGCTGCAGCTGAACGCCGTATCCTGCGACGCATCCTGGGTCTGAGATTTGACCATCCGTCTCGCCTCGTCATGCAGATGGCGGGGTTCCCATCCATCCTGGAACGGCTTGAGCTGAGGCAGAACCGCTTCGTGGACCGCACCCTCCAGCTGAACACCATGCCCACAGCAGACATCCTGCAGAAAACTCCTCCACCGCGCCGATTCCGTCATCACATACACCCTCCCTACGCCCACATGTTCACCAAACACTCTGACGCACTTTAATATTCATTATACACGTCCGTATTCTCACTCAATCACACATCACACTCATTACCACACAATAAGCGCATTCATATTTGTAAATAGCATGTGATCCACGTGCTATCAGCCACACATCACTCCTGCATTGTAACAACACAAGCACGTTTTCCGCATGCTTAGCATCCATGCAACCACTCCTGTATATATACTTAACACAAGCACGTTATTACTCAAGCTAGAATTCACACAACCACTCCTGCTTGTATGTAACCCAAGCATGTCACATACATTAATCACATCACATGTATGTAGAATATAAACTAATGTATTTTTTTTTTTTTTTTTTTTACCACAGACACACGCACCACATGTGCTGCAGAGGGCCGAGCCCTATAACGGCACACACACACACACAATGAAATACTATTGTACAAATGAAATGTATATATATTTATGATGAATAAACACTCATGTTCATGTTCATGTCGAGAACAATTCAAACATTATATTACGTTTTGTTACATTTATAATACCAATAAGTATTATATACTTACGTCTATTTTATACAATGACAGACGTGGCTGCATCTACTACAACCGTGAATACGGAAATCCAAGTGGTGCCTGGTAAAAAAGGCACAACGAAGGACAAGAAAACCGATCGTCCAAAGTCAACGCATCCTACTACGGCTGTTATGGTGAATAATGCGATTCAGAATTTAAAGGAACGTGGCGGATCGTCACTGCAAGCAATTAAAAAGTACATATCTGCTACTTATAAGATTGATGGTGAGAAATTTTCTCCGTTCATTAAGAGGTACTTAAAGGCTAGCGTTACTGCTGGCACGCTTGTACAAACCAAAGGCAAGGGAGCTTCCGGCTCGTTCAAGTTGGCATCAAGTGCTGTTACAAGAAAACCAACAACACCAACTACTGTAAACAAAGCTAAAAAGGTCGCAGTGAAACCAGCACCAAAGCCAAAGGTCAAGGTAACAGAGAAAAAGACAACAAGTGTTCGTACAGAAACAAAGAAGTCTGCTGCTGCTGTTCCAGTTAAAACTGCGAAAACTAAGAAGACCACTGTTGTTGAGAAAAAGAAGCCTGTTGTACAAGTTGATAAATCAAAATCGCCCTCGAAGGCAAAAAGGACAGCGAAAGCGCCAACAAAGAAGCCAAAGTCTCCTAAACCGAAAACAACAAAGTCAAAAGTAGCAAAGAAGAAGGTTTCACCTAAAAAGAAATAAAACACATACATTGTTGTACGTGTGAAGTGTGAAAAATGATTCTCTCTCTGTTTGCAAACGGCCCTTTTCAGGGCCACAACATTAAATCATAAAGAATTTTAAGCATTATGTTTATTTACAAACATAGTATTCTGTATATATATGTATGTTTATTGTAGTAATATTTTATAAATATTATTAGATTTTGTTTTATATAAAGATTAATTCTACTGATCCAATGATACAGCACGTAAACACATGCATAATAAATACACACTTGTGTTATTGTATTTCCCTAGTCATAAACGATATATGTATGTATTTGTCAATTATATTGTACCTGCACAGGGATCAAGTAGTATTGTTGTCTACGTTAAATAATAAGGATTACTCACAGCATTACTAAATAAATTCTTTTGAACATTATTGGTGGCTCTGAAAAGAGCCGGTTTTGATAATAAAATGACGGACCGCAGACAAAACAAAACAGATTAACGAACTTTAAGCACGTTCACCACGAATGCGTCTTGCCAACTGTATATCCTTAGGCATAATTGTTACACGCTTGGCGTGAATAGCGCATAGGTTCGTATCTTCAAACAAACCAACGAGGTAAGCTTCACTGGCTTCTTGCAGGGCCATAACAGCAGAACTTTGGAAGCGCAAGTCTGTTTTAAAATCTTGCGCGATTTCACGAACAAGTCGCTGGAACGGAAGTTTTCTGATTAACAATTCGGTACTCTTCTGATAGCGACGAATTTCACGCAGCGCTACAGTACCAGGACGGTAACGATGCGGTTTCTTTACGCCACCGGTAGCTGGTGCACTCTTACGTGCTGCCTTAGTAGCAAGTTGTTTTCTTGGTGCTTTACCACCAGTCGATTTACGTGCAGTCTGCTTAGTACGTGCCATTTTCCGATGTCTCACAGTAGTAGTAGTTGTAGATTTTGTTGTTGTAACACAGCGCACGACGCTCAATACAGCAATGTGCGGGAAAAACTTTTGTGTTGTAGTATTTATAGGCGATGTCAGCGGGACGCGGGGTGAGTCACTGGTTCTCTAATCCTATTGGTTCGGACACTGTTTCACTGTCAGCTGGTGGGGGAAATAGATACTATTATAAATACAACCCGAGCGAAAGACTTTCTACCATTGCGGTTATCGCTAGCAAAGAATAACATTCAATTTTATCAACATGACCGGCAGAGGTAAAGGAGGCAAAGGTCTGGGAAAGGGTGGCGCCAAACGTCATCGTAAAGTGTTACGTGATAATATCCAGGGTATCACGAAACCAGCCATCAGACGTCTAGCCAGACGTGGTGGTGTCAAACGTATATCTGGTCTAATTTACGAAGAGACAAGAGGTGTGTTGAAGGTGTTCTTGGAAAATGTAATCAGAGATGCTGTTACATACACAGAGCACGCTAAAAGGAAAACTGTAACTGCCATGGATGTTGTGTACGCATTGAAACGTCAAGGACGTACACTATATGGTTTCGGTGGTTAAATTACGACACCTCTTATTTGTTTTGTATCTGAACGGCCCTTTTAAGGGCCACAAATTGAGATTATAAAAGAATTTGCTCCATTGTGCTATTTACATAATAATAAAATATTTATTGAATGTCAATTTTATGACAGAAATCACAACGACAATCTTGTTACTCTCAATTATTATTGATAATAAATATGTACAGTAAATATACATATATATATACTTTTCATGTATCGTTTTTATTCACATCATAATACTGTAATTTAAACAAGATGCTACTAACTATTATTGAAAAAAAAAATTATATATTACTACTAATATTAATAATGGATAAACTCTGTATTGAATAAAAATAATCAAAATTTTCTTTTATTACCTACTCGAATGAACTATACCGAGGCATGCTACCTGTTTATAATTAAAATTACATGTCAAATCACAAACATATTTCGTTAATTTACTTGCACAAGTATTTTGTGTGATATTATAATAATATGCAACTGTCAATAATAAGTCTAAAACACCAAATTATCGATGTAATTTGAAAACAATATTGAATCGTATTGTTTTAACAGGAGGGTTATTGTTGTTGTCATAGAATAACACTACATACTAGAAAATGAATGCATTATTAAAGAATTTGTCGTACTCGTTGAAATGGCACATATATGCTTTTATTCTTTTTTGAATGTTTTAGTGGCTCTGAAAAGAGCCGATTGTTTTGTTCACACAAAGTATAATAATTGTGAATGTGAAGTTATCAATCATTTACTTTGAACTTGTGTACTTAGTGACAGCCTTTGTACCTTCACTAACGGCGTGCTTGGCAAGTTCACCTGGAAGTAAAAGACGTACAGCCGTTTGTATTTCACGACTTGTAATTGTTGATCTCTTATTGTAGTGGGCCAAACGGGAAGCTTCTGCTGCAATACGCTCGAATATATCGTTGACGAAACTATTCATGATACTCATCGCTTTACTGGAAATACCAGTGTCCGGATGAACTTGTTTCAATACTTTGTAAATGTACATTGCGTAACTCTCCTTCCTGCGGCGTTTCTTTTTCTTGTCATCTTTCGAGATATTCTTCTGCGCCTTTCCGGCTTTTTTTGCTGCTTTTCCACTAGCTTTTGGTGGCATTTTTAATCACAAAGTTCACAATATGAGTAACACTATTAGCGCGGGCACATACAACAAACACTAATTGTCAAATGGAACTAATGCGGGTCGCACTCAATTCAATTCAAAAACGTTTTATTATCTCAATTTGTTTACAATACATATATGTTTTCTATCCTAGGTGTGTGGGTGCCGTTTTAGGGCATTTTGCCCTCTTCAGCACATGAGACATTAAATAGTGAGCGTAAAAAAAAAAAAAAAATACATAATACATTGGTATACAGAAATATAAAAAAAAAACGAAACATAAAACAGAAAATATGTTTGTGATACAGAGTAATATTAAGGATAAATTAATCGAATGGTTATTGTGTAATAAAGTATACAAGCATGAATATGGTGTATTTTAATGATTGATATGCCAATGCTGAAATATAAATAATGTTATCTATATACTAATGGGATTCTGTCCAGGGCTTCAATTCTTTGTGGGCTTAGGCGGCTGGCTTTTTGTAGTAATGTGGCGGGGGGGTGGCGGTATTTGAATTTCGGGTTTCTATTGGGGTAAGGGGAGACGTCCAGGATGTTGTCCTTGGGAGGTCCTGCCTCAATGATGCGGTCCGCGTATCGGCCCTGTAGTATCCCGATACGTTCTGTTATGGCTTCTATGCCGGCTCGATTGTGGACCCTGTTGGATGGGTACCATGGCGGCAGCTGGTGGATGCGACGGAGCGTCCGGCGTTCCATTTGGAGGAGAGGTGTCAACTGAGTTGTTCGGGCGCCGCTGTAGGCGACTGCTCTGAAGTCAGCTAGTGGACGGATGAATGATCTGTAAGTGTGCTGCAGGGTTTTTGCGGAGCAACCTCGAAGACGACCACGGAGGCACGCTATTAAGTTAACCCTCTGTCTCATCATAGCTGTGCAGTGGGTTATATCGTTGTTCCAGTTCATTGTTTTTGTCAGTGTGTGTCCCAGGTATACGGCAGTCTGGCTTGGTGTTATGGTTGTGTTCCGGAGGGTGATAGAAATTTGTGTGTAGGTTTTTTTGTTTTTGTGACGGAATAGGATGAGTTGGGTTTTGGATGGGTTAGGTTGGATACGCCATTGGCGCATCCAGGCGTCGAGGGCAACGATCTGTTTCTGTAGGGCTTGTGCTGCATCTGAAGGGGTCCGGGCAGAGGCCCAGCATGCGGTGTCATCGGCGTATAGTTGTTGGTGGGCTCGGAGGTTGGTTGGGCTTGGGATGTCATGGCAGAAGATGATGAAAAGAAGGGGTGACAGAACCGATCCCTGTGGAACACCGGCGCGGAGGTAAAAGGGACGGGAGTGTTCGCCATGGACTTTGACACGGGCTGATCTCCTGCGGAGGAATGCTGCAGTGGCTTTCACCAAGTGGGATGGAACATTAATGTGTATTAGTTTAGCTAGGATGCCTTCATGCCAGACTTTGTCGAAAGCACGTTCTAGGTCGAGGAAAGCGGCGGCGACATAATGACCTCTGTTGAGTTCACTTGTTATGCTGGTTGTTATACGGAGCACGGCATCTTGGACACATCTGTTTGGCATAAAACCAAATTGGTCTGTTGGGATGATGTTGTGTTCGTGGCAGAATGAAAATATTTTTTGGTGAAGGATGCGCTCGTAGACTTTGTTGATCGTGTTGAGGAGAGAGATTGGCCGATAGGACGCTGGATTGGTTGGGTTCTTGCGAGGCTTGGGCAGCATTATTACTATTGCTGTCTTCCATCTGGATGGGTAGTGACCATGAATTAGGCAGGAATTGAGGATGGTTGTGAGAAATGTTATAGCGCTGTTCGGAAGTTGTTTTAGGAGAGTGTTGCTGATACCGTCTTCACCGGGAGCAGAGCGGTTGCGGAGAGCAGCTATGGTTGCAACGACGTCCTCATCCGTTATGGAGCGGAGATGCAGAGGGCCTTCATCTGGTAGGGCTGGCAGGTTCGTTTGTAGAGTGGCCCTAATTTCCTGTTGCATTTTTGTAAGACGAGCCTGGTATTTAGGGTCGGCAGGGAGAGGCTGGTGGATGTCTTCTAGTAGTCGGGCGAAGAGTTCTGCTTTGTCAGCTGGAGATATAGCTGTTTTGTTGCCGTCGGTTAGGTTGTGGTTAGTGGTGGTTTTTTGTCCAGTTAGAATTTTGAATTTCCGCCAGAATGCAGCACCGTCTCTGGGGTTTAGTGAGCTACAAGCCACGTTCCATGTGTGCTCTCTGAAAGCTTTAACTGCGCAGCGTACTGCGGCGTTTAAGCGGTTCCACGTGGTTTTCGTTCCAGTGTCATGGGTACGGGTGAACTCTCTGTATATTTGCCTTTTGTGTTTGATGAGTGCAATGATTCGTTGTGGAAGAGGCTGACGGTTCGAATTGATGACTTTGGTTGGAATGGCAGTTGCAGCAGCGGCTTGGATCGAGGATGTGAGGGTGTCAATAGCAGAGTCAATGTCTCCAGCGGATTCAATGAACGGGTGAATTGGTGTAGCAGCTGTGATGTGAAGTCGGAAAGTGTCCCAGTTTGCGTTGTTGATGTCTGATATTACTTTGGTTTTCTGAGGTTCTGGTATGGTCTTGAAGAGGGAGGATGAAGCAACTACTGGAAGGTGGTCGCTGGCTACGCTGGTACCTGTGAAGGCTACGTCGTTGAATTGGGGAATTAATGTTTCAGTAATAACGATGTGGTCAATTATGGAATGACCATTGGCACTAATAAAGGTTGGTTCATTGTGTTCAATACGGTATAGAGGTAAAGTGGTTAGTAGGTGGTCCAGAGTTATTCCGCGAGCGTTGGAAGCGTGGTCTCCGAAAGACAAGTGTCGAGCATTGAAGTCACCCATTATGATAGCTGAGCCCAGGTTTGAAACGTATTCAAATAAGGAAGTTGGGAAGGGTGCGGAAGGGCGAGCGTACAGGCAGAGGATGTGGGTGGGGCCATGG
Organism: Carabus problematicus; assembly: GCA_963422195.1. NCBI lineage: Eukaryota > Metazoa > Arthropoda > Insecta > Coleoptera > Carabidae > Carabus > Carabus problematicus. The sequence continues at coordinate 4,986,501 of OY728580.1, forward strand.
TTAGTTTCGGCAGTGATCGCGCACACGTTAAGGTGATGGAACTCTCTCGGGATTTTAAGTTCCTTAGTTGCAATGTTGCGGTGCGCCAGGATTGCAACACCACCATGGGTGTCTCCGTCTCTGTCACGGCGGAAGGTTGTGAAGTTCGGACATCTGATTACGGTTTTGCTTGACGCTCTGGTTTCGGTGAGGCCGAGTATTTGAATTTTATCCGTTTTAAGGAGGTTCTGAATAAGAGATTTCTTCCATCCGAGACCACAGATATTAACTGTGGCGATGTTAGTAGTTGGATGTACTGCCATGATTATTTGTCAACACTGAGGAATAAGAGGGACGTGGAAGCGGTTGACAGCCAACGTGTAGTTTGTTACCAGCATAGGATACTGTTAGCTTTGTGTTAAATATGCGTGCTGCCAACTCGGACATGACGGACTGCATGCGTGCCCTTTGGTCTGGCACTGTGTTTAAGGTTACTGCAGCGATAAAACGGAGCATGTCGTAGGTGTTTACCGGAGTGGAAATGCTATCGTCTGCGGGAACGTCCACACACTTTAGCGGAGCGGTAGCAGCTGCGTTGATTGGCTCTTTTGGCCTTTCAGGGCACTTGTAGCTGCTTGCTGGATGATCTTCAGTGCAATTTGCACATTTAGCAGGATTGGCTTTTATGTCGCATTGACGGATGTTGTGCGGCATTGCACAGTGGGAGCAGCGTGGTTGTTGGCGACATTCTCCTGGCTCGTGAAAACGTTGACAACGCATACATTGCAGGGGTTGCGGCTTTGGTGCGTGGGATGGTTCAACCCAGTGATGGCGGTAGAATATTGTTATTCCGTGGGCAAGCAGGTCGTCAAGGGTTTTTTGATTTGTGGTTACCACTCGCACAAGACGAGTGTCTTTGTTAGTCAGTCGTGAGCGAATGCGCCACACGGCTTTGAACGGCAGGTCTTGTTGAACAAGGTGTTCCTGAATATCTTCTTTCGTGACATCAAGGTCAACTCCTTTAATGACACAGGAGAAAGACGGCTGGCGGGGAGGTTGGTAATTGTGTTGCGATTGACGTTGGTCTTCCGGATCGATGCGGATGTTGTTGTTTCCTATGATCTCTCGGAGAACTTGTAGTTTGGAGGCAGCGCGGTTGTCTGTGCTTTTGATAAGTATGTTGCCATTCCTGGTGCTTATGACGTTCACGATGTCGACATTGGATACATGGTGTAGGTATGTGGATAAGCTTTTAGGTGTACGGAGTTGGGTTGGTAGGTTAGAGATAACGACCGTGTAAAGCTGTTTTCGTTGTGTGAAGTAGGAGTTGCTCAGGCAGCTGTCAGATCTGGTTGGAGAGTCAGATGGACGTTTCTTGTGGGCAGAGTCAATGTCACTAGCGGAGTGGTAGTCAGTTGATTGCACCGAAGAGGGGCGTTTCGGACCGCTGCGGTTCTGAACTAATTGGAAACCGTCTGCGTCCATGGCTTCACCCGAGTGGGAAGCCATGGTGGAATGAAGAGACGACGGGGGGTGTGAGAGTACACAATCACTAGCACTATAGTTGTTTGTATATAGGGAGTAGTGTCTAAGCACTTTATACACTGTGACGCTTGTAACACTATGGCACTTATGTTCACTGAATGTAACGTACTTGCGCCCAGTGGCGAGCCTCCCACAAGGGGCGGGGGTGTCCCACTGCACGAGGAAACAACCGCACTACGTTGGCACTGGTGTGACAATGTTTAAATGTTCAACACTATACTTGCCTAGGGGGTATACGACGCAACGAACGGCACAGGAAACACACTGAACTTGGATGGCGCAATGCAACGATACTGGCTGTCTGAAGACACGTCCGCACTGCAAGGCTGCTCACAGACGAATGTGTCTCTTGTGGCGCGGGTCGCACTAGGAGTGCTTGGATATTTCAGACAGGATCTGTCTTGCAGCAAACTCCGCCTACTTGTTTTAATGTTCACTGTATACCATTGCGTTGCACTGAAAGCGAGCTCGTGATTCGCTACACGTCTGTTACGGCTGCGAATACCAATGTAGCCATAAATATGTAAACGAAACATTATTTTACACACTATACATTCAACGTTCGTGCTAGACGTTACTACAGTTTATTAACAACGATACAATATGTCTGGTCGCGGTAAAGGTGGCAAAGTCAAGGGGAAGGCAAAGAGCAGATCAAATCGTGCTGGACTTCAATTTCCAGTCGGTCGTATACACAGACTTTTACGCAAAGGCAACTATGCTGAGCGTGTTGGTGCTGGAGCCCCTGTGTATCTGGCTGCCGTGATGGAATATTTGGCTGCTGAAGTTCTCGAACTTGCTGGTAACGCTGCCCGTGACAACAAGAAAACTAGGATCATTCCGCGTCATCTGCAATTGGCGATTCGTAACGATGAAGAATTAAACAAACTATTATCCGGTGTTACTATCGCTCAAGGTGGTGTTTTACCGAATATTCAAGCTGTGTTATTGCCAAAGAAGACAGAAAAATCAACATAAATGTTTTAACACACAAAAATTAATAAATAGAACGGTCCTTTTCAGGACCACAAATACAATACAAGATGAATTTACAGTTCAATAATATGCTAAGTTAAAAACAAATGCGAACAAACAATATTCAATGTTAAAATATTTTGAATTCATCAAGAATGAAAACGAACAATATCGAAATAAAAGACAACAACCCGTCTCCATAGTTACCTGCAACGTTAAATAACATATATCAATCGGTTGACAAACAAAGCAGACTACTTACCATAAAAGCATTGATCTTTTGTTCCTATGTTTCGAGATTGAAAAATAAAACAGCAGAATATTAAACATGTATGCGCAAATATTTACTTCTGTTGACAAAATACAAAGCAAAACTGTCATCACCTTACTTACCCGTAATGTTACAATATGTACGTGTATGTAGGTATTAATAATTTATTAAATAAAATAAATTAATATTTACGTAATGCTAAAAGCACGATGTTTTAATTGTATGCCTTTTGAAATATGAATAAATATGGTATATACACATTACGAAATGTAGGTTCAATTGAAGATTGAAATTAAAATTATTTGCCATCTATATATGGATAAAACAAAAGTTATGTATGGCACAACAAGATTCAAACGTAATCTAACTTTTTAACAATAGCTGTCGCTGTTAGACAGTTGATGTTATAATAGTTCTTAAATTTTGCTACCAGTCGGTATGAATGGATGGTGCCATCTGCAGTTTAAAAGCAATAACTTAACACCTCGCTATATGTATGATTTTGTATGAATTTATTTGAAATAATACGGTAATAAAGCTTTCAATTATCTCTTATAAGATGTGCGTTTGTATATTATCGATAATTATTACTGACAATGAATATCAAGTATATCTTCAAACAACGTTCGCGGTTTTACTGATAATAATGTAACCCTAGCCAATGGCAGTGTTGTGAAACAACAGAACCTTTTTTTTTGTTATTATTAAATGGCATATGATATTAATTGTACACTGTATTCACCTTATAAACTAGGTTTGCACTGTAATCGCACAACACTAATATTGCAGGCAAATATAACAAACATTTGGGAGCACTGAAATTTTTTCAATAACTGTATCGAAGTAACGTAGGTACCCAACTGTCTTGTTTACAATCTGACCGCACACTACGGTTCAAACAATGACAGTGTTTTGCCGCTAGTTGCAGCAATCGTATTCTATACACACTAACCGACAAATACGTTTATTAAACAAACAATATCGCATCTGTTTTGTAGTGTTCAAGTTATATTATAGATAAGTAAATAAAAAATAAACTATAGTCTATCTATTGAGACAACCGATTCACGGTCAACCTTAACATTCACGTTTATTAAAGTTATGAGCAAAAAGTATTAATCTACCTATGTGTTGTACACGTAAAGCGTTGACAGTTATTGGTAAAGTAATGTTATGATTGCTTATGTTACAGAATAATTCTATATTAACTCTATTTTTTAGCACTGAACATTGTTAACTATAGTATTATATATATATATATATATATATATATATATATATATATATATATATATATATATATATATATATATATATATATATATATATTATCGTTAGTTATAAACATATATTTCAAAATGTTTGTACCTAGAATATCATATTAAGAAATTACAAAGAAATGAGTAAATATTTCAAAATTTTCTTAATAAAACTATAAATTTGTATACCCGTTCATTGTGTATAATCATATCGTGAAAGCATACGAAAAAAATTCACATTGTTACATTAACATTTAATAAAGTTATAAGCAAAAGAATTTATGAATGCGTTATGCACGTAAAGCGGCGATAGTCACTGGTGAAGTAATATTATGATTGCTTATATTACAAAATAAGGCCATATTAACACCATTTTATTTTTACTGAATATTATTAACTATAGTATCACATATATCGAAAAGCAAACAGCAAGTCGATATCTTTTTCCAAACTTTAGTTATACACATTTTTCTAAAAGTTCGTACCAAAAATATGTGAAATGACAAACAAATGTTAATATTTCAAAATTTTCGTAATAAAACACTAAAATTTTATGCTGGATTATGACGTGTGATCATACTGTAAAAGCACCCGAACAATTTCACATTGATACATTAACATTTCGTAAAGTTATACAGAAAAATACTATAAATGTGATGTTACATCGAAGCGAGCGCCGGTACGTATCTAGTTTGTTATAAGTTACATACGATCCGCTGGTCAATTTTGAAGTACCCAACTTTATTTAAAATGGAATTTTCCGTTGTTCTTCGCGTGCGGTGAAACACTAATATTATAACGTTCATAGTAGATTTCTCTTATGACTTACACCGTGTAACTGTGATTTTGTGAGTTTAGAATATTTGTTTTAATTCCATTATAATAACGCATGTAAAAGTAATCGAATATGACGCGTCATTATTATCTAGTGATATTGCGCGTTAATGATTGTAAATTGCTTGTATCGATGACTATATGTGATTTAAAAAAAAAATAAATATGGTACATATACACAACTAACGAAACCTACATGTAACTGATGGTTGGCATTAAAAATATCTGTCGCTGTTATATAGCACATCTGTATGGGTAAACAAAAAGATATATGTATGGCAGATCTTCAATCAAACCTAGTCTAACTTTTTAACAATTGTCGCCGCTGTTTGGCATTTGATGTTATAATAGTTCATACCTTCGCTACTACTAGTCGTTATTATTGAGCGCGTTGGTTGCCCTCTATGTTCCAAAAGCAATAGCTTAACACATCACTATATGACATACACATATCTGTATGGCAGTATCAAAATAGAGAATACTAATGAATAAGAATGATTTTCGTAGCGTGCCATGAGAATTTTATATAAAACAATTGCAACTAAATGTATGCATGTTTAGTACATGCAAAACAATTGTAAAACAGTAACAAATTTTGTACTGTAAACTGAAAACGTACACCAATAATTGGTGTAAAAAACAATTAATGTTTTTTTTTTCTATTCTTTTATTCATCAAATATTGTTGCATTTCAATTGTTTTGCATATACATAACATAGTTAGATGAAATTTTCATGGCACACTACGAAAATGATTGTTTTTACATACACACTTACTAGTTCGCTATGCAGGAGGTAATAAAATTATGAAATAAATGTAAATATACACCATCGATGCGTAGATTATCGCGATAATATTCACAATATTTGTTAAAATACAGTATATTTGTATAAATATTTGTTGGCGATAGACAAAATATAGAATAATTAAAATGTTTTCATTCCTATAGTAACTACAAGCCCCACACGGGGAAACAATAAACGGCTTTATTCTGAGAGAACCGAAATATTATACAACAAACAGATGTTTAGTCGATTACAAACGTACATCGGTGAATCATTTTCAATGTTTAAAATATTTGTATATAGTCCTATTTGTATTGTTTTGGTGTTTAAACAAAAAAAGTGTCAGGTAGTTGTCTATTCATGAACAAGTTAGCGATGCATTTGTTTGTAAATATATCAATATAGACGGTTTCAAAGCATTTCTCATGATAACATAATGTTATATGTCGAGTATGAGATGAAGATATAAGTAGAAACTAACAATAGCTAAGATTAAATACAATAATTTACTCAAAGTAGACGCACGAATAGCTAACACTGAAACACAAAACCAAGGAAATATCATGATGGATGTTCCCTATCCCGTTCGACGGTACATTCAACCTGGCCAGTGAGACGTCGAGAACAATTCAAACATTATATTACGTTTTGTTACATTTATAATACCAATAAGTATTATATACTTACGTCTATTTTATACAATGACAGACGTGGCTGCATCTACTACAACCGTGAATACGGAAATCCAAGTGGTGCCTGGTAAAAAAGGCACAACGAAGGACAAGAAAACCGATCGTCCAAAGTCAACGCATCCTACTACGGCTGTTATGGTGAATAATGCGATTCAGAATTTAAAGGAACGTGGCGGATCGTCACTGCAAGCAATTAAAAAGTACATATCTGCTACTTATAAGATTGATGGTGAGAAATTTTCTCCGTTCATTAAGAGGTACTTAAAGGCTAGCGTTACTGCTGGCACGCTTGTACAAACCAAAGGCAAGGGAGCTTCCGGCTCGTTCAAGTTGGCATCAAGTGCTGTTACAAGAAAACCAACAACACCAACTACTGTAAACAAAGCTAAAAAGGTCGCAGTGAAACCAGCACCAAAGCCAAAGGTCAAGGTAACAGAGAAAAAGACAACAAGTGTTCGTACAGAAACAAAGAAGTCTGCTGCTGCTGTTCCAGTTAAAACTGCGAAAACTAAGAAGACCACTGTTGTTGAGAAAAAGAAGCCTGTTGTACAAGTTGATAAATCAAAATCGCCCTCGAAGGCAAAAAGGACAGCGAAAGCGCCAACAAAGAAGCCAAAGTCTCCTAAACCGAAAACAACAAAGTCAAAAGTAGCAAAGAAGAAGGTTTCACCTAAAAAGAAATAAAACACATACATTGTTGTACGTGTGAAGTGTGAAAAATGATTCTCTCTCTGTTTGCAAACGGCCCTTTTCAGGGCCACAACATTAAATCATAAAGAATTTTAAGCATTATGTTTATTTACAAACATAGTATTCTGTATATATATGTATGTTTATTGTAGTAATATTTTATAAATATTATTAGATTTTGTTTTATATAAAGATTAATTCTACTGATCCAATGATACAGCACGTAAACACATGCATAATAAATACACACTTGTGTTATTGTATTTCCCTAGTCATAAACGATATATGTATGTATTTGTCAATTATATTGTACCTGCACAGGGATCAAGTAGTATTGTTGTCTACGTTAAATAATAAGGATTACTCACAGCATTACTAAATAAATTCTTTTGAACATTATTGGTGGCTCTGAAAAGAGCCGGTTTTGATAATAAAATGACGGACCGCAGACAAAACAAAACAGATTAACGAACTTTAAGCACGTTCACCACGAATGCGTCTTGCCAACTGTATATCCTTAGGCATAATTGTTACACGCTTGGCGTGAATAGCGCATAGGTTCGTATCTTCAAACAAACCAACGAGGTAAGCTTCACTGGCTTCTTGCAGGGCCATAACAGCAGAACTTTGGAAGCGCAAGTCTGTTTTAAAATCTTGCGCGATTTCACGAACAAGTCTCTGGAACGGAAGTTTTCTGATTAACAATTCGGTACTCTTCTGATAGCGACGAATTTCACGCAGCGCTACAGTACCAGGACGGTAACGATGCGGTTTCTTTACGCCACCGGTAGCTGGTGCACTCTTACGTGCTGCCTTAGTAGCAAGTTGTTTTCTTGGTGCTTTACCACCAGTCGATTTACGTGCAGTCTGCTTAGTACGTGCCATTTTCCGATGTCTCACAGTAGTAGTAGTTGTAGATTTTGTTGTTGTAACACAGCGCACGACGCTCAATACAGCAATGTGCGGGAAAAACTTTTGTGTTGTAGTATTTATAGGCGATGTCAGCGGGACGCGGGGTGAGTCACTGGTTCTCTAATCCTATTGGTTCGGACACTGTTTCACTGTCAGCTGGTGGGGGAAATAGATACTATTATAAATACAACCCGAGCGAAAGACTTTCTACCATTGCGGTTATCGCTAGCAAAGAATAACATTCAATTTTATCAACATGACCGGCAGAGGTAAAGGAGGCAAAGGTCTGGGAAAGGGTGGCGCCAAACGTCATCGTAAAGTGTTACGTGATAATATCCAGGGTATCACGAAACCAGCCATCAGACGTCTAGCCAGACGTGGTGGTGTCAAACGTATATCTGGTCTAATTTACGAAGAGACAAGAGGTGTGTTGAAGGTGTTCTTGGAAAATGTAATCAGAGATGCTGTTACATACACAGAGCACGCTAAAAGGAAAACTGTAACTGCCATGGATGTTGTGTACGCATTGAAACGTCAAGGACGTACACTATATGGTTTCGGTGGTTAAATTACGACACCTCTTATTTGTTTTGTATCTGAACGGCCCTTTTAAGGGCCACAAATTGAGATTATAAAAGAATTTGCTCCATTGTGCTATTTACATAATAATAAAATATTTATTGAATGTCAATTTTATGACAGAAATCACAACGACAATCTTGTTACTCTCAATTATTATTGATAATAAATATGTACAGTAAATATACATATATATATACTTTTCATGTATCGTTTTTATTCACATCATAATACTGTAATTTAAACAAGATGCTACTAACTATTATTGAAAAAAAAAATTATATATTACTACTAATATTAATAATGGATAAACTCTGTATTGAATAAAAATAATCAAAATTTTCTTTTATTACCTACTCGAATGAACTATACCGAGGCATGCTACCTGTTTATAATTAAAATTACATGTCAAATCACAAACATATTTCGTTAATTTACTTGCACAAGTATTTTGTGTGATATTATAATAATATGCAACTGTCAATAATAAGTCTAAAACACCAAATTATCGATGTAATTTGAAAACAATATTGAATCGTATTGTTTTAACAGGAGGGTTATTGTTGTTGTCATAGAATAACACTACATACTAGAAAATGAATGCATTATTAAAGAATTTGTCGTACTCGTTGAAATGGCACATATATGCTTTTATTCTTTTTTGAATGTTTTAGTGGCTCTGAAAAGAGCCGATTGTTTTGTTCACACAAAGTATAATAATTGTGAATGTGAAGTTATCAATCATTTACTTTGAACTTGTGTACTTAGTGACAGCCTTTGTACCTTCACTAACGGCGTGCTTGGCAAGTTCACCTGGAAGTAAAAGACGTACAGCCGTTTGTATTTCACGACTTGTAATTGTTGATCTCTTATTGTAGTGGGCCAAACGGGAAGCTTCTGCTGCAATACGCTCGAATATATCGTTGACGAAACTATTCATGATACTCATCGCTTTACTGGAAATACCAGTGTCCGGATGAACTTGTTTCAATACTTTGTAAATGTACATTGCGTAACTCTCCTTCCTGCGGCGTTTCTTTTTCTTGTCATCTTTCGAGATATTCTTCTGCGCCTTTCCGGCTTTTTTTGCTGCTTTTCCACTAGCTTTTGGTGGCATTTTTAATCACAAAGTTCACAATATGAGTAACACTATTAGCGCGGGCACATACAACAAACACTAATTGTCAAATGGAACTAATGCGGGTCGCACTCAATTCAATTCAAAAACGTTTTATTATCTCAATTTGTTTACAATACATATATGTTTTCTATCCTAGGTGTGTGGGTGCCGTTTTAGGGCATTTTGCCCTCTTCAGCACATGAGACATTAAATAGTGAGCGTAAAAAAAAAAAAAAAAAATACATAATACATTGGTATACAGAAATATAAAAAAAAAACGAAACATAAAACAGAAAATATGTTTGTGATACAGAGTAATATTAAGGATAAATTAATCGAATGGTTATTGTGTAATAAAGTATACAAGCATGAATATGGTGTATTTTAATGATTGATATGCCAATGCTGAAATATAAATAATGTTATCTATATACTAATGGGATTCTGTCCAGGGCTTCAATTCTTTGTGGGCTTAGGCGGCTGGCTTTTTGTAGTAATGTGGCGGGGGGGTGGCGGTATTTGAATTTCGGGTTTCTATTGGGGTAAGGGGAGACGTCCAGGATGTTGTCCTTGGGAGGTCCTGCCTCAATGATGCGGTCCGCGTATCGGCCCTGTAGTATCCCGATACGTTCTGTTATGGCTTCTATGCCGGCTCGATTGTGGACCCTGTTGGATGGGTACCATGGCGGCAGCTGGTGGATGCGACGGAGCGTCCGGCGTTCCATTTGGAGGAGAGGTGTCAACTGAGTTGTTCGGGCGCCGCTGTAGGCGACTGCTCTGAAGTCAGCTAGTGGACGGATGAATGATCTGTAAGTGTGCTGCAGGGTTTTTGCGGAGCAACCTCGAAGACGACCACGGAGGCACGCTATTAAGTTAACCCTCTGTCTCATCATAGCTGTGCAGTGGGTTATATCGTTGTTCCAGTTCATTGTTTTTGTCAGTGTGTGTCCCAGGTATACGGCAGTCTGGCTTGGTGTTATGGTTGTGTTCCGGAGGGTGATAGAAATTTGTGTGTAGGTTTTTTTGTTTTTGTGACGGAATAGGATGAGTTGGGTTTTGGATGGGTTAGGTTGGATACGCCATTGGCGCATCCAGGCGTCGAGGGCAACGATCTGTTTCTGTAGGGCTTGTGCTGCATCTGAAGGGGTCCGGGCAGAGGCCCAGCATGCGGTGTCATCGGCGTATAGTTGTTGGTGGGCTCGGAGGTTGGTTGGGCTTGGGATGTCATGGCAGAAGATGATGAAAAGAAGGGGTGACAGAACCGATCCCTGTGGAACACCGGCGCGGAGGTAAAAGGGACGGGAGTGTTCGCCATGGACTTTGACACGGGCTGATCTCCTGCGGAGGAATGCTGCAGTGGCTTTCACCAAGTGGGATGGAACATTAATGTGTATTAGTTTAGCTAGGATGCCTTCATGCCAGACTTTGTCGAAAGCACGTTCTAGGTCGAGGAAAGCGGCGGCGACATAATGACCTCTGTTGAGTTCACTTGTTATGCTGGTTGTTATACGGAGCACGGCATCTTGGACACATCTGTTTGGCATAAAACCAAATTGGTCTGTTGGGATGATGTTGTGTTCGTGGCAGAATGAAAATATTTTTTGGTGAAGGATGCGCTCGTAGACTTTGTTGATCGTGTTGAGGAGAGAGATTGGCCGATAGGACGCTGGATTGGTTGGGTTCTTGCGAGGCTTGGGCAGCATTATTACTATTGCTGTCTTCCATCTGGATGGGTGGTGACCATGAATTAGGCAGGAATTGAGGATGGTTGTGAGAAATGTTATAGCGCTGTTCGGAAGTTGTTTTAGGAGAGTGTTGCTGATACCGTCTTCACCGGGAGCAGAGCGGTTGCGGAGAGCAGCTATGGTTGCAACGACGTCCTCATCCGTTATGGAGCGGAGATGCAGAGGGCCTTCATCTGGTAGGGCTGGCAGGTTCGTTTGTAGAGTGGCCCTAATTTCCTGTTGCATTTTTGTAAGACGAGCCTGCGGGTCGCACTAGGAGTGCTTGGATATTTCAGACAGGATCTGTCTTGCAGCAAACTCCGCCTACTTGTTTTAATGTTCACTGTATACCATTGCGTTGCACTGAAAGCGAGCTCGTGATTCGCTACACGTCTGTTACGGCTGCGAATACCAATGTAGCCATAAATATGTAAACGAAACATTATTTTACACACTATACATTCAACGTTCGTGCTAGACGTTACTACAGTTTATTAACAACGATACAATATGTCTGGTCGCGGTAAAGGTGGCAAAGTCAAGGGGAAGGCAAAGAGCAGATCAAATCGTGCTGGACTTCAATTTCCAGTCGGTCGTATACACAGACTTTTACGCAAAGGCAACTATGCTGAGCGTGTTGGTGCTGGAGCCCCTGTGTATCTGGCTGCCGTGATGGAATATTTGGCTGCTGAAGTTCTCGAACTTGCTGGTAACGCTGCCCGTGACAACAAGAAAACTAGGATCATTCCGCGTCATCTGCAATTGGCGATTCGTGACGATGAAGAATTAAACAAACTATTATCCGGTGTTACTATCGCTCAAGGTGGTGTTTTACCGAATATTCAAGCTGTGTTATTGCCAAAGAAGACAGAAAAATCAACATAAATGTTTTAACACACAAAAATTAATAAATAGAACGGTCCTTTTCAGGACCACAAATACAATACAAGATGAATTTACAGTTCAATAATATGCTAAGTTAAAAACAAATGCGAACAAACAATATTCAATGTTAAAATATTTTGAATTCATCAAGAATGAAAACGAACAATATCGAAATAAAAGACAACAACCCGTCTCCATAGTTACCTGCAACGTTAAATAACATATATCAATCGGTTGACAAACAAAGCAGACTACTTACCATAAAAGCATTGATCTTTTGTTCCTATGTTTCGAGATTGAAAAATAAAACAGCAGAATATTAAACATGTATGCGCAAATATTTACTTCTGTTGACAAAATACAAAGCAAAACTGTCATCACCTTACTTACCCGTAATGTTACAATATGTACGTGTATGTAGGTATTAATAATTTATTAAATAAAATAAATTAATATTTACGTAATGCTAAAAGCACGATGTTTTAATTGTATGCCTTTTGAAATATGAATAAATATGGTATATACACATTACGAAATGTAGGTTCAATTGAAGATTGAAATTAAAATTATTTGCCATCTATATATGGATAAAACAAAAGTTATGTATGGCACAACAAGATTCAAACGTAATCTAACTTTTTAACAATAGCTGTCGCTGTTAGACAGTTGATGTTATAATAGTTCTTAAATTTTGCTACCAGTCGGTATGAATGGATGGTGCCATCTGCAGTTTAAAAGCAATAACTTAACACCTCGCTATATGTATGATTTTGTATGAATTTATTTGAAATAATACGTTAATAAAGCTTTCAATTATCTCTTATAAGATGTGCGTTTGTATATTATCGATAATTATTACTGACAATGAATATCAAGTATATCTTCAAACAACGTTCGCGGTTTTACTGATAATAATGTAACCCTAGCCAATGGCAGTGTTGTGAAACAACAGAACCTTTTTTTTTGTTATTATTAAATGGCATATGATATTAATTGTACACTGTATTCACCTTATAAACTAGGTTTGCACTGTAATCGCACAACACTAATATTGCAGGCAAATATAACAAACATTTGGGAGCACTGAAATTTTTTCAATAACTGTATCGAAGTAACGTAGGTACCCAACTGTCTTGTTTACAATCTGACCACACACTACGGTTCAAACAATGACAGTGTTTTGCCGCTAGTTGCAGCAATCGTATTCTATACACACTAACCGACAAATACGTTTATTAAACAAACAATATCGCATCTGTTTTGTAGTGTTCAAGTTATATTATAGATAAGTAAATAAAAAATAAACTATAGTCTATCTATTGAGACAACCGATTCACGGTCAACCTTAACATTCACGTTTATTAAAGTTATGAGCAAAAAGTATTAATCTACCTATGTGTTGTACACGTAAAGCGTTGACAGTTACTGGTAAAGTAATGTTATGATTGCTTATGTTACAGAATAATTCTATATTAACTCTATTTTTTAGCACTGAACATTGTTAACTATAGTATTATATATATATATATATATATATATATATATATATATATATATATATATATATATATATATATTATCGTTAGTTATAAACATATATTTCAAAATGTTTGTACCTAGAATATCATATTAAGAAATTACAAAGAAATGAGTAAATATTTCAAAATTTTCTTAATAAAACTATAAATTTGTATACCCGTTCATTGTGTATAATCATATCGTGAAAGCATACGAAAAAAATTCACATTGTTACATTAACATTTAATAAAGTTATAAGCAAAAGAATTTATGAATGCGTTATGCACGTAAAGCGGCGATAGTCACTGGTGAAGTAATATTATGATTGCTTATATTACAAAATAAGGCCATATTAACACCATTTTATTTTTACTGAATATTATTAACTATAGTATCACATATATCGAAAAGCAAACAGCAAGTCGATATCTTTTTCCAAACTTTAGTTATACACATTTTTCTAAAAGTTCGTACCAAAAATATGTGAAATGACAAACAAATGTTAATATTTCAAAATTTTCGTAATAAAACACTAAAATTTTATGCTGGATTATGACGTGTGATCATACTGTAAAAGCACCCGAACAATTTCACATTGATACATTAACATTTCGTAAAGTTATACAGAAAAATACTATAAATGTGATGTTACATCGAAGCGAGCGCCGGTACGTATCTAGTTTGTTATAAGTTACATACGATCCGCTGGTCAATTTTGAAGTACCCAACTTTATTTAAAATGGAATTTTCCGTTGTTCTTCGCGTGCGGTGAAACACTAATATTATAACGTTCATAGTAGATTTTTCTTATGACTTACACCGTGTAACTGTGATTTTGTGAGTTTAGAATATTTGTTTTAATTCCATTATAATAACGCATGTAAAAGTAATCGAATATGACGCGTCATTATTATCTAGTGATATTGCGCGTTAATGATTGGAAATTGCTTGTATCGATGACTATATGTGATTTAAAAAAAAAATAAATATGGTACATATACACAACTAACGAAACCTACATGTAACTAACTGATGGTTGGCATTAAAAATATCTGTCGCTGTTATATAGCACATCTGTATGGGTAAACAAAAAGATATATGTATGGCAGATCTTCAATCAATCCTAGTCTAACTTTTTAACAATTGTCGCCGCTGTTTGGCATTTGATGTTATAATAGTTCATACCTTCGCTACTACTAGTCGTTATTACTGAGCGCGTTGGTTGCCCTCTATGTTCCAAAAGCAATAGCTTAACACATCACTATATGACATACACATATCTGTATGGCAGTATCAAAATAGAGAATACTAATGAATAAGAATGATTTTCGTAGCGTGCCATGAGAATTTTATATAAAACAATTGCAACTAAATGTATGCATGTTTAGTACATGCAAAACAATTGTAAAACAGTAACAAATTTTGTACTGTAAACTGAAAACGTACACCAATAATTGGTGTAAAAAACAATTAATGTTTTTTTTTTCTATTCTTTTATTCATCAAATATTGTTGCATTTCAATTGTTTTGCATATACATAACATAGTTAGATGAAATTTTCATGGCACACTACGAAAATGATTGTTTTTACATACACACTTACTAGTTCGCTATGCAGGAGGTAATAAAATTATGAAATAAATGTAAATATACACCATCGATGCGTAGATTATCGCGATAATATTCACAATATTTGTTAAAATACAGTATATTTGTATAAATATTTGTTGGCGATAGACAAAATATAGAATAATTAAAATGTTTTCATTCCTATAGTAACTACAAGCCCCACACGGGGAAACAATAAACGGCTTTATTCTGAGAGAACCGAAATATTATACAACAAACAGATGTTTAGTCGATTACAAACGTACATCGGTGAATCATTTTCAATGTTTAAAATATTTGTATATAGTCCTATTTGTATTGTTTTGGTGTTTAAACAAAAAAAGTGTCAGGTAGTTGTCTATTCATGAACAAGTTAGCGATGCATTTGTTTGTAAATATATCAATATAGACGGTTTCAAAGCATTTCTCATGATAACATAATGTTATATGTCGAGTATGAGATGAAGATATAAGTAGAAACTAACAATAGCTATGATTAAATACAATAATTTACTCAAAGTAGACGCACGAATAGCTAACACTGAAACACAAAAGCAAGGAAATATCATGATGGATGTTCCCTATCCCGTTCGACGGTACATTCAACCTGGCCAGTGAGACGTCGAGAACAATTCAAACATTATATTACGTTTTGTTACATTTATAATACCAATAAGTATTATATACTTACGTCTATTTTATACAATGACAGACGTGGCTGCATCTACTACAACCGTGAATACGGAAATCCAAGTGGTGCCTGGTAAAAAAGGCACAACGAAGGACAAGAAAACCGATCGTCCAAAGTCAACGCATCCTACTACGGCTGTTATGGTGAATAATGCGATTCAGAATTTAAAGGAACGTGGCGGATCGTCACTGCAAGCAATTAAAAAGTACATATCTGCTACTTATAAGATTGATGGTGAGAAATTTTCTCCGTTCATTAAGAGGTACTTAAAGGCTAGCGTTACTGCTGGCACGCTTGTACAAACCAAAGGCAAGGGAGCTTCCGGCTCGTTCAAGTTGGCATCAAGTGCTGTTACAAGAAAACCAACAACACCAACT
Organism: Carabus problematicus; assembly: GCA_963422195.1. Classification (NCBI taxonomy): domain Eukaryota; kingdom Metazoa; phylum Arthropoda; class Insecta; order Coleoptera; family Carabidae; genus Carabus; species Carabus problematicus. The sequence continues at coordinate 5,002,945 of OY728580.1, forward strand.
ACTGTAAACAAAGCTAAAAAGGTCGCAGTGAAACCAGCACCAAAGCCAAAGGTCAAGGTAACAGAGAAAAAGACAACAAGTGTTCGTACAGAAACAAAGAAGTCTGCTGCTGCTGTTCCAGTTAAAACTGCGAAAACTAAGAAGACCACTGTTGTTGAGAAAAAGAAGCCTGTTGTACAAGTTGATAAATCAAAATCGCCCTCGAAGGCAAAAAGGACAGCGAAAGCGCCAACAAAGAAGCCAAAGTCTCCTAAACCGAAAACAACAAAGTCAAAAGTAGCAAAGAAGAAGGTTTCACCTAAAAAGAAATAAAACACATACATTGTTGTACGTGTGAAGTGTGAAAAATGATTCTCTCTCTGTTTGCAAACGGCCCTTTTCAGGGCCACAACATTAAATCATAAAGAATTTTAAGCATTATGTTTATTTACAAACATAGTATTCTGTGTATATATATATATATATATATATATATGTATGTTTATTGTAGTAATATTTTATAAATATTATTAGATTTTGTTTTATATAAAGATTAATTCTACTGATCCAATGATACAGCACGTAAACACATGCATAATAAATACACACTTGTATTATTGTATTTCCCTAGTCATAAACGATATATGTATGTATTTGTCAATTATATTGTACCTGCACAGGGATTAAGTAGTATTGTTGTCTACGTTAAATAATAAGGATTACTCACAGCATTACTAAATAAATTCTTTTGAACATTATTGGTGGCTCTGAAAAGAGCCGGTTTTGATAATAAAATGACGGACCGCAGACAAAACAAAACAGATTAACGAACTTTAAGCACGTTCACCACGAATGCGTCTTGCCAACTGTATATCCTTAGGCATAATTGTTACACGCTTGGCGTGAATAGCGCATAGGTTCGTATCTTCAAACAAACCAACGAGGTAAGCTTCACTGGCTTCTTGCAGGGCCATAACAGCAGAACTTTGGAAGCGCAAGTCTGTTTTAAAATCTTGCGCGATTTCACGAACAAGTCGCTGGAACGGAAGTTTTCTGATTAACAATTCGGTACTCTTCTGATAGCGACGAATTTCACGCAGCGCTACAGTACCAGGACGGTAACGATGCGGTTTCTTTACGCCACCGGTAGCTGGTGCACTCTTACGTGCTGCCTTAGTAGCAAGTTGTTTTCTTGGTGCTTTACCACCAGTCGATTTACGTGCAGTCTGCTTAGTACGTGCCATTTTCCGATGTCTCACAGTAGTAGTAGTTGTAGATTTCTGTTGTTGTAACACAGCGCACGACGCTCAATACAGCAATGTGCGGGAAAAACTTTTGTGTTGTAGTATTTATAGGCGATGTCAGCGGGACGCGGGGTGAGTCACTGGTTCTCTAATCCTATTGGTTCGGACACTGTTTCACTGTCAGCTGGTGGGGGAAATAGATACTATTATAAATACAACCCGAGCGAAAGACTTTCTACCATTGCGGTTATCGCTAGCAAAGAATAACATTCAATTTTATCAACATGACCGGCAGAGGTAAAGGAGGCAAAGGTCTGGGAAAGGGTGGCGCCAAACGTCATCGTAAAGTGTTACGTGATAATATCCAGGGTATCACGAAACCAGCCATCAGACGTCTAGCCAGACGTGGTGGTGTCAAACGTATATCTGGTCTAATTTACGAAGAGACAAGAGGTGTGTTGAAGGTGTTCTTGGAAAATGTAATCAGAGATGCTGTTACATACACAGAGCACGCTAAAAGGAAAACTGTAACTGCCATGGATGTTGTGTACGCATTGAAACGTCAAGGACGTACACTATATGGTTTCGGTGGTTAAATTACGACACCTCTTATTTGTTTTGTATCTGAACGGCCCTTTTAAGGGCCACAAATTGAGATTATAAAAGAATTTGCTCCATTGTGCTATTTACATAATAATAAAATATTTATTGAATGTCAATTTTATGACAGAAATCACAACGACAATCTTGTTACTCTCAATTATTATTGATAATAAATATGTACAGTAAATATACATATATATATATACTTTTCATGTATCGTTTTTATTCACATCATAATACTGTAATTTAAACAAGATGCTACTAACTATTATTGAAAAAAAAAATTATATATTACTACTAATATTAATAATGGATAAACTCTGTATTGAATAAAAATAATCAAAATTTTCTTTTATTACCTACTCGAATGAACTATACCGAGGCATGCTACCTGTTTATAATTAAAATTACATGTCAAATCACAAACATATTTCGTTAATTTACTTGCACAAGTATTTTGTGTGATATTATAATAATATGCAACTGTCAATAATAAGTCTAAAACACCAAATTATCGATGTAATTTGAAAACAATATTGAATCGTATTGTTTTAACAGGAGGGTTATTGTTGTTGTCATAGAATAACACTACATACTAGAAAATGAATGCATTATTAAAGAATTTGTCGTACTCGTTGAAATGGCACATATATGCTTTTATTCTTTTTTGAATGTTTTAGTGGCTCTGAAAAGAGCCGATTGTTTTGTTCACACAAAGTATAATAATTGTGAATGTGAAGTTATCAATCATTTACTTTGAACTTGTGTACTTAGTGACAGCCTTTGTACCTTCACTAACGGCGTGCTTGGCAAGTTCACCTGGAAGTAAAAGACGTACAGCCGTTTGTATTTCACGACTTGTAATTGTTGATCTCTTATTGTAGTGGGCCAAACGGGAAGCTTCTGCTGCAATACGCTCGAATATATCGTTGACGAAACTATTCATGATACTCATCGCTTTACTGGAAATACCAGTGTCCGGATGAACTTGTTTCAATACTTTGTAAATGTACATTGCGTAACTCTCCTTCCTGCGGCGTTTCTTTTTCTTGTCATCTTTCGAGATATTCTTCTGCGCCTTTCCGGCTTTTTTTGCTGCTTTTCCACTAGCTTTTGGTGGCATTTTTAATCACAAAGTTCACAATATGAGTAACACTATTAGCGCGGGCACATACAACAAACACTAATTGTCAAATGGAACTAATGCGGGTCGCACTAGGAGTGCTTGGATATTTCAGACAGGATCTGTCTTGCAGCAAACTCCGCCTACTTGTTTTAATGTTCACTGTATACCATTGCGTTGCACTGAAAGCGAGCTCGTGATTCGCTACACGTCTGTTACGGCTGCGAATACCAATGTAGCCATAAATATGTAAACGAAACATTATTTTACACACTATACATTCAACGTTCGTGCTAGACGTTACTACAGTTTATTAACAACGATACAATATGTCTGGTCGCGGTAAAGGTGGCAAAGTCAAGGGGAAGGCAAAGAGCAGATCAAATCGTGCTGGACTTCAATTTCCAGTCGGTCGTATACACAGACTTTTACGCAAAGGCAACTATGCTGAGCGTGTTGGTGCTGGAGCCCCTGTGTATCTGGCTGCCGTGATGGAATATTTGGCTGCTGAAGTTCTCGAACTTGCTGGTAACGCTGCCCGTGACAACAAGAAAACTAGGATCATTCCGCGTCATCTGCAATTGGCGATTCGTAACGATGAAGAATTAAACAAACTATTATCCGGTGTTACTATCGCTCAAGGTGGTGTTTTACCGAATATTCAAGCTGTGTTATTGCCAAAGAAGACAGAAAAATCAACATAAATGTTTTAACACACAAAAATTAATAAATAGAACGGTCCTTTTCAGGACCACAAATACAATACAAGATGAATTTACAGTTCAATAATATGCTAAGTTAAAAACAAATGCGAACAAACAATATTCAATGTTAAAATATTTTGAATTCATCAAGAATGAAAACGAACAATATCGAAATAAAAGACAACAACCCGTCTCCATAGTTACCTGTAACGTTAAATAACATATATCAATCGGTTGACAAACAAAGCAGACTACTTACCATAAAAGCATTGATCTTTTGTTCCTATGTTTCGAGATTGAAAAATAAAACAGCAGAATATTAAACATGTATGCGCAAATATTTACTTCTGTTGACAAAATACAAAGCAAAACTGTCATCACCTTACTTACCCGTAATGTTACAATATGTACGTGTATGTAGGTATTAATAATTTATTAAATAAAATAAATTAATATTTACGTAATGCTAAAAGCACGATGTTTTAATTGTATGCCTTTTGAAATATGAATAAATATGGTATATACACATTACGAAATGTAGGTTCAATTGAAGATTGAAATTAAAATTATTTGCCATCTATATATGGATAAAACAAAAGTTATGTATGGCACAACAAGATTCAAACGTAATCTAACTTTTTAACAATAGCTGTCGCTGTTAGACAGTTGATGTTATAATAGTTCTTAAATTTTGCTACCAGTCGGTATGAATGGATGGTGCCATCTGCAGTTTAAAAGCAATAACTTAACACCTCGCTATATGTATGATTTTGTATGAATTTATTTGAAATAATACGTTAATAAAGCTTTCAATTATCTCTTATAAGATGTGCGTTTGTATATTATCGATAATTATTACTGACAATGAATATCAAGTATATCTTCAAACAACGTTCGCGGTTTTACTGATAATAATGTAACCCTAGCCAATGGCAGTGTTGTGAAACAACAGAACCTTTTTTTTTTGTTATTATTAAATGGCATATGATATTAATTGTACACTGTATTCACCTTATAAACTAGGTTTGCACTGTAATCGCACAACACTAATATTGCAGGCAAATATAACAAACATTTGGGAGCACTGAAATTTTTTCAATAACTGTATCGAAGTAACGTAGGTACCCAACTGTCTTGTTTACAATCTGACCGCACACTACGGTTCAAACAATGACAGTGTTTTGCCGCTAGTTGCAGCAATCGTATTCTATACACACTAACCGACAAATACGTTTATTAAACAAACAATATCGCATCTGTTTTGTAGTGTTCAAGTTATATTATAGATAAGTAAATAAAAAATAAACTATAGTCTATCTATTGAGACAACCGATTCACGGTCAACCTTAACATTCACGTTTATTAAAGTTATGAGCAAAAAGTATTAATCTACCTATGTGTTGTACACGTAAAGCGTTGACAGTTACTGGTAAAGTAATGTTATGATTGCTTATGTTACAGAATAATTCTATATTAACTCTATTTTTTAGCACTGAACATTGTTAACTATAGTATTATATATATATATATATATATATATATATATATATATATATATATATATATATATATATATATATATATTATCGTTAGTTATAAACATATATTTCAAAATGTTTGTACCTAGAATATCATATTAAGAAATTACAAAGAAATGAGTAAATATTTCAAAATTTTCTTAATAAAACTATAAATTTGTATACCCGTTCATTGTGTATAATCATATCGTGAAAGCATACGAAAAAAATTCACATTGTTACATTAACATTTAATAAAGTTATAAGCAAAAGAATTTATGAATGCGTTATGCACGTAAAGCGGCGATAGTCACTGGTGAAGTAATATTATGATTGCTTATATTACAAAATAAGGCCATATTAACACCATTTTATTTTTACTGAATATTATTAACTATAGTATCACATATATCGAAAAGCAAACAGCAAGTCGATATCTTTTTCCAAACTTTAGTTATACACATTTTTCTAAAAGTTCGTACCAAAAATATGTGAAATGACAAACAAATGTTAATATTTCAAAATTTTCGTAATAAAACACTAAAATTTTATGCTGGATTATGACGTGTGATCATACTGTAAAAGCACCCGAACAATTTCACATTGATACATTAACATTTCGTAAAGTTATACAGAAAAATACTATAAATGTGATGTTACATCGAAGCGAGCGCCGGTACGTATCTAGTTTGTTATAAGTTACATACGATCCGCTGGTCAATTTTGAAGTACCCAACTTTATTTAAAATGGAATTTTCCGTTGTTCTTCGCGTGCGGTGAAACACTAATATTATAACGTTCATAGTAGATTTCTCTTATGACTTACACCGTGTAACTGTGATTTTGTGAGTTTAGAATATTTGTTTTAATTCCATTATAATAACGCATGTAAAAGTAATCGAATATGACGCGTCATTATTATCTAGTGATATTGCGCGTTAATGATTGGAAATTGCTTGTATCGATGACTATATGTGATTTAAAAAAAAAATAAATATGGTACATATACACAACTAACGAAACCTACATGTAACTGATGGTTGGCATTAAAAATATCTGTCGCTGTTATATAGCACATCTGTATGGGTAAACAAAAAGATATATGTATGGCAGATCTTCAATCAAACCTAGTCTAACTTTTTAACAATTGTCGCCGCTGTTTGGCATTTGATGTTATAATAGTTCATACCTTCGCTACTACTAGTCGTTATTATTGAGCGCGTTGGTTGCCCTCTATGTTCCAAAAGCAATAGCTTAACACATCACTATATGACATACACATATCTGTATGGCAGTATCAAAATAGAGAATACTAATGAATAAGAATGATTTTCGTAGCGTGCCATGAGAATTTTATATAAAACAATTGCAACTAAATGTATGCATGTTTAGTACATGCAAAACAATTGTAAAACAGTAACAAATTTTGTACTGTAAACTGAAAACGTACACCAATAATTGGTGTAAAAAACAATTAATGTTTTTTTTTTCTATTCTTTTATTCATCAAATATTGTTGCATTTCAATTGTTTTGCATATACATAACATAGTTAGATGAAATTTTCATGGCACACTACGAAAATGATTGTTTTTACATACACACTTACTAGTTCGCTATGCAGGAGGTAATAAAATTATGAAATAAATGTAAATATACACCATCGATGCGTAGATTATCGCGATAATATTCACAATATTTGTTAAAATACAGTATATTTGTATAAATATTTGTTGGCGATAGACAAAATATAGAATAATTAAAATGTTTTCATTCCTATAGTAACTACAAGCCCCACACGGGGAAACAATAAACGGCTTTATTCTGAGAGAACCGAAATATTATACAACAAACAGATGTTTAGTCGATTACAAACGTACATCGGTGAATCATTTTCAATGTTTAAAATATTTGTATATAGTCCTATTTGTATTGTTTTGGTGTTTAAACAAAAAAAGTGTCAGGTAGTTGTCTATTCATGAACAAGTTAGCGATGCATTTGTTTGTAAATATATCAATATAGACGGTTTCAAAGCATTTCTCATGATAACATAATGTTATATGTCGAGTATGAGATGAAGATATAAGTAGAAACTAACAATAGCTAAGATTAAATACAATAATTTACTCAAAGTAGACGCACGAATAGCTAACACTGAAACACAAAACCAAGGAAATATCATGATGGATGTTCCCTATCCCGTTCGACGGTACATTCAACCTGGCCAGTGAGACGTCGAGAACAATTCAAACATTATATTACGTTTTGTTACATTTATAATACCAATAAGTATTATATACTTACGTCTATTTTATACAATGACAGACGTGGCTGCATCTACTACAACCGTGAATACGGAAATCCAAGTGGTGCCTGGTAAAAAAGGCACAACGAAGGACAAGAAAACCGATCGTCCAAAGTCAACGCATCCTACTACGGCTGTTATGGTGAATAATGCGATTCAGAATTTAAAGGAACGTGGCGGATCGTCACTGCAAGCAATTAAAAAGTACATATCTGCTACTTATAAGATTGATGGTGAGAAATTTTCTCCGTTCATTAAGAGGTACTTAAAGGCTAGCGTTACTGCTGGCACGCTTGTACAAACCAAAGGCAAGGGAGCTTCCGGCTCGTTCAAGTTGGCATCAAGTGCTGTTACAAGAAAACCAACAACACCAACTACTGTAAACAAAGCTAAAAAGGTCGCAGTGAAACCAGCACCAAAGCCAAAGGTCAAGGTAACAGAGAAAAAGACAACAAGTGTTCGTACAGAAACAAAGAAGTCTGCTGCTGCTGTTCCAGTTAAAACTGCGAAAACTAAGAAGACCACTGTTGTTGAGAAAAAGAAGCCTGTTGTACAAGTTGATAAATCAAAATCGCCCTCGAAGGCAAAAAGGACAGCGAAAGCGCCAACAAAGAAGCCAAAGTCTCCTAAACCGAAAACAACAAAGTCAAAAGTAGCAAAGAAGAAGGTTTCACCTAAAAAGAAATAAAACACATACATTGTTGTACGTGTGAAGTGTGAAAAATGATTCTCTCTCTGTTTGCAAACGGCCCTTTTCAGGGCCACAACATTAAATCATAAAGAATTTTAAGCATTATGTTTATTTACAAACATAGTATTCTGTATATATATGTATGTTTATTGTAGTAATATTTTATAAATATTATTAGATTTTGTTTTATATAAAGATTAATTCTACTGATCCAATGATACAGCACGTAAACACATGCATAATAAATACACACTTGTGTTATTGTATTTCCCTAGTCATAAACGATATATGTATGTATTTGTCAATTATATTGTACCTGCACAGGGATCAAGTAGTATTGTTGTCTACGTTAAATAATAAGGATTACTCACAGCATTACTAAATAAATTCTTTTGAACATTATTGGTGGCTCTGAAAAGAGCCGGTTTTGATAATAAAATGACGGACCGCAGACAAAACAAAACAGATTAACGAACTTTAAGCACGTTCACCACGAATGCGTCTTGCCAACTGTATATCCTTAGGCATAATTGTTACACGCTTGGCGTGAATAGCGCATAGGTTCGTATCTTCAAACAAACCAACGAGGTAAGCTTCACTGGCTTCTTGCAGGGCCATAACAGCAGAACTTTGGAAGCGCAAGTCTGTTTTAAAATCTTGCGCGATTTCACGAACAAGTCGCTGGAACGGAAGTTTTCTGATTAACAATTCGGTACTCTTCTGATAGCGACGAATTTCACGCAGCGCTACAGTACCAGGACGGTAACGATGCGGTTTCTTTACGCCACCGGTAGCTGGTGCACTCTTACGTGCTGCCTTAGTAGCAAGTTGTTTTCTTGGTGCTTTACCACCAGTCGATTTACGTGCAGTCTGCTTAGTACGTGCCATTTTCCGATGTCTCACAGTAGTAGTAGTTGTAGATTTTGTTGTTGTAACACAGCGCACGACGCTCAATACAGCAATGTGCGGGAAAAACTTTTGTGTTGTAGTATTTATAGGCGATGTCAGCGGGACGCGGGGTGAGTCACTGGTTCTCTAATCCTATTGGTTCGGACACTGTTTCACTGTCAGCTGGTGGGGGAAATAGATACTATTATAAATACAACCCGAGCGAAAGACTTTCTACCATTGCGGTTATCGCTAGCAAAGAATAACATTCAATTTTATCAACATGACCGGCAGAGGTAAAGGAGGCAAAGGTCTGGGAAAGGGTGGCGCCAAACGTCATCGTAAAGTGTTACGTGATAATATCCAGGGTATCACGAAACCAGCCATCAGACGTCTAGCCAGACGTGGTGGTGTCAAACGTATATCTGGTCTAATTTACGAAGAGACAAGAGGTGTGTTGAAGGTGTTCTTGGAAAATGTAATCAGAGATGCTGTTACATACACAGAGCACGCTAAAAGGAAAACTGTAACTGCCATGGATGTTGTGTACGCATTGAAACGTCAAGGACGTACACTATATGGTTTCGGTGGTTAAATTACGACACCTCTTATTTGTTTTGTATCTGAACGGCCCTTTTAAGGGCCACAAATTGAGATTATAAAAGAATTTGCTCCATCGTGCTATTTACATAATAATAAAATATTTATTGAATGTCAATTTTATGACAGAAATCACAACGACAATCTTGTTACTCTCAATTATTATTGATAATAAATATGTACAGTAAATATACATATATATATACTTTTCATGTATCGTTTTTATTCACATCATAATACTGTAATTTAAACAAGATGCTACTAACTATTATTGAAAAAAAAAATTATATATTACTACTAATATTAATAATGGATAAACTCTGTATTGAATAAAAATAATCAAAATTTTCTTTTATTACCTACTCGAATGAACTATACCGAGGCATGCTACCTGTTTATAATTAAAATTACATGTCAAATCACAAACATATTTCGTTAATTTACTTGCACAAGTATTTTGTGTGATATTATAATAATATGCAACTGTCAATAATAAGTCTAAAACACCAAATTATCGATGTAATTTGAAAACAATATTGAATCGTATTGTTTTAACAGGAGGGTTATTGTTGTTGTCATAGAATAACACTACATACTAGAAAATGAATGCATTATTAAAGAATTTGTCGTACTCGTTGAAATGGCACATATATGCTTTTATTCTTTTTTGAATGTTTTAGTGGCTCTGAAAAGAGCCGATTGTTTTGTTCACACAAAGTATAATAATTGTGAATGTGAAGTTATCAATCATTTACTTTGAACTTGTGTACTTAGTGACAGCCTTTGTACCTTCACTAACGGCGTGCTTGGCAAGTTCACCTGGAAGTAAAAGACGTACAGCCGTTTGTATTTCACGACTTGTAATTGTTGATCTCTTATTGTAGTGGGCCAAACGGGAAGCTTCTGCTGCAATACGCTCGAATATATCGTTGACGAAACTATTCATGATACTCATCGCTTTACTGGAAATACCAGTGTCCGGATGAACTTGTTTCAATACTTTGTAAATGTACATTGCGTAACTCTCCTTCCTGCGGCGTTTCTTTTTCTTGTCATCTTTCGAGATATTCTTCTGCGCCTTTCCGGCTTTTTTTGCTGCTTTTCCACTAGCTTTTGGTGGCATTTTTAATCACAAAGTTCACAATATGAGTAACACTATTAGCGCGGGCACATACAACAAACACTAATTGTCAAATGGAACTAATGCGGGTCGCACTGATGATCTTTAGATTGTTCTGGAGGTCCCGTGTTAGTAACACTTACTCTCCACTATTCACTTAAGTTTTTTCACTATTTTATTGTTTTTGCTGGTGCACTATTGTTGCGCATTACGTGTGTTCAGTTCACTTCACATCACTTTGTCAATTCACTAAGAACTTGTTTAGGTCGTTTGTAGCGTCTGTTTTCTCTCGGGTCGATGTTCGCTACATCTCTGAGTTGTTCGGATGGGTGTGTTGCCATCTTCGCGTACAGTCGAGTGGCGTCGCGTAGGATGATCTCTCTGATCTGCGGTATCTCGAGGTCCCTGTGGATATTTGCGTTACGGACGTACCATTGCGCGTTTGTGATGGTTCGCAGGAAGCGGTTTTGCTTTTTCTGCAGGCTGTTAATATGCGTTGGTGCAGCTATTCCCCATACTGGCGCCGCGTAGGTCATCATTGGTCTTATAACCGTTGTGTATAGTCTCAGCTTGTTTCTGAGTGACAGCTCGCTGTTCTTCCCGAGTAGCGGGTACAGGCGTCCTGCCGTTGAGTGGGCTTTGGCCGTGGTGTTTTTTATGTGGTCTTTCCATGTTAATTTCCTATCGAGGGTCACGCCGAGGTATTTCGTAGTGTTACACCAGGGGATTTGGGTGCCAAACATGTTGATGTTTCCTGCAGGTTGTATCCTTCGTCGAGTAAATAAGATGGCCGCACTTTTCTCGGCGTTTATGTCTATGCGCCAATCCCTGCACCAGTCTTCAACTTCGTCAGCCTTTTCTTGTAGACGTCTTGTGGTAATATCTAGTCTTCTACTGCGGTGGAGTAGTGCCGTGTCATCCGCGTACTGTGCGAGCATGTCCTGGTTTTGTGCCTTGGGGAAGTCACTGACGTATATGTTAAATAATAGTGGGCCCAGTACGGATCCTTGTGGTATTCCCGCGGTGATTGGGCGCTCTGATGACAGGCTGCCGTTAAGTTTTACTCTGAAGCTGCGTTTGCTCAGGTATGACTTGGTGAGCTTTACAAGATGGAGCGGGTAGCCGTAGTCCAGCATTTTGTATAGGAGACCACGGTGCCAGACACGGTCGAAAGCTTTGGCGACGTCTAGGAATATTGCGCCTGTGACTTGTTTCCTGTTGAAGGATTCGGTTATATAGTCGGTGACTCGCGCTAATTGGTGAGTGGTTGAATAATTTTCCCTAAAGCCATGTTGTTCGTCAGGAATTACGTTCAGCTGATTTGTGTACTTCTGGACCGTATCTCTGATAAATTTTTCAGCTAGTTTGCCCAGCAGGGAGAGCAGGCTGATTGGACGATGATTTGCGGCAAACTTATGGTCTTTTCCTGGCTTTGGAATTACAGTGACGTGCGCTAGTTTCCATGCTGACGGGTAGTGCGCCAGGCGAAACATGGCGTTCATTATGTTGGCTAGAGCAGTCACTGCTTTCCTTGGTAGGGCTCGCATGGCTGCGCCTGGGATGTTGTCCGGGCCTGGTGCTTTCTTGATCTTTGTTTTATTCAGTTTTTGCTGCACGTCCTGTGGCGTTACGAATTCATCGATTCTTCTGAGAGTGTTTTCTCGCAGTTTTGTTCGTACATGACGGTGTACTCTAGTAATGAAGTCCAGGTCGGCGTGCTGGTAACTCGGAGAACATTGCTCTTCTAGATCTTCGGATATAGCTTCCGCCTTGTCCTTGGCCGTGTAGACCAGTCCGTTTCGACTGTGAATTGCAGGAACTGGGTTCTTTTTAGCTTTGAGAGCTCGGGAGATTCGCCACATGATCTTTTCGTTTGAGTCTGCTTCATCTAATACAGTGCGCCAGGCTTGATTCTTCAGCTCGCGAAGCGCATCGTGGACTTGTGTAGCTAGTCTGTTCTTTGCAACTCGATCTGCTGGGTCTGCAGTTTGTTGCCATCTCCTCCGTGCCCTGTTGCGGTCTCGGATAAGCTCAACTATGTGTTGTGGAAGTGGTGATGTGTATGGTGAACGATTTTGAACGGTGGATGCACCTTGGATGGATGCCTGTATTTTCTCCGTAATACTGATCACTGCATCGTCAAGCTGTTGGGTTGTGTGTATAGTAGCGGGTATCTGACCTATGGTTTCCTCTAGATGTGAAGTGAAAACTTCCCAGTTAACTCTGCTGCTTTGCGACGAGGTATTAATTGTTTGGGTTCCTGCTAGTTCAAGGATCACTGGTATGTGGTCCGAGGACAGTTCGTTCACAGCGTACACCGCGTGTGTGGACGTGATGCCGCGGAGTAGAGCAATGTCTAGGACGTCTGGTCTGTATCCAGCTGCGCTGAAGTACGTCGGGTCATCTGGTCCGGCCACTGTAACACCTTGGGCTGTTATGTATTGTAACAATACTCGACCTCGAGCGTTTGTCACACGGCTGTTCCATGCAGGGTTTTTCGCGTTTAAGTCTCCAGCAATGATCGTGGGCAATGGTGAGTTTAGGATGGCATCCAGGTCTGTTGGCAGCATGTTCTTTGTCGGTTGTTGGTATGCTGAGACGATCTGTATCGGTCCCATGCTTGCTGTGTTTAACACTACCGCGTTGGCTTCAAGATGTTGAAGTGGTGGCAGTGTGATTTCGGAATGATCGAGGTTTCCTTTCACGTAGATTGCTGTTCCGCCCCCGACACCGGCTCGATCTTTCCGGTAGAGCGTATAGTTTCGAATTTTCGGATTCATGTAAGGTTCCAGATGAGTCTCACTAATTAGAACTATGTCTATCGCAGCTCTGGTTAAGAACTCTTCTAACTCGTTCCTTTTCTTGTTTAGGCTGCAAGCGTTCCAGAATGCTATTCTAATACTGATCGGTGCTCGTACTCTATTTCCCGCCATTTAGAATTGAGAGTAGCTCGGGTAGGGATTTTAGCACGATGCTCATCGAATCTGTGTTGTCCTTCGCTGCTGCTATGCTTGTCAACAGAGAGCATGCAAATGCCATGACGTTGTTGTTACTGCTTTTTGAGCTAGTCTGGGCTGGTGACTCTGCTGTGACCGTAGGCTTCGTTGTACTTGGCTCGTTGACCTCAGTGGAGGGTTTGGTTGCTGTAACATCGGCGAATGATTTTCCCGGCACTACCTTCTTTGAGGCAGAATTAGGAATAGGCTTGGTTGGGTCGGCCCTGTCTTGATTTGTTTTTTCGGTCACTTGTGGTTTCTGTAGTTTCGGGAATTTCTTACAACCCTTGTAGTTGGCTGTGTGTTCGCCACCGCAGTTGGCACATTTTGCTTTATCTGTCCCTTTTACAAATTTGCAAGTCTTAGTCGGGTGGTTTTCGCCGCATTTGACACACCGCCAGAGTGCTCTGCAGCAGTTAGCAGCGTGGCCGAACTTCTGGCACCTGTGGCATTGTGATACAGCGTTGTTCTGTCTCTTCGCTTCTACTTTCAACAGAACGTGAAAGAGCGACTTCAGCTGGTAGATGGATTTGCCAGCCTCGTTCCTTTGCAGCTCGACTAGAACCAGTGGTGATGGCTTGTCGTTAAAAGACAGACGTTTACATTTGATAACCGGAAAGTTCTGGAGGAGAAGTTCTTTCATGACGTCTGTTTCGGGTATCGTTTCTGGAAGTCCACGTAGAACGACTTTGAGTGTTTTCTCACTTGCGAGCTGGAAAGTGTGGAATGGGATCTCAGCTTCTTCCAGCAGGTGCACCATGTGTCGATAGTCTTCCTCCGTTTCGGGTTGGAACTTGACATCTTCCCTGCGGTTTATCACCCGGCTAAATTTGATGTTGAGCTGGACCAGCCCACGGGAGAGACCAACGTATTTTTCCTTCGACCTTAGGAAAATGGGTGGAGGGGCGCGCTTTTTTGTTTGTGTCGTGTGTAGAAGGTCGCTTGCCTCGTTTTCATCTTGCGTAACCTCGGGTTTATTGGTTACAGTGGTAAATGAAGTTGGCAGTATAGTCTGTTCAAGTCTCGCACGTTTTGCTGTCCCAGCTGTGAATAATTCGCCGCTGTCGTCGTCATCGCGTTCGTGTTGGGGCGCGTCTGACTGGTGGTAGTCCATTTGCGTTGGCACTGCCTGAGTCACTGGGTGCATATCTAGGGAGTTTTCACTGGCTGTACATGTAGTTGCTGCTTGGGTAGTCGCAATGGACGAGATTGCGATCGGCCCTGGCTGTGTGTGAGTTTTCTTCTTGTTCTTCTTTGACTTGCCTTTACTCTTGCTCTTTTCTTGCATTGTTTGAAAAGCGACCGTCAGTTGATCCAGCTGCTTCTGGTAGGCAGCCATTGTTGCGTGCAGAGAGGATATCTCTTTGTCCTGCAGTTGAGTTTTTCTGTCTAAAATGTCGATGAGTTCTTCAGACTCATCCTCGGTCATAGATTCCAGGTTTTGGAGGAATCTAATACGTGTGGAAAGTGATTCAATTGTTGATTCCATTTTGAATGGAAATGGTAGATGTAGCACTTCACTGAGTGTTTGTATACCGCACTGACGGGGAGGGGGGGTTCAAGTGTTAGTTCACTAGGTCGCACTGGATGTTTATTACACTACACAAAAGTGACATATCACAATAGTGTACAAGTCACAAAAGTTTTACACTGAGACGCATGAATGCACGCACCGCTGCTTTAGCGTAACACACAAACGTAACACACAACATGCACTGGATGACAATGTTTACATACAAAGTTAACTAAAAGTACTTACTGCGCAAATGGCGTCACACGAAACACTGCACTGGAATAGCACATGGTCACATGGGCACAACTAAAGTCACAGATGCTCGAACCAAGAGCAGGTACCTCACGGCGGGGATCCTACTTCTTCGGCTGTCGGCTGGACTCTTCACGCGGGTCGCACTAGGAGTGCTTGGATATTTCAGACAGGATCTGTCTTGCAGCAAACTCCGCCTACTTGTTTTAATGTTCACTGTATACCATTGCGTTGCACTGAAAGCGAGCTCGTGATTCGCTACACGTCTGTTACGGCTGCGAATACCAATGTAGCCATAAATATGTAAACGAAACATTATTTTACACACTATACATTCAACGTTCGTGCTAGACGTTACTACAGTTTATTAACAACGATACAATATGTCTGGTCGCGGTAAAGGTGGCAAAGTCAAGGGGAAGGCAAAGAGCAGATCAAATCGTGCTGGACTTCAATTTCCAGTCGGTCGTATACACAGACTTTTACGCAAAGGCAACTATGCTGAGCGTGTTGGTGCTGGAGCCCCTGTGTATCTGGCTGCCGTGATGGAATATTTGGCTGCTGAAGTTCTCGAACTTGCTGGTAACGCTGCCCGTGACAACAAGAAAACTAGGATCATTCCGCGTCATCTGCAATTGGCGATTCGTAACGATGAAGAATTAAACAAACTATTATCCGGTGTTACTATCGCTCAAGGTGGTGTTTTACCGAATATTCAAGCTGTGTTATTGCCAAAGAAGACAGAAAAATCAACATAAATGTTTTAACACACAAAAATTAATAAATAGAACGGTCCTTTTCAGGACCACAAATACAATACAAGATGAATTTACAGTTCAATAATATGCTAAGTTAAAAACAAATGCGAACAAACAATATTCAATGTTAAAATATTTTGAATTCATCAAGAATGAAAACGAACAATATCGAAATAAAAGACAACAACCCGTCTCCATAGTTACCTGCAACGTTAAATAACATATATCAATCGGTTGACAAACAAAGCAGACTACTTACCATAAAAGCATTGATCTTTTGTTCCTATGTTTCGAGATTGAAAAATAAAACAGCAGAATATTAAACATGTATGCGCAAATATTTACTTCTGTTGACAAAATACAAAGCAAAACTGTCATCACCTTACTTACCCGTAATGTTACAATATGTACGTGTATGTAGGTATTAATAATTTATTAAATAAAATAAATTAATATTTACGTAATGCTAAAAGCACGATGTTTTAATTGTATGCCTTTTGAAATATGGTATATACACATTACGAAATGTAGGTTCAATTGAAGATTGAAATTAAAATTATTTGCCATCTATATATGGATAAAACAAAAGTTATGTATGGCACAACAAGATTCAAACGTAATCTAACTTTTTAACAATAGCTGTCGCTGTTAGACAGTTGATGTTATAATAGTTCTTAAATTTTGCTACCAGTCGGTATGAATGGATGGTGCCATCTGCAGTTTAAAAGCAATAACTTAACACCTCGCTATATGTATGATTTTGTATGAATTTATTTGAAATAATACGGTAATAAAGCTTTCAATTATCTCTTATAAGATGTGCGTTTGTATATTATCGATAATTATTACTGACAATGAATATCAAGTATATCTTCAAACAACGTTCGCGGTTTTACTGATAATAATGTAACCCTAGCCAATGGCAGTGTTGTGAAACAACAGAACCTTTTTTTTTGTTATTATTAAATGGCATATGATATTAATTGTACACTGTATTCACCTTATAAACTAGGTTTGCACTGTAATCGCACAACACTAATATTGCAGGCAAATATAACAAACATTTGGGAGCACTGAAATTTTTTCAATAACTGTATCGAAGTAACGTAGGTACCCAACTGTCTTGTTTACAATCTGACCGCACACTACGGTTCAAACAATGACAGTGTTTTGCCGCTAGTTGCAGCAATCGTATTCTATACACACTAACCGACAAATACGTTTATTAAACAAACAATATCGCATCTGTTTTGTAGTGTTCAAGTTATATTATAGATAAGTAAATAAAAAATAAACTATAGTCTATCTATTGAGACAACCGATTCACGGTCAACCTTAACATTCACGTTTATTAAAGTTATGAGCAAAAAGTATTAATCTACCTATGTGTTGTACACGTAAAGCGTTGACAGTTACTGGTAAAGTAATGTTATGATTGCTTATGTTACAGAATAATTCTATATTAACTCTATTTTTTAGCACTGAACATTGTTAACTATAGTATTATATATATATATATATATATATTATCGTTAGTTATAAACATATATTTCAAAATGTTTGTACCTAGAATATCATATTAAGAAATTACAAAGAAATGAGTAAATATTTCAAAATTTTCTTAATAAAACTATAAATTTGTATACCCGTTCATTGTGTATAATCATATCGTGAAAGCATACGAAAAAAATTCACATTGTTACATTAACATTTAATAAAGTTATAAGCAAAAGAATTTATGAATGCGTTATGCACGTAAAGCGGCGATAGTCACTGGTGAAGTAATATTATGATTGCTTATATTACAAAATAAGGCCATATTAACACCATTTTATTTTTACTGAATATTATTAACTATAGTATCACATATATCGAAAAGCAAACAGCAAGTCGATATCTTTTTCCAAACTTTAGTTATACACATTTTTCTAAAAGTTCGTACCAAAAATATGTGAAATGACAAACAAATGTTAATATTTCAAAATTTTCGTAATAAAACACTAAAATTTTATGCTGGATTATGACGTGTGATCATACTGTAAAAGCACCCGAACAATTTCACATTGATACATTAACATTTCGTAAAGTTATACAGAAAAATACTATAAATGTGATGTTACATCGAAGCGAGCGCCGGTACGTATCTAGTTTGTTATAAGTTACATACGATCCGCTGGTCAATTTTGAAGTACCCAACTTTATTTAAAATGGAATTTTCCGTTGTTCTTCGCGTGCGGTGAAACACTAATATTATAACGTTCATAGTAGATTTTTCTTATGACTTACACCGTGTAACTGTGATTTTGTGAGTTTAGAATATTTGTTTTAATTCCATTATAATAACGCATGTAAAAGTAATCGAATATGACGCGTCATTATTATCTAGTGATATTGCGCGTTAATGATTGGAAATTGCTTGTATCAATGACTATATGTGATTTAAAAAAAAAATAAATATGGTACATATACACAACTAACGAAACCTACATGTAACTGATGGTTGGCATTAAAAATATCTGTCGCTGTTATATAGCACATCTGTATGGGTAAACAAAAAGATATATGTATGGCAGATCTTCAATCAAACCTAGTCTAACTTTTTAACAATTGTCGCCGCTGTTTGGCATTTGATGTTATAATAGTTCATACCTTCGCTACTACTAGTCGTTATTACTGAGCGCGTTGGTTGCCCTCTATGTTCCAAAAGCAATAGCTTAACACATCACTATATGACATACACATATCTGTATGGCAGTATCAAAATAGAGAATACTAATGAATAAGAATGATTTTCGTAGCGTGCCATGAGAATTTTATATAAAACAATTGCAACTAAATGTATGCATGTTTAGTACATGCAAAACAATTGTAAAACAGTAACAAATTTTGTACTGTAAACTGAAAACGTACACCAATAATTGGTGTAAAAAACAATTAATGTTTTTTTTTTCTATTCTTTTATTCATCAAATATTGTTGCATTTCAATTGTTTTGCATATACATAACATAGTTAGATGAAATTTTCATGGCACACTACGAAAATGATTGTTTTTACATACACACTTACTAGTTCGCTATGCAGGAGGTAATAAAATTATGAAATAAATGTAAATATACACCATCGATGCGTAGATTATCGCGATAATATTCACAATATTTGTTAAAATACAGTATATTTGTATAAATATTTGTTGGCGATAGACAAAATATAGAATAATTAAAATGTTTTCATTCCTATAGTAACTACAAGCCCCACACGGGGAAACAATAAACGGCTTTATTCTGAGAGAACCGAAATATTATACAACAAACAGATGTTTAGTCGATTACAAACGTACATCGGTGAATCATTTTCAATGTTTAAAATATTTGTATATAGTCCTATTTGTATTGTTTTGGTGTTTAAACAAAAAAAGTGTCAGGTAGTTGTCTATTCATGAACAAGTTAGCGATGCATTTGTTTGTAAATATATCAATATAGACGGTTTCAAAGCATTTCTCATGATAACATAATGTTATATGTCGAGTATGAGATGAAGATATAAGTAGAAACTAACAATAGCTATGATTAAATACAATAATTTACTCAAAGTAGACGCACGAATAGCTAACACTGAAACACAAAACCAAGGAAATATCATGATGGATGTTCCCTATCCCGTTCGACGGTACATTCAACCTGGCCAGTGAGACGTCGAGAACAATTCAAACATTATATTACGTTTTGTTACATTTATAATACCAATAAGTATTATATACTTACGTCTATTTTATACAATGACAGACGTGGCTGCATCTACTACAACCGTGAATACGGAAATCCAAGTGGTGCCTGGTAAAAAAGGCACAACGAAGGACAAGAAAACCGATCGTCCAAAGTCAACGCATCCTACTACGGCTGTTATGGTGAATAATGCGATTCAGAATTTAAAGGAACGTGGCGGATCGTCACTGCAAGCAATTAAAAAGTACATATCTGCTACTTATAAGATTGATGGTGAGAAATTTTCTCCGTTCATTAAGAGGTACTTAAAGGCTAGCGTTACTGCTGGCACGCTTGTACAAACCAAAGGCAAGGGAGCTTCCGGCTCGTTCAAGTTGGCATCAAGTGCTGTTACAAGAAAACCAACAACACCAACTACTGTAAACAAAGCTAAAAAGGTCGCAGTGAAACCAGCACCAAAGCCAAAGGTCAAGGTAACAGAGAAAAAGACAACAAGTGTTCGTACAGAAACAAAGAAGTCTGCTGCTGCTGTTCCAGTTAAAACTGCGAAAACTAAGAAGACCACTGTTGTTGAGAAAAAGAAGCCTGTTGTACAAGTTGATAAATCAAAATCGCCCTCGAAGGCAAAAAGGACAGCGAAAGCGCCAACAAAGAAGCCAAAGTCTCCTAAACCGAAAACAACAAAGTCAAAAGTAGCAAAGAAGAAGGTTTCACCTAAAAAGAAATAAAACACATACATTGTTGTACGTGTGAAGTGTGAAAAATGATTCTCTCTCTGTTTGCAAACGGCCCTTTTCAGGGCCACAACATTAAATCATAAAGAATTTTAAGCATTATGTTTATTTACAAACATAGTATTCTGTATATATATGTATGTTTATTGTAGTAATATTTTATAAATATTATTAGATTTTGTTTTATATAAAGATTAATTCTACTGATCCAATGATACAGCACGTAAACACATGCATAATAAATACACACTTGTGTTATTGTATTTCCCTAGTCATAAACGATATATGTATGTATTTGTCAATTATATTGTACCTGCACAGGGATCAAGTAGTATTGTTGTCTACGTTAAATAATAAGGATTACTCACAGCATTACTAAATAAATTCTTTTGAACATTATTGGTGGCTCTGAAAAGAGCCGGTTTTGATAATAAAATGACGGACCGCAGACAAAACAAAACAGATTAACGAACTTTAAGCACGTTCACCACGAATGCGTCTTGCCAACTGTATATCCTTAGGCATAATTGTTACACGCTTGGCGTGAATAGCGCATAGGTTCGTATCTTCAAACAAACCAACGAGGTAAGCTTCACTGGCTTCTTGCAGGGCCATAACAGCAGAACTTTGGAAGCGCAAGTCTGTTTTAAAATCTTGCGCGATTTCACGAACAAGTCGCTGGAACGGAAGTTTTCTGATTAACAATTCGGTACTCTTCTGATAGCGGCGAATTTCACGCAGCGCTACAGTACCAGGACGGTAACGATGCGGTTTCTTTACGCCACCGGTAGCTGGTGCACTCTTACGTGCTGCCTTAGTAGCAAGTTGTTTTCTTGGTGCTTTACCACCAGTCGATTTACGTGCAGTCTGCTTAGTACGTGCCATTTTCCGATGTCTCACAGTAGTAGTAGTAGTTGTAGATTTTGTTGTTGTAACACAGCACACGACGCTCAATACAGCAATGTGCGGGAAAAACTTTTGTGTTGTAGTATTTATTGGCGATGTCAGCGGGACGCGGGGTGAGTCACTGGTTCTCTAATCCTATTGGTTCGGACACTGTTTCACTGTCAGCTGGTGGGGGAAATAGATACTATTATAAATACAACCCGAGCGAAAGACTTTCTACCATTGCGGTTATCGCTAGCAAAGAATAACATTCAATTTTATCAACATGACCGGCAGAGGTAAAGGAGGCAAAGGTCTGGGAAAGGGTGGCGCCAAACGTCATCGTAAAGTGTTACGTGATAATATCCAGGGTATCACGAAACCAGCCATCAGACGTCTAGCCAGACGTGGTGGTGTCAAACGTATATCTGGTCTAATTTACGAAGAGACAAGAGGTGTGTTGAAGGTGTTCTTGGAAAATGTAATCAGAGATGCTGTTACATACACAGAGCACGCTAAAAGGAAAACTGTAACTGCCATGGATGTTGTGTACGCATTGAAACGTCAAGGACGTACACTATATGGTTTCGGTGGTTAAATTACGACACCTCTTATTTGTTTTGTATCTGAACGGCCCTTTTAAGGGCCACAAATTGAGATTATAAAAGAATTTGCTCCATTGTGCTATTTACATAATAATAAAATATTTATTGAATGTCAATTTTATGACAGAAATCACAACGACAATCTTGTTACTCTCAATTATTATTGATAATAAATATGTACAGTAAATATACATATATATATACTTTTCATGTATCGTTTTTATTCACATCATAATACTGTAATTTAAACAAGATGCTACTAACTATTATTGAAAAAAAAAATTATATATTACTACTAATATTAATAATGGATAAACTCTGTATTGAATAAAAATAATCAAAATTTTCTTTTATTACCTACTCGAATGAACTATACCGAGGCATGCTACCTGTTTATAATTAAAATTACATGTCAAATCACAAACATATTTCGTTAATTTACTTGCACAAGTATTTTGTGTGATATTATAATAATATGCAACTGTCAATAATAAGTCTAAAACACCAAATTATCGATGTAATTTGAAAACAATATTGAATCGTATTGTTTTAACAGGAGGGTTATTGTTGTTGTCATAGAATAACACTACATACTAGAAAATGAATGCATTATTAAAGAATTTGTCGTACTCGTTGAAATGGCACATATATGCTTTTATTCTTTTTTGAATGTTTTAGTGGCTCTGAAAAGAGCCGATTGTTTTGTTCACACAAAGTATAATAATTGTGAATGTGAAGTTATCAATCATTTACTTTGAACTTGTGTACTTAGTGACAGCCTTTGTACCTTCACTAACGGCGTGCTTGGCAAGTTCACCTGGAAGTAAAAGACGTACAGCCGTTTGTATTTCACGACTTGTAATTGTTGATCTCTTATTGTAGTGGGCCAAACGGGAAGCTTCTGCTGCAATACGCTCGAATATATCGTTGACGAAACTATTCATGATACTCATCGCTTTACTGGAAATACCAGTGTCCGGATGAACTTGTTTCAATACTTTGTAAATGTACATTGCGTAACTCTCCTTCCTGCGGCGTTTCTTTTTCTTGTCATCTTTCGAGATATTCTTCTGCGCCTTTCCGGCTTTTTTTGCTGCTTTTCCACTAGCTTTTGGTGGCATTTTTAATCACAAAGTTCACAATATGAGTAACACTATTAGCGCGGGCACATACAACAAACACTAATTGTCAAATGGAACTAATGCGGGTCGCAGTTCTGGATCTTCGTTTGTTGTTGGAGTACCCGTACCGGTGGTACTAACTCTCCTTCAACTCACTTTTTGTCTTCTATCACTTCACTTTTGCGTTGTAGCTGGGTTGTTGGTCGTTCAATGTTGTGTCCTTGCTTGAGTGTACATATTGTGTTTGGATTATCCACGTCACGTAACACTGTGGTGGCTGTTAATTGTTTAGAAATTTATTAGTCAATTCGAAGTACGTGTCTTGGTCGTTTGCACCGTCTTTCTTCGTATTCGTCGTAGTTGACAGCTTCACGTATTCGTTTGCACGGGTGAGTGTCGAGTTTAAGGAATGTTTTTACGGCAGATTTCTTTATAGCTTCGGTGATATGCTCTATCCCGAGATCGGAGTGGATGTTTGCCGTCTTAACGTACCATGGTGCGTTGGCGATGTTCCTCAGGATGCGGCTCTGTTTGCCCTGGATCAGCTTGATGTTCGAGGGGGCTGCGCAACCCCAGACCGATGATGCGTACAGCATTTGCGGTCTGATGACCATTTTGTATAATCTCAGCTTGTTGTTGATGTTGAGCTCGCTCTTTCTTCCAAGTAGTGGAGTGAGTCTGGCTGCTGTGGACTGTGCCTTCTGAACTTGCTCTCTGATGTGATCGCGCCATGATAGTCGGCGATCGATCGTGACGCCCAGGTACTTTACGGTGCGACGCCAGGGAATCCGCCTGCCAAACATGTGGACATGTCCAGCTGGTTGAGTGCGGCCCCGAGAGATCAGTATTGCCGTGCTTTTGTCTGGGTTGACTTGGATTCTCCAGGTCGCGAACCAGTCTTCCAGCCTGTCTGCCGCTTCTTGCAGTCGCTCAGTTATGGTGTCAGGTCTCTTGGCTCTGTATAAGACGGCTGTGTCGTCTGCATACTGAGCCAGGAGTGCTGTCGGCCCTGGTTTCGGGATGTCACTAACGAAGATGTTGAATAACAACGGTCCCAGCAGCGAGCCTTGCGGTACGCCGGCAGTGATGGAGCGTTCTCTCGAGAGCGTGCTAGCTAGCTTGACGCGGAAGCTACGTTTCCGAAGGTATGATGCAACAAGCTTTACTAGCCGTAGCGGGTAACCTCGGTCCAGCATCTTGTGCAGGATGCCCTGGTGCCACACTTTGTCGAAAGCCTTGGCGACGTCAAGGAATATTCCTCCGGTGGAGTGTCTGTAGTTACAGGCTTCGCTGGCGTATTCCACCACTCGAATCAGCTGGTGAACCGTAGAGTAGTTGCTACGGAAGCCGTGTTGCTCCTCGGGCAGTACATCGAGTTCCTGTGTTGTTTTAGTTAGTTGCATCAGAATGAACTTTTCGGTAAGTTTACCTAGAGTGCTCAGCAGGCTGATTGGTCTGTAGTTCTCCGGGAACTTGTGATCCTTGCCCGGTTTCGGAATCACGATGACATCTGCTTTCTTCCATTCTGCCGGGAAGTACGTCAGCCGGAAAGTTGCGTTGATGATGTTCGTCATCGCAAGAATCGCTTTCCTCGGCAGAGCACGTAGCGCAGCTCCCGGGATACCATCCGGGCCTGGCGCTTTCTTGATGTTCGCTTGGCTGAGTAGCTTCTGGACTTCAACTGGTGTCACAAAGTGGGCTGGACCGGTGCACTCGTCGCGCAAACGCATGCGGACAGCGCGGTGGATCCTTTGGATGTGTTCTATATCCGCGTTATTGTACGTCGGGGAGCACTGCATCTCTATTGATTCGGCTATCGCTTCGGCTTTCTCCGGCGCCGTGTATGCCATGCCGTTGCGGCCGTGGATGGCTGACATGGGTGACTTCGTTGCCTTGAGAGCACGCGATATCTTCCACATCTTGCGGTCGGAATCATCAATCTTCTCGATTAGGTTGCGCCAGTTGGCATTGCGCATCTCGCGAAGGGCATCCCGCGCTCTGGTAGCGAGGCGGTTGGCGAACAGGCGGTCCGCAGGATCGGCAGTACGTTGCCATGTCCGTCGCGCTCTGTTCCGTTCGTGTAGAAGCTGTCTGATTTCCAGGGGAAGTGTCTGCTTGGCGCATGGGGGTACTGGTTTGGAGGCTGTGTGGATGGCTTCTTGAGTTGCCGCAGTCAGGCTGCGGACGGCTTCGTCCAGAGCTTCAGCTGACTCTATTGTTGGCAGGTCTCCCAAGGTGCGTTGTAAACGTTCCGTGAAGAGAGTCCAGTCGGTCCGTCTACGTTCCTGAGCTGGGTGTGCTGCAGCTTCATCTTCTAGATCCAGGATCACTGGATTGTGATCTGATGACATTTCACTGATTGAGGTCAACGTAGCAGTGGCACGTACTCCCCGTAGTAGTGCGATGTCGATAACATCTGGTCTGAAGCCTTGTCTGTGGTAGATTGTGGGGCTGGTCGGTCCAAGGGCTGTGATGTGGTTGTCGGTGACGTACTTGGCAAGGATCTTGCCTTTTGAGTTTGTTGTCCTGCTGTTCCACGCTGGATGCTTGGCATTGAAGTCACCTGCGATGATTGTTGGTATCCGTGCGTGGAACATCAGATCGAGGTCACCTGGTACTAGGGTGTGTGACGGAGAGTTATACGCCGATATGAGCCGGATGGGGCCCGTGGTTGTGGTATTCAGCACGATTGCATTCGCCTCTAGGTGCTGAGTGACAGGGACGTCTGTCTCGGAGTGATCTAGATTACGCCTCACGTAGATCGCGTTTCCGCCTCGAGGTCCTGCTCTATCCTTGCGGTAAAGCTCGTAGTTTCTGATCTTCGGGTTCTGGTATGGCTCTAGGAAAGTTTCACACACTAGCATTACGTCGACCGCGAAATCTTCAAGGAATGCTTCCAGCTCGTTCCGCTTCGGAGTTAGCCCGTCTGCGTTCCAAGCAGATGCGGACGTTGTTGGCTGCCATGTTAATTTGTACTGCCATTGAAAGCTGATACGACGCTCGGAAGTGACGAGATTAGAACGCTAATCATCTCGGAGCCGCTGTTTGCGGTTTGTAGTTTCCCTAGGATTTCGCATGCTGTTGACAACAGCTTCGGCAGGTCGAAGTGTGACAGCAATCTAAGTAGCGTGGTTAGGCTACCTTCCGTGGTAGCGGGAGGCGGCGCGCTCGTGCTCGGGGGGAGCGTCTCAGCAGCGGGGGGCGCAGGGGTCGGGTTTGGAATTCCAGTCACGGCGGAAGCGTATGACTTCGTGGAGGTCGTTTTGTTTGCAGGTCTGGTAGCGGTGGCAGGGTTGGTGTGGCTTGGCTCACCTCGTGGTTGGGTTGGTTTTCTCGGCTTGGGGAAAGCCGGGCAGCCGCGGTAGTTGGCGGTATGTTCGCTTTGGCAATTAGCGCATTTCGCCGGAGCGTCTTCTTTAGTCTTCTTGCACTCGTTGGTCGCGTGTTCTTCGCCGCAGCGCACACACTTCCACGTAGCGCGACAGCACTTGGACACATGCCCGAACTTTTGACAGCGGAAGCACTGGGTCACTGCGTTGCTTCTGCGTTTGCTCTCAACCTTGACTGTCAGGTAGAGCAGGCGGCCTAACGTGAAAATGTCTTTCCCTCTCTCCGATCTTTCTAGGTCGACACCAACCAGCGGAGTGGTTTTACCTCGCACTACTAGGCGACGCACCTTATTTACAGGGTAACCAAGATGAGCTAGCTCTGTCTTGACGTCGTCTTCGGAGATTGACTCTGGGAGGCCGCGTATCACTACCTTCAGGCACTTTTCGCTGGCAAGTTCGAAAGTGTGATATTGTTCTGTGGACTCGTTGAGCAAGCTGACGAACTTCCTGTAGTCGTCCTCTGACACGGGTTGGAATTTGATGTCCTCGGCCCTATTTTGTACTTTGGAGAACTGGATCTTTTTCAGATGCGCCTGAGTCGCTACGCGTTGGTAGTTCGTTTTCGAGCGCAGGAAGATAGGTGGCGGAGACCTTTTCTTCACAACGGGGGTCGGTGTAAGTTCCATGGCGTTACCATCGTCACTAGTTACGCATTCGCTTTCGTCTTGTGAGAGGATGTTGAATTTGTTGCTCACCAGGACAGCTGGTGAACCTTCATCCTTCGTTGGCGACGCACAGTGGCGTTTCGGAGGTCGTTGGAAGCCGTTGTTGTCAACAGCTACTATGGAGTTCGCTGCAGAGGTGGATTGCTGAGCCGGTGTTGGCATCGGAGTTGAGATAACTGTTGGCTTGTCTAGGACAGCCAGGGATTTCTGGACTGTATATTGTGTCTTAAGGTACTTAGGGTCAGGCGGTGGATCTCCAGTGTAGCTGACGGCTACACGCCTAGTCAGCGGTGGCTTGGGGTCCATCGTTTGCCTGAGATGGCAGGCTGAGCGCAGTACGATATATACTTTGGAGAGTTATATCAACCTACGGTTGTCCTGAGGACAGGTTGGTCACTGAGTGTTTGATGAGTATGTTCGAGATAACACTATGACTCACTTCACTGAACGTTCACAGCACAAAACTGAACTAAGTGTCAATGACACGATAGTGTTCATGTCACAAGTGTCACTGAGTCGCCAGGGAGGGCACAGCCCGCACAAAAATGTCGTTGATCTGTACTATACTAGCATAGTCATCACTAACACCTGTTGGCGTACCAACCGTGCAGCGCTGGTGCTTGCACGCACTGCTGCTATACCGTAGCACAACACGCACTGAAGTGTCAATGTTTACATGTAAGTTGGTGAATAAAAGGTACTTACTGCGCAATAGACATCTCTCGAAACGCTGGTCGGAGAAAGGCACGTGGTCGCCAAGGCACTATTACAAAACACAGATGCTGAAGCAGAGCAGGTATCTCACGACGGGGATCCTACTTCATCGGCTGTCGGCTGGTCTGCGCTTTTCAATAATGCGAATAATGCGGGTCGCACTAGGAGTGCTTGGATATTTCAGACAGGATCTGTCTTGCAGCAAACTCCGCCTACTTGTTTTAATGTTCACTGTATACCATTGCGTTGCACTGAAAGCGAGCTCGTGATTCGCTACACGTCTGTTACGGCTGCGAATACCAATGTAGCCATAAATATGTAAACGAAACATTATTTTACACACTATACATTCAACGTTCGTGCTAGACGTTACTACAGTTTATTAACAACGATACAATATGTCTGGTCGCGGTAAAGGTGGCAAAGTCAAGGGGAAGGCAAAGAGCAGATCAAATCGTGCTGGACTTCAATTTCCAGTCGGTCGTATACACAGACTTTTACGCAAAGGCAACTATGCTGAGCGTGTTGGTGCTGGAGCCCCTGTGTATCTGGCTGCCGTGATGGAATATTTGGCTGCTGAAGTTCTCGAACTTGCTGGTAACGCTGCCCGTGACAACAAGAAAACTAGGATCATTCCGCGTCATCTGCAATTGGCGATTCGTAACGATGAAGAATTAAACAAACTATTATCCGGTGTTACTATCGCTCAAGGTGGTGTTTTACCGAATATTCAAGCTGTGTTATTGCCAAAGAAGACAGAAAAATCAACATAAATGTTTTAACACACAAAAATTAATAAATAGAACGGTCCTTTTCAGGACCACAAATACAATACAAGATGAATTTACAGTTCAATAATATGCTAAGTTAAAAACAAATGCGAACAAACAATATTCAATGTTAAAATATTTTGAATTCATCAAGAATGAAAACGAACAATATCGAAATAAAAGACAACAACCCGTCTCCATAGTTACCTGCAACGTTAAATAACATATATCAATCGGTTGACAAACAAAGCAGACTACTTACCATAAAAGCATTGATCTTTTGTTCCTATGTTTCGAGATTGAAAAATAAAACAGCAGAATATTAAACATGTATGCGCAAATATTTACTTCTGTTGACAAAATACAAAGCAAAACTGTCATCACCTTACTTACCCGTAATGTTACAATATGTACGTGTATGTAGGTATTAATAATTTATTAAATAAAATAAATTAATATTTACGTAATGCTAAAAGCACGATGTTTTAATTGTATGCCTTTTGAAATATGAATAAATATGGTATATACACATTACGAAATGTAGGTTCAATTGAAGATTGAAATTAAAATTATTTGCCATCTATATATGGATAAAACAAAAGTTATGTATGGCACAACAAGATTCAAACGTAATCTAACTTTTTAACAATAGCTGTCGCTGTTAGACAGTTGATGTTATAATAGTTCTTAAATTTTGCTACCAGTCGGTATGAATGGATGGTGCCATCTGCAGTTTAAAAGCAATAACTTAACACCTCGCTATATGTATGATTTTGTATGAATTTATTTGAAATAATACGTTAATAAAGCTTTCAATTATCTCTTATAAGATGTGCGTTTGTATATTATCGATAATTATTACTGACAATGAATATCAAGTATATCTTCAAACAACGTTCGCGGTTTTACTGATAATAATGTAACCCTAGCCAATGGCAGTGTTGTGAAACAACAGAACCTTTTTTTTTGTTATTATTAAATGGCATATGATATTAATTGTACACTGTATTCACCTTATAAACTAGGTTTGCACTGTAATCGCACAACACTAATATTGCAGGCAAATATAACAAACATTTGGGAGCACTGAAATTTTTTCAATAACTGTATCGAAGTAACGTAGGTACCCAACTGTCTTGTTTACAATCTGACCGCACACTACGGTTCAAACAATGACAGTGTTTTGCCGCTAGTTGCAGCAATCGTATTCTATACACACTAACCGACAAATACGTTTATTAAACAAACAATATCGCATCTGTTTTGTAGTGTTCAAGTTATATTATAGATAAGTAAATAAAAAATAAACTATAGTCTATCTATTGAGACAACCGATTCACGGTCAACCTTAACATTCACGTTTATTAAAGTTATGAGCAAAAAGTATTAATCTACCTATGTGTTGTACACGTAAAGCGTTGACAGTTACTGGTAAAGTAATGTTATGATTGCTTATGTTACAGAATAATTCTATATTAACTCTATTTTTTAGCACTGAACATTGTTAACTATAGTATTATATATATATATATATATATATATATATATATATATATATATATATATATATATTATCGTTAGTTATAAACATATATTTCAAAATGTTTGTACCTAGAATATCATATTAAGAAATTACAAAGAAATGAGTAAATATTTCAAAATTTTCTTAATAAAACTATAAATTTGTATACCCGTTCATTGTGTATAATCATATCGTGAAAGCATACGAAAAAAATTCACATTGTTACATTAACATTTAATAAAGTTATAAGCAAAAGAATTTATGAATGCGTTATGCACGTAAAGCGGCGATAGTCACTGGTGAAGTAATATTATGATTGCTTATATTACAAAATAAGGCCATATTAACACCATTTTATTTTTACTGAATATTATTAACTATAGTATCACATATATCGAAAAGCAAACAGCAAGTCGATATCTTTTTCCAAACTTTAGTTATACACATTTTTCTAAAAGTTCGTACCAAAAATATGTGAAATGACAAACAAATGTTAATATTTCAAAATTTTCGTAATAAAACACTAAAATTTTATGCTGGATTATGACGTGTGATCATACTGTAAAAGCACCCGAACAATTTCACATTGATACATTAACATTTCGTAAAGTTATACAGAAAAATACTATAAATGTGATGTTACATCGAAGCGAGCGCCGGTACGTATCTAGTTTGTTATAAGTTACATACGATCCGCTGGTCAATTTTGAAGTACCCAACTTTATTTAAAATGGAATTTTCCGTTGTTCTTCGCGTGCGGTGAAACACTAATATTATAACGTTCATAGTAGATTTCTCTTATGACTTACACCGTGTAACTGTGATTTTGTGAGTTTAGAATATTTGTTTTAATTCCATTATAATAACGCATGTAAAAGTAATCGAATATGACGCGTCATTATTATCTAGTGATATTGCGCGTTAATGATTGGAAATTGCTTGTATCGATGACTATATGTGATTTAAAAAAAAAATAAATATGGTACATATACACAACTAACGAAACCTACATGTAACTGATGGTTGGCATTAAAAATATCTGTCGCTGTTATATAGCACATCTGTATGGGTAAACAAAAAGATATATGTATGGCAGATCTTCAATCAAACCTAGTCTAACTTTTTAACAATTGTCGCCGCTGTTTGGCATTTGATGTTATAATAGTTCATACCTTCGCTACTACTAGTCGTTATTATTGAGCGCGTTGGTTGCCCTCTATGTTCCAAAAGCAATAGCTTAACACATCACTATATGACATACACATATCTGTATGGCAGTATCAAAATAGAGAATACTAATGAATAAGAATGATTTTCGTAGCGTGCCATGAGAATTTTATATAAAACAATTGCAACTAAATGTATGCATGTTTAGTACATGCAAAACAATTGTAAAACAGTAACAAATTTTGTACTGTAAACTGAAAACGTACACCAATAATTGGTGTAAAAAACAATTAATGTTTTTTTTTTCTATTCTTTTATTCATCAAATATTGTTGCATTTCAATTGTTTTGCATATACATAACATAGTTAGATGAAATTTTCATGGCACACTACGAAAATGATTGTTTTTACATACACACTTACTAGTTCGCTATGCAGGAGGTAATAAAATTATGAAATAAATGTAAATATACACCATCGATGCGTAGATTATCGCGATAATATTCACAATATTTGTTAAAATACAGTATATTTGTATAAATATTTGTTGGCGATAGACAAAATATAGAATAATTAAAATGTTTTCATTCCTATAGTAACTACAAGCCCCACACGGGGAAACAATAAACGGCTTTATTCTGAGAGAACCGAAATATTATACAACAAACAGATGTTTAGTCGATTACAAACGTACATCGGTGAATCATTTTCAATGTTTAAAATATTTGTATATAGTCCTATTTGTATTGTTTTGGTGTTTAAACAAAAAAAGTGTCAGGTAGTTGTCTATTCATGAACAAGTTAGCGATGCATTTGTTTGTAAATATATCAATATAGACGGTTTCAAAGCATTTCTCATGATAACATAATGTTATATGTCGAGTATGAGATGAAGATATAAGTAGAAACTAACAATAGCTATGATTAAATACAATAATTTACTCAAAGTAGACGCACGAATAGCTAACACTGAAACACAAAACCAAGGAAATATCATGATGGATGTTCCCTATCCCGTTCGACGATACATTCAACCTGGCCAGTGAGACGTCGAGAACAATTCAAACATTATATTACGTTTTGTTACATTTATAATACCAATAAGTATTATATACTTACGTCTCTTTTATACAATGACAGACGTGGCTGCATCTACTACAACCGTGAATACGGAAATCCAAGTGGTGCCTGGTAAAAAAGGCACAACGAAGGACAAGAAAACCGATCGTCCAAAGTCAACGCATCCTACTACGGCTGTTATGGTGAATAATGCGATTCAGAATTTAAAGGAACGTGGCGGATCGTCACTGCAAGCAATTAAAAAGTACATATCTGCTACTTATAAGATTGATGGTGAGAAATTTTCTCCGTTCATTAAGAGGTACTTAAAGGCTAGCGTTACTGCTGGCACGCTTGTACAAACCAAAGGCAAGGGAGCTTCCGGCTCGTTCAAGTTGGCATCAAGTGCTGTTACAAGAAAACCAACAACACCAACTACTGTAAACAAAGCTAAAAAGGTCGCAGTGAAACCAGCACCAAAGCCAAAGGTCAAGGTAACAGAGAAAAAGACAACAAGTGTTCGTACAGAAACAAAGAAGTCTGCTGCTGCTGTTCCAGTTAAAACTGCGAAAACTAAGAAGACCACTGTTGTTGAGAAAAAGAAGCCTGTTGTACAAGTTGATAAATCAAAATCGCCCTCGAAGGCAAAAAGGACAGCGAAAGCGCCAACAAAGAAGCCAAAGTCTCCTAAACCGAAAACAACAAAGTCAAAAGTAGCAAAGAAGAAGGTTTCACCTAAAAAGAAATAAAACACATACATTGTTGTACGTGTGAAGTGTGAAAAATGATTCTCTCTCTGTTTGCAAACGGCCCTTTTCAGGGCCACAACATTAAATCATAAAGAATTTTAAGCATTATGTTTATTTACAAACATAGTATTCTGTATATATATGTATGTTTATTGTAGTAATATTTTATAAATATTATTAGATTTTGTTTTATATAAAGATTAATTCTACTGATCCAATGATACAGCACGTAAACACATGCATAATAAATACACACTTGTGTTATTGTATTTCCCTAGTCATAAACGATATATGTATGTATTTGTCAATTATATTGTACCTGCACAGGGATTAAGTAGTATTGTTGTCTACGTTAAATAATAAGGATTACTCACAGCATTACTAAATAAATTCTTTTGAACATTATTGGTGGCTCTGAAAAGAGCCGGTTTTGATAATAAAATGACGGACCGCAGACAAAACAAAACAGATTAACGAACTTTAAGCACGTTCACCACGAATGCGTCTTGCCAACTGTATATCCTTAGGCATAATTGTTACACGCTTGGCGTGAATAGCGCATAGGTTCGTATCTTCAAACAAACCAACGAGGTAAGCTTCACTGGCTTCTTGCAGGGCCATAACAGCAGAACTTTGGAAGCGCAAGTCTGTTTTAAAATCTTGCGCGATTTCACGAACAAGTCGCTGGAACGGAAGTTTTCTGATTAACAATTCGGTACTCTTCTGATAGCGACGAATTTCACGCAGCGCTACAGTACCAGGACGGTAACGATGCGGTTTCTTTACGCCACCGGTAGCTGGTGCACTCTTACGTGCTGCCTTAGTAGCAAGTTGTTTTCTTGGTGCTTTACCACCAGTCGATTTACGTGCAGTCTGCTTAGTACGTGCCATTTTCCGATGTCTCACAGTAGTAGTAGTTGTAGATTTTGTTGTTGTAACACAGCGCACGACGCTCAATACAGCAATGTGCGGGAAAAACTTTTGTGTTGTAGTATTTATAGGCGATGTCAGCGGGACGCGGGGTGAGTCACTGGTTCTCTAATCCTATTGGTTCGGACACTGTTTCACTGTCAGCTGGTGGGGGAAATAGATACTATTATAAATACAACCCGAGCGAAAGACTTTCTACCATTGCGGTTATCGCTAGCAAAGAATAACATTCAATTTTATCAACATGACCGGCAGAGGTAAAGGAGGCAAAGGTCTGGGAAAGGGTGGCGCCAAACGTCATCGTAAAGTGTTACGTGATAATATCCAGGGTATCACGAAACCAGCCATCAGACGTCTAGCCAGACGTGGTGGTGTCAAACGTATATCTGGTCTAATTTACGAAGAGACAAGAGGTGTGTTGAAGGTGTTCTTGGAAAATGTAATCAGAGATGCTGTTACATACACAGAGCACGCTAAAAGGAAAACTGTAACTGCCATGGATGTTGTGTACGCATTGAAACGTCAAGGACGTACACTATATGGTTTCGGTGGTTAAATTACGACACCTCTTATTTGTTTTGTATCTGAACGGCCCTTTTAAGGGCCACAAATTGAGATTATAAAAGAATTTGCTCCATTGTGCTATTTACATAATAATAAAATATTTATTGAATGTCAATTTTATGACAGAAATCACAACGACAATCTTGTTACTCTCAATTATTATTGATAATAAATATGTACAGTAAATATACATATATATACTTTTCATGTATCGTTTTTATTCACATCATAATACTGTAATTTAAACAAGATGCTACTAACTATTATTGAAAAAAAAAATTATATATTACTACTAATATTAATAATGGATAAACTCTGTATTGAATAAAAATAATCAAAATTTTCTTTTATTACCTACTCGAATGAACTATACCGAGGCATGCTACCTGTTTATAATTAAAATTACATGTCAAATCACAAACATATTTCGTTAATTTACTTGCACAAGTATTTTGTGTGATATTATAATAATATGCAACTGTCAATAATAAGTCTAAAACACCAAATTATCGATGTAATTTGAAAACAATATTGAATCGTATTGTTTTAACAGGAGGGTTATTGTTGTTGTCATAGAATAACACTACATACTAGAAAATGAATGCATTATTAAAGAATTTGTCGTACTCGTTGAAATGGCACATATATGCTTTTATTCTTTTTTGAATGTTTTAGTGGCTCTGAAAAGAGCCGATTGTTTTGTTCACACAAAGTATAATAATTGTGAATGTGAAGTTATCAATCATTTACTTTGAACTTGTGTACTTAGTGACAGCCTTTGTACCTTCACTAACGGCGTGCTTGGCAAGTTCACCTGGAAGTAAAAGACGTACAGCCGTTTGTATTTCACGACTTGTAATTGTTGATCTCTTATTGTAGTGGGCCAAACGGGAAGCTTCTGCTGCAATACGCTCGAATATATCGTTGACGAAACTATTCATGATACTCATCGCTTTACTGGAAATACCAGTGTCCGGATGAACTTGTTTCAATACTTTGTAAATGTACATTGCGTAACTCTCCTTCCTGCGGCGTTTCTTTTTCTTGTCATCTTTCGAGATATTCTTCTGCGCCTTTCCGGCTTTTTTTGCTGCTTTTCCACTAGCTTTTGGTGGCATTTTTAATCACAAAGTTCACAATATGAGTAACACTATTAGCGCGGGCACATACAACAAACACTAATTGTCAAATGGAACTAATGCGGGTCGCACTAGGAGTGCTTGGATATTTCAGACAGGATCTGTCTTGCAGCAAACTCCGCCTACTTGTTTTAATGTTCACTGTATACCATTGCGTTGCACTGAAAGCGAGCTCGTGATTCGCTACACGTCTGTTACGGCTGCGAATACCAATGTAGCCATAAATATGTAAACGAAACATTATTTTACACACTATACATTCAACGTTCGTGCTAGACGTTACTACAGTTTATTAACAACGATACAATATGTCTGGTCGCGGTAAAGGTGGCAAAGTCAAGGGGAAGGCAAAGAGCAGATCAAATCGTGCTGGACTTCAATTTCCAGTCGGTCGTATACACAGACTTTTACGCAAAGGCAACTATGCTGAGCGTGTTGGTGCTGGAGCCCCTGTGTATCTGGCTGCCGTGATGGAATATTTGGCTGCTGAAGTTCTCGAACTTGCTGGTAACGCTGCCCGTGACAACAAGAAAACTAGGATCATTCCGCGTCATCTGCAATTGGCGATTCGTAACGATGAAGAATTAAACAAACTATTATCCGGTGTTACTATCGCTCAAGGTGGTGTTTTACCGAATATTCAAGCTGTGTTATTGCCAAAGAAGACAGAAAAATCAACATAAATGTTTTAACACACAAAAATTAATAAATAGAACGGTCCTTTTCAGGACCACAAATACAATACAAGATGAATTTACAGTTCAATAATATGCTAAGTTAAAAACAAATGCGAACAAACAATATTCAATGTTAAAATATTTTGAATTCATCAAGAATGAAAACGAACAATATCGAAATAAAAGACAACAACCCGTCTCCATAGTTACCTGCAACGTTAAATAACATATATCAATCGGTTGACAAACAAAGCAGACTACTTACCATAAAAGCATTGATCTTTTGTTCCTATGTTTCGAGATTGAAAAATAAAACAGCAGAATATTAAACATGTATGCGCAAATATTTACTTCTGTTGACAAAATACAAAGCAAAACTGTCATCACCTTACTTACCCGTAATGTTACAATATGTACGTGTATGTAGGTATTAATAATTTATTAAATAAAATAAATTAATATTTACGTAATGCTAAAAGCACGATGTTTTAATTGTATGCCTTTTGAAATATGAATAAATATGGTATATACACATTACGAAATGTAGGTTCAATTGAAGATTGAAATTAAAATTATTTGCCATCTATATATGGATAAAACAAAAGTTATGTATGGCACAACAAGATTCAAACGTAATCTAACTTTTTAACAATAGCTGTCGCTGTTAGACAGTTGATGTTATAATAGTTCTTAAATTTTGCTACCAGTCGGTATGAATGGATGGTGCCATCTGCAGTTTAAAAGCAATAACTTAACACCTCGCTATATGTATGATTTTGTATGAATTTATTTGAAATAATACGTTAATAAAGCTTTCAATTATCTCTTATAAGATGTGCGTTTGTATATTATCGATAATTATTACTGACAATGAATATCAAGTATATCTTCAAACAACGTTCGCGGTTTTACTGATAATAATGTAACCCTAGCCAATGGCAGTGTTGTGAAACAACAGAACCTTTTTTTTTGTTATTATTAAATGGCATATGATATTAATTGTACACTGTATTCACCTTATAAACTAGGTTTGCACTGTAATCGCACAACACTAATATTGCAGGCAAATATAACAAACATTTGGGAGCACTGAAATTTTTTCAATAACTGTATCGAAGTAACGTAGGTACCCAACTGTCTTGTTTACAATCTGACCGCACACTACGGTTCAAACAATGACAGTGTTTTGCCGCTAGTTGCAGCAATCGTATTCTATACACACTAACCGACAAATACGTTTATTAAACAAACAATATCGCATCTGTTTTGTAGTGTTCAAGTTATATTATAGATAAGTAAATAAAAAATAAACTATAGTCTATCTATTGAGACAACCGATTCACGGTCAACCTTAACATTCACGTTTATTAAAGTTATGAGCAAAAAGTATTAATCTACCTATGTGTTGTACACGTAAAGCGTTGACAGTTACTGGTAAAGTAATGTTATGATTGCTTATGTTACAGAATAATTCTATATTAACTCTATTTTTTAGCACTGAACATTGTTAACTATAGTATTATATATATATATATATATATATATATATATATATATATATATATATATATATATATATATATTATCGTTAGTTATAAACATATATTTCAAAATGTTTGTACCTAGAATATCATATTAAGAAATTACAAAGAAATGAGTAAATATTTCAAAATTTTCTTAATAAAACTATAAATTTGTATACCCGTTCATTGTGTATAATCATATCGTGAAAGCATACGAAAAAAATTCACATTGTTACATTAACATTTAATAAAGTTATAAGCAAAAGAATTTATGAATGCGTTATGCACGTAAAGCGGCGATAGTCACTGGTGAAGTAATATTATGATTGCTTATATTACAAAATAAGGCCATATTAACACCATTTTATTTTTACTGAATATTATTAACTATAGTATCACATATATCGAAAAGCAAACAGCAAGTCGATATCTTTTTCCAAACTTTAGTTATACACATTTTTCTAAAAGTTCGTACCAAAAATATGTGAAATGACAAACAAATGTTAATATTTCAAAATTTTCGTAATAAAACACTAAAATTTTATGCTGGATTATGACGTGTGATCATACTGTAAAAGCACCCGAACAATTTCACATTGATACATTAACATTTCGTAAAGTTATACAGAAAAATACTATAAATGTGATGTTACATCGAAGCGAGCGCCGGTACGTATCTAGTTTGTTATAAGTTACATACGATCCGCTGGTCAATTTTGAAGTACCCAACTTTATTTAAAATGGAATTTTCCGTTGTTCTTCGCGTGCGGTGAAACACTAATATTATAACGTTCATAGTAGATTTTTCTTATGACTTACACCGTGTAACTGTGATTTTGTGAGTTTAGAATATTTGTTTTAATTCCATTATAATAACGCATGTAAAAGTAATCGAATATGACGCGTCATTATTATCTAGTGATATTGCGCGTTAATGATTGGAAATTGCTTGTATCGATGACTATATGTGATTTAAAAAAAAAATAAATATGGTACATATACACAACTAACGAAACCTACATGTAACTGATGGTTGGCATTAAAAATATCTGTCGCTGTTATATAGCACATCTGTATGGGTAAACAAAAAGATATATGTATGGCAGATCTTCAATCAAACCTAGTCTAACTTTTTAACAATTGTCGCCGCTGTTTGGCATTTGATGTTATAATAGTTCATACCTTCGCTACTACTAGTCGTTATTATTGAGCGCGTTGGTTGCCCTCTATGTTCCAAAAGCAATAGCTTAACACATCACTATATGACATACACATATCTGTATGGCAGTATCAAAATAGAGAATACTAATGAATAAGAATGATTTTCGTAGCGTGCCATGAGAATTTTATATAAAACAATTGCAACTAAATGTATGCATGTTTAGTACATGCAAAACAATTGTAAAACAGTAACAAATTTTGTACTGTAAACTGAAAACGTACACCAATAATTGGTGTAAAAAACAATTAATGTTTTTTTTTTCTATTCTTTTATTCATCAAATATTGTTGCATTTCAATTGTTTTGCATATACATAACATAGTTAGATGAAATTTTCATGGCACACTACGAAAATGATTGTTTTTACATACACACTTACTAGTTCGCTATGCAGGAGGTAATAAAATTATGAAATAAATGTAAATATACACCATCGATGCGTAGATTATCGCGATAATATTCACAATATTTGTTAAAATACAGTATATTTGTATAAATATTTGTTGGCGATAGACAAAATATAGAATAATTAAAATGTTTTCATTCCTATAGTAACTACAAGCCCCACACGGGGAAACAATAAACGGCTTTATTCTGAGAGAACCGAAATATTATACAACAAACAGATGTTTAGTCGATTACAAACGTACATCGGTGAATCATTTTCAATGTTTAAAATATTTGTATATAGTCCTATTTGTATTGTTTTGGTGTTTAAACAAAAAAAGTGTCAGGTAGTTGTCTATTCATGAACAAGTTAGCGATGCATTTGTTTGTAAATATATCAATATAGACGGTTTCAAAGCATTTCTCATGATAACATAATGTTATATGTCGAGTATGAGATGAAGATATAAGTAGAAACTAACAATAGCTAAGATTAAATACAATAATTTACTCAAAGTAGACGCACGAATAGCTAACACTGAAACACAAAACCAAGGAAATATCATGATGGATGTTCCCTATCCCGTTCGACGGTACATTCAACCTGGCCAGTGAGACGTCGAGAACAATTCAAACATTATATTACGTTTTGTTACATTTATAATACCAATAAGTATTATATACTTACGTCTATTTTATACAATGACAGACGTGGCTGCATCTACTACAACCGTGAATACGGAAATCCAAGTGGTGCCTGGTAAAAAAGGCACAACGAAGGACAAGAAAACCGATCGTCCAAAGTCAACGCATCCTACTACGGCTGTTATGGTGAATAATGCGATTCAGAATTTAAAGGAACGTGGCGGATCGTCACTGCAAGCAATTAAAAAGTACATATCTGCTACTTATAAGATTGATGGTGAGAAATTTTCTCCGTTCATTAAGAGGTACTTAAAGGCTAGCGTTACTGCTGGCACGCTTGTACAAACCAAAGGCAAGGGAGCTTCCGGCTCGTTCAAGTTGGCATCAAGTGCTGTTACAAGAAAACCAACAACACCAACTACTGTAAACAAAGCTAAAAAGGTCGCAGTGAAACCAGCACCAAAGCCAAAGGTCAAGGTAACAGAGAAAAAGACAACAAGTGTTCGTACAGAAACAAAGAAGTCTGCTGCTGCTGTTCCAGTTAAAACTGCGAAAACTAAGAAGACCACTGTTGTTGAGAAAAAGAAGCCTGTTGTACAAGTTGATAAATCAAAATCGCCCTCGAAGGCAAAAAGGACAGCGAAAGCGCCAACAAAGAAGCCAAAGTCTCCTAAACCGAAAACAACAAAGTCAAAAGTAGCAAAGAAGAAGGTTTCACCTAAAAAGAAATAAAACACATACATTGTTGTACGTGTGAAGTGTGAAAAATGATTCTCTCTCTGTTTGCAAACGGCCCTTTTCAGGGCCACAACATTAAATCATAAAGAATTTTAAGCATTATGTTTATTTACAAACATAGTATTCTGTATATATATGTATGTTTATTGTAGTAATATTTTATAAATATTATTAGATTTTGTTTTATATAAAGATTAATTCTACTGATCCAATGATACAGCACGTAAACACATGCATAATAAATACACACTTGTGTTATTGTATTTCCCTAGTCATAAACGATATATGTATGTATTTGTCAATTATATTGTACCTGCACAGGGATCAAGTAGTATTGTTGTCTACGTTAAATAATAAGGATTACTCACAGCATTACTAAATAAATTCTTTTGAACATTATTGGTGGCTCTGAAAAGAGCCGGTTTTGATAATAAAATGACGGACCGCAGACAAAACAAAACAGATTAACGAACTTTAAGCACGTTCACCACGAATGCGTCTTGCCAACTGTATATCCTTAGGCATAATTGTTACACGCTTGGCGTGAATAGCGCATAGGTTCGTATCTTCAAACAAACCAACGAGGTAAGCTTCACTGGCTTCTTGCAGGGCCATAACAGCAGAACTTTGGAAGCGCAAGTCTGTTTTAAAATCTTGCGCGATTTCACGAACAAGTCGCTGGAACGGAAGTTTTCTGATTAACAATTCGGTACTCTTCTGATAGCGACGAATTTCACGCAGCGCTACAGTACCAGGACGGTAACGATGCGGTTTCTTTACGCCACCGGTAGCTGGTGCACTCTTACGTGCTGCCTTAGTAGCAAGTTGTTTTCTTGGTGCTTTACCACCAGTCGATTTACGTGCAGTCTGCTTAGTACGTGCCATTTTCCGATGTCTCACAGTAGTAGTAGTTGTAGATTTTGTTGTTGTAACACAGCGCACGACGCTCAATACAGCAATGTGCGGGAAAAACTTTTGTGTTGTAGCATTTATTGGCGATGTCAGCGGGACGCGGGGTGAGTCACTGGTTCTCTAATCCTATTGGTTCGGACACTGTTTCACTGTCAGCTGGTGGGGGAAATAGATACTATTATAAATACAACCCGAGCGAAAGACTTTCTACCATTGCGGTTATCGCTAGCAAAGAATAACATTCAATTTTATCAACATGACCGGCAGAGGTAAAGGAGGCAAAGGTCTGGGAAAGGGTGGCGCCAAACGTCATCGTAAAGTGTTACGTGATAATATCCAGGGTATCACGAAACCAGCCATCAGACGTCTAGCCAGACGTGGTGGTGTCAAACGTATATCTGGTCTAATTTACGAAGAGACAAGAGGTGTGTTGAAGGTGTTCTTGGAAAATGTAATCAGAGATGCTGTTACATACACAGAGCACGCTAAAAGGAAAACTGTAACTGCCATGGATGTTGTGTACGCATTGAAACGTCAAGGACGTACACTATATGGTTTCGGTGGTTAAATTACGACACCTCTTATTTGTTTTGTATCTGAACGGCCCTTTTAAGGGCCACAAATTGAGATTATAAAAGAATTTGCTCCATTGTGCTATTTACATAATAATAAAATATTTATTGAATGTCAATTTTATGACAGAAATCACAACGACAATCTTGTTACTCTCAATTATTATTGATAATAAATATGTACAGTAAATATACATATATATATACTTTTCATGTATCGTTTTTATTCACATCATAATACTGTAATTTAAACAAGATGCTACTAACTATTATTGAAAAAAAAAATTATATATTACTACTAATATTAATAATGGATAAACTCTGTATTGAATAAAAATAATCAAAATTTTCTTTTATTACCTACTCGAATGAACTATACCGAGGCATGCTACCTGTTTATAATTAAAATTACATGTCAAATCACAAACATATTTCGTTAATTTACTTGCACAAGTATTTTGTGTGATATTATAATAATATGCAACTGTCAATAATAAGTCTAAAACACCAAATTATCGATGTAATTTGAAAACAATATTGAATCGTATTGTTTTAACAGGAGGGTTATTGTTGTTGTCATAGAATAACACTACATACTAGAAAATGAATGCATTATTAAAGAATTTGTCGTACTCGTTGAAATGGCACATATATGCTTTTATTCTTTTTTGAATGTTTTAGTGGCTCTGAAAAGAGCCGATTGTTTTGTTCACACAAAGTATAATAATTGTGAATGTGAAGTTATCAATCATTTACTTTGAACTTGTGTACTTAGTGACAGCCTTTGTACCTTCACTAACGGCGTGCTTGGCAAGTTCACCTGGAAGTAAAAGACGTACAGCCGTTTGTATTTCACGACTTGTAATTGTTGATCTCTTATTGTAGTGGGCCAAACGGGAAGCTTCTGCTGCAATACGCTCGAATATATCGTTGACGAAACTATTCATGATACTCATCGCTTTACTGGAAATACCAGTGTCCGGATGAACTTGTTTCAATACTTTGTAAATGTACATTG
Organism: Carabus problematicus; assembly: GCA_963422195.1. Taxonomy (NCBI): domain Eukaryota; kingdom Metazoa; phylum Arthropoda; class Insecta; order Coleoptera; family Carabidae; genus Carabus; species Carabus problematicus. The sequence goes on from OY728580.1 coordinate 5,046,667, forward strand.
CGTAACTCTCCTTCCTGCGGCGTTTCTTTTTCTTGTCATCTTTCGAGATATTCTTCTGCGCCTTTCCGGCTTTTTTTGCTGCTTTTCCACTAGCTTTTGGTGGCATTTTTAATCACAAAGTTCACAATATGAGTAACACTATTAGCGCGGGCACATACAACAAACACTAATTGTCAAATGGAACTAATGCGGGTCGCACTAGGAGTGCTTGGATATTTCAGACAGGATCTGTCTTGCAGCAAACTCCGCCTACTTGTTTTAATGTTCACTGTATACCATTGCGTTGCACTGAAAGCGAGCTCGTGATTCGCTACACGTCTGTTACGGCTGCGAATACCAATGTAGCCATAAATATGTAAACGAAACATTATTTTACACACTATACATTCAACGTTCGTGCTAGACGTTACTACAGTTTATTAACAACGATACAATATGTCTGGTCGCGGTAAAGGTGGCAAAGTCAAGGGGAAGGCAAAGAGCAGATCAAATCGTGCTGGACTTCAATTTCCAGTCGGTCGTATACACAGACTTTTACGCAAAGGCAACTATGCTGAGCGTGTTGGTGCTGGAGCCCCTGTGTATCTGGCTGCCGTGATGGAATATTTGGCTGCTGAAGTTCTCGAACTTGCTGGTAACGCTGCCCGTGACAACAAGAAAACTAGGATCATTCCGCGTCATCTGCAATTGGCGATTCGTAACGATGAAGAATTAAACAAACTATTATCCGGTGTTACTATCGCTCAAGGTGGTGTTTTACCGAATATTCAAGCTGTGTTATTGCCAAAGAAGACAGAAAAATCAACATAAATGTTTTAACACACAAAAATTAATAAATAGAACGGTCCTTTTCAGGACCACAAATACAATACAAGATGAATTTACAGTTCAATAATATGCTAAGTTAAAAACAAATGCGAACAAACAATATTCAATGTTAAAATATTTTGAATTCATCAAGAATGAAAACGAACAATATCGAAATAAAAGACAACAACCCGTCTCCATAGTTACCTGCAACGTTAAATAACATATATCAATCGGTTGACAAACAAAGCAGACTACTTACCATAAAAGCATTGATCTTTTGTTCCTATGTTTCGAGATTGAAAAATAAAACAGCAGAATATTAAACATGTATGCGCAAATATTTACTTCTGTTGACAAAATACAAAGCAAAACTGTCATCACCTTACTTACCCGTAATGTTACAATATGTACGTGTATGTAGGTATTAATAATTTATTAAATAAAATAAATTAATATTTACGTAATGCTAAAAGCACGATGTTTTAATTGTATGCCTTTTGAAATATGAATAAATATGGTATATACACATTACGAAATGTAGGTTCAATTGAAGATTGAAATTAAAATTATTTGCCATCTATATATGGATAAAACAAAAGTTATGTATGGCACAACAAGATTCAAACGTAATCTAACTTTTTAACAATAGCTGTCGCTGTTAGACAGTTGATGTTATAATAGTTCTTAAATTTTGCTACCAGTCGGTATGAATGGATGGTGCCATCTGCAGTTTAAAAGCAATAACTTAACACCTCGCTATATGTATGATTTTGTATGAATTTATTTGAAATAATACGTTAATAAAGCTTTCAATTATCTCTTATAAGATGTGCGTTTGTATATTATCGATAATTATTAACTGACAATGAATATCAAGTATATCTTCAAACAACGTTCGCGGTTTTACTGATAATAATGTAACCCTAGCCAATGGCAGTGTTGTGAAACAACAGAACCTTTTTTTTTGTTATTATTAAATGGCATATGATATTAATTGTACACTGTATTCACCTTATAAACTAGGTTTGCACTGTAATCGCACAACACTAATATTGCAGGCAAATATAACAAACATTTGGGAGCACTGAAATTTTTTCAATAACTGTATCGAAGTAACGTAGGTACCCAACTGTCTTGTTTACAATCTGACCGCACACTACGGTTCAAACAATGACAGTGTTTTGCCGCTAGTTGCAGCAATCGTATTCTATACACACTAACCGACAAATACGTTTATTAAACAAACAATATCGCATCTGTTTTGTAGTGTTCAAGTTATATTATAGATAAGTAAATAAAAAATAAACTATAGTCTATCTATTGAGACAACCGATTCACGGTCAACCTTAACATTCACGTTTATTAAAGTTATGAGCAAAAAGTATTAATCTACCTATGTGTTGTACACGTAAAGCGTTGACAGTTACTGGTAAAGTAATGTTATGATTGCTTATGTTACAGAATAATTCTATATTAACTCTATTTTTTAGCACTGAACATTGTTAACTATAGTATTATATATATATATATATATATATATATATATATATATATATATATATATATATTATCGTTAGTTATAAACATATATTTCAAAATGTTTGTACCTAGAATATCATATTAAGAAATTACAAAGAAATGAGTAAATATTTCAAAATTTTCTTAATAAAACTATAAATTTGTATACCCGTTCATTGTGTATAATCATATCGTGAAAGCATACGAAAAAAATTCACATTGTTACATTAACATTTAATAAAGTTATAAGCAAAAGAATTTATGAATGCGTTATGCACGTAAAGCGGCGATAGTCACTGGTGAAGTAATATTATGATTGCTTATATTACAAAATAAGGCCATATTAACACCATTTTATTTTTACTGAATATTATTAACTATAGTATCACATATATCGAAAAGCAAACAGCAAGTCGATATCTTTTTCCAAACTTTAGTTATACACATTTTTCTAAAAGTTCGTACCAAAAATATGTGAAATGACAAACAAATGTTAATATTTCAAAATTTTCGTAATAAAACACTAAAATTTTATGCTGGATTATGACGTGTGATCATACTGTAAAAGCACCCGAACAATTTCACATTGATACATTAACATTTCGTAAAGTTATACAGAAAAATACTATAAATGTGATGTTACATCGAAGCGAGCGCCGGTACGTATCTAGTTTGTTATAAGTTACATACGATCCGCTGGTCAATTTTGAAGTACCCAACTTTATTTAAAATGGAATTTTCCGTTGTTCTTCGCGTGCGGTGAAACACTAATATTATAACGTTCATAGTAGATTTCTCTTATGACTTACACCGTGTAACTGTGATTTTGTGAGTTTAGAATATTTGTTTTAATTCCATTATAATAACGCATGTAAAAGTAATCGAATATGACGCGTCATTATTATCTAGTGATATTGCGCGTTAATGATTGGAAATTGCTTGTATCGATGACTATATGTGATTTAAAAAAAAAATAAATATGGTACATATACACAACTAACGAAACCTACATGTAACTGATGGTTGGCATTAAAAATATCTGTCGCTGTTATATAGCACATCTGTATGGGTAAACAAAAAGATATATGTATGGCAGATCTTCAATCAAACCTAGTCTAACTTTTTAACAATTGTCGCCGCTGTTTGGCATTTGATGTTATAATAGTTCATACCTTCGCTACTACTAGTCGTTATTATTGAGCGCGTTGGTTGCCCTCTATGTTCCAAAAGCAATAGCTTAACACATCACTATATGACATACACATATCTGTATGGCAGTATCAAAATAGAGAATACTAATGAATAAGAATGATTTTCGTAGCGTGCCATGAGAATTTTATATAAAACAATTGCAACTAAATGTATGCATGTTTAGTACATGCAAAACAATTGTAAAACAGTAACAAATTTTGTACTGTAAACTGAAAACGTACACCAATAATTGGTGTAAAAAACAATTAATGTTTTTTTTTTCTATTCTTTTATTCATCAAATATTGTTGCATTTCAATTGTTTTGCATATACATAACATAGTTAGATGAAATTTTCATGGCACACTACGAAAATGATTGTTTTTACATACACACTTACTAGTTCGCTATGCAGGAGGTAATAAAATTATGAAATAAATGTAAATATACACCATCGATGCGTAGATTATCGCGATAATATTCACAATATTTGTTAAAATACAGTATATTTGTATAAATATTTGTTGGCGATAGACAAAATATAGAATAATTAAAATGTTTTCATTCCTATAGTAACTACAAGCCCCACACGGGGAAACAATAAACGGCTTTATTCTGAGAGAACCGAAATATTATACAACAAACAGATGTTTAGTCGATTACAAACGTACATCGGTGAATCATTTTCAATGTTTAAAATATTTGTATATAGTCCTATTTGTATTGTTTTGGTGTTTAAACAAAAAAAGTGTCAGGTAGTTGTCTATTCATGAACAAGTTAGCGATGCATTTGTTTGTAAATATATCAATATAGACGGTTTCAAAGCATTTCTCATGATAACATAATGTTATATGTCGAGTATGAGATGAAGATATAAGTAGAAACTAACAATAGCTATGATTAAATACAATAATTTACTCAAAGTAGACGCACGAATAGCTAACACTGAAACACAAAACCAAGGAAATATCATGATGGATGTTCCCTATCCCGTTCGACGATACATTCAACCTGGCCAGTGAGACGTCGAGAACAATTCAAACATTATATTACGTTTTGTTACATTTATAATACCAATAAGTATTATATACTTACGTCTCTTTTATACAATGACAGACGTGGCTGCATCTACTACAACCGTGAATACGGAAATCCAAGTGGTGCCTGGTAAAAAAGGCACAACGAAGGACAAGAAAACCGATCGTCCAAAGTCAACGCATCCTACTACGGCTGTTATGGTGAATAATGCGATTCAGAATTTAAAGGAACGTGGCGGATCGTCACTGCAAGCAATTAAAAAGTACATATCTGCTACTTATAAGATTGATGGTGAGAAATTTTCTCCGTTCATTAAGAGGTACTTAAAGGCTAGCGTTACTGCTGGCACGCTTGTACAAACCAAAGGCAAGGGAGCTTCCGGCTCGTTCAAGTTGGCATCAAGTGCTGTTACAAGAAAACCAACAACACCAACTACTGTAAACAAAGCTAAAAAGGTCGCAGTGAAACCAGCACCAAAGCCAAAGGTCAAGGTAACAGAGAAAAAGACAACAAGTGTTCGTACAGAAACAAAGAAGTCTGCTGCTGCTGTTCCAGTTAAAACTGCGAAAACTAAGAAGACCACTGTTGTTGAGAAAAAGAAGCCTGTTGTACAAGTTGATAAATCAAAATCGCCCTCGAAGGCAAAAAGGACAGCGAAAGCGCCAACAAAGAAGCCAAAGTCTCCTAAACCGAAAACAACAAAGTCAAAAGTAGCAAAGAAGAAGGTTTCACCTAAAAAGAAATAAAACACATACATTGTTGTACGTGTGAAGTGTGAAAAATGATTCTCTCTCTGTTTGCAAACGGCCCTTTTCAGGGCCACAACATTAAATCATAAAGAATTTTAAGCATTATGTTTATTTACAAACATAGTATTCTGTATATATATGTATGTTTATTGTAGTAATATTTTATAAATATTATTAGATTTTGTTTTATATAAAGATTAATTCTACTGATCCAATGATACAGCACGTAAACACATGCATAATAAATACACACTTGTGTTATTGTATTTCCCTAGTCATAAACGATATATGTATGTATTTGTCAATTATATTGTACCTGCACAGGGATTAAGTAGTATTGTTGTCTACGTTAAATAATAAGGATTACTCACAGCATTACTAAATAAATTCTTTTGAACATTATTGGTGGCTCTGAAAAGAGCCGGTTTTGATAATAAAATGACGGACCGCAGACAAAACAAAACAGATTAACGAACTTTAAGCACGTTCACCACGAATGCGTCTTGCCAACTGTATATCCTTAGGCATAATTGTTACACGCTTGGCGTGAATAGCGCATAGGTTCGTATCTTCAAACAAACCAACGAGGTAAGCTTCACTGGCTTCTTGCAGGGCCATAACAGCAGAACTTTGGAAGCGCAAGTCTGTTTTAAAATCTTGCGCGATTTCACGAACAAGTCGCTGGAACGGAAGTTTTCTGATTAACAATTCGGTACTCTTCTGATAGCGACGAATTTCACGCAGCGCTACAGTACCAGGACGGTAACGATGCGGTTTCTTTACGCCACCGGTAGCTGGTGCACTCTTACGTGCTGCCTTAGTAGCAAGTTGTTTTCTTGGTGCTTTACCACCAGTCGATTTACGTGCAGTCTGCTTAGTACGTGCCATTTTCCGATGTCTCACAGTAGTAGTAGTTGTAGATTTTGTTGTTGTAACACAGCGCACGACGCTCAATACAGCAATGTGCGGGAAAAACTTTTGTGTTGTAGTATTTATAGGCGATGTCAGCGGGACGCGGGGTGAGTCACTGGTTCTCTAATCCTATTGGTTCGGACACTGTTTCACTGTCAGCTGGTGGGGGAAATAGATACTATTATAAATACAACCCGAGCGAAAGACTTTCTACCATTGCGGTTATCGCTAGCAAAGAATAACATTCAATTTTATCAACATGACCGGCAGAGGTAAAGGAGGCAAAGGTCTGGGAAAGGGTGGCGCCAAACGTCATCGTAAAGTGTTACGTGATAATATCCAGGGTATCACGAAACCAGCCATCAGACGTCTAGCCAGACGTGGTGGTGTCAAACGTATATCTGGTCTAATTTACGAAGAGACAAGAGGTGTGTTGAAGGTGTTCTTGGAAAATGTAATCAGAGATGCTGTTACATACACAGAGCACGCTAAAAGGAAAACTGTAACTGCCATGGATGTTGTGTACGCATTGAAACGTCAAGGACGTACACTATATGGTTTCGGTGGTTAAATTACGACACCTCTTATTTGTTTTGTATCTGAACGGCCCTTTTAAGGGCCACAAATTGAGATTATAAAAGAATTTGCTCCATTGTGCTATTTACATAATAATAAAATATTTATTGAATGTCAATTTTATGACAGAAATCACAACGACAATCTTGTTACTCTCAATTATTATTGATAATAAATATGTACAGTAAATATACATATATATACTTTTCATGTATCGTTTTTATTCACATCATAATACTGTAATTTAAACAAGATGCTACTAACTATTATTGAAAAAAAAAATTATATATTACTACTAATATTAATAATGGATAAACTCTGTATTGAATAAAAATAATCAAAATTTTCTTTTATTACCTACTCGAATGAACTATACCGAGGCATGCTACCTGTTTATAATTAAAATTACATGTCAAATCACAAACATATTTCGTTAATTTACTTGCACAAGTATTTTGTGTGATATTATAATAATATGCAACTGTCAATAATAAGTCTAAAACACCAAATTATCGATGTAATTTGAAAACAATATTGAATCGTATTGTTTTAACAGGAGGGTTATTGTTGTTGTCATAGAATAACACTACATACTAGAAAATGAATGCATTATTAAAGAATTTGTCGTACTCGTTGAAATGGCACATATATGCTTTTATTCTTTTTTGAATGTTTTAGTGGCTCTGAAAAGAGCCGATTGTTTTGTTCACACAAAGTATAATAATTGTGAATGTGAAGTTATCAATCATTTACTTTGAACTTGTGTACTTAGTGACAGCCTTTGTACCTTCACTAACGGCGTGCTTGGCAAGTTCACCTGGAAGTAAAAGACGTACAGCCGTTTGTATTTCACGACTTGTAATTGTTGATCTCTTATTGTAGTGGGCCAAACGGGAAGCTTCTGCTGCAATACGCTCGAATATATCGTTGACGAAACTATTCATGATACTCATCGCTTTACTGGAAATACCAGTGTCCGGATGAACTTGTTTCAATACTTTGTAAATGTACATTGCGTAACTCTCCTTCCTGCGGCGTTTCTTTTTCTTGTCATCTTTCGAGATATTCTTCTGCGCCTTTCCGGCTTTTTTTGCTGCTTTTCCACTAGCTTTTGGTGGCATTTTTAATCACAAAGTTCACAATATGAGTAACACTATTAGCGCGGGCACATACAACAAACACTAATTGTCAAATGGAACTAATGCGGGTCGCACTAGGAGTGCTTGGATATTTCAGACAGGATCTGTCTTGCAGCAAACTCCGCCTACTTGTTTTAATGTTCACTGTATACCATTGCGTTGCACTGAAAGCGAGCTCGTGATTCGCTACACGTCTGTTACGGCTGCGAATACCAATGTAGCCATAAATATGTAAACGAAACATTATTTTACACACTATACATTCAACGTTCGTGCTAGACGTTACTACAGTTTATTAACAACGATACAATATGTCTGGTCGCGGTAAAGGTGGCAAAGTCAAGGGGAAGGCAAAGAGCAGATCAAATCGTGCTGGACTTCAATTTCCAGTCGGTCGTATACACAGACTTTTACGCAAAGGCAACTATGCTGAGCGTGTTGGTGCTGGAGCCCCTGTGTATCTGGCTGCCGTGATGGAATATTTGGCTGCTGAAGTTCTCGAACTTGCTGGTAACGCTGCCCGTGACAACAAGAAAACTAGGATCATTCCGCGTCATCTGCAATTGGCGATTCGTAACGATGAAGAATTAAACAAACTATTATCCGGTGTTACTATCGCTCAAGGTGGTGTTTTACCGAATATTCAAGCTGTGTTATTGCCAAAGAAGACAGAAAAATCAACATAAATGTTTTAACACACAAAAATTAATAAATAGAACGGTCCTTTTCAGGACCACAAATACAATACAAGATGAATTTACAGTTCAATAATATGCTAAGTTAAAAACAAATGCGAACAAACAATATTCAATGTTAAAATATTTTGAATTCATCAAGAATGAAAACGAACAATATCGAAATAAAAGACAACAACCCGTCTCCATAGTTACCTGCAACGTTAAATAACATATATCAATCGGTTGACAAACAAAGCAGACTACTTACCATAAAAGCATTGATCTTTTGTTCCTATGTTTCGAGATTGAAAAATAAAACAGCAGAATATTAAACATGTATGCGCAAATATTTACTTCTGTTGACAAAATACAAAGCAAAACTGTCATCACCTTACTTACCCGTAATGTTACAATATGTACGTGTATGTAGGTATTAATAATTTATTAAATAAAATAAATTAATATTTACGTAATGCTAAAAGCACGATGTTTTAATTGTATGCCTTTTGAAATATGAATAAATATGGTATATACACATTACGAAATGTAGGTTCAATTGAAGATTGAAATTAAAATTATTTGCCATCTATATATGGATAAAACAAAAGTTATGTATGGCACAACAAGATTCAAACGTAATCTAACTTTTTAACAATAGCTGTCGCTGTTAGACAGTTGATGTTATAATAGTTCTTAAATTTTGCTACCAGTCGGTATGAATGGATGGTGCCATCTGCAGTTTAAAAGCAATAACTTAACACCTCGCTATATGTATGATTTTGTATGAATTTATTTGAAATAATACGTTAATAAAGCTTTCAATTATCTCTTATAAGATGTGCGTTTGTATATTATCGATAATTATTACTGACAATGAATATCAAGTATATCTTCAAACAACGTTCGCGGTTTTACTGATAATAATGTAACCCTAGCCAATGGCAGTGTTGTGAAACAACAGAACCTTTTTTTTTGTTATTATTAAATGGCATATGATATTAATTGTACACTGTATTCACCTTATAAACTAGGTTTGCACTGTAATCGCACAACACTAATATTGCAGGCAAATATAACAAACATTTGGGAGCACTGAAATTTTTTCAATAACTGTATCGAAGTAACGTAGGTACCCAACTGTCTTGTTTACAATCTGACCGCACACTACGGTTCAAACAATGACAGTGTTTTGCCGCTAGTTGCAGCAATCGTATTCTATACACACTAACCGACAAATACGTTTATTAAACAAACAATATCGCATCTGTTTTGTAGTGTTCAAGTTATATTATAGATAAGTAAATAAAAAATAAACTATAGTCTATCTATTGAGACAACCGATTCACGGTCAACCTTAACATTCACGTTTATTAAAGTTATGAGCAAAAAGTATTAATCTACCTATGTGTTGTACACGTAAAGCGTTGACAGTTACTGGTAAAGTAATGTTATGATTGCTTATGTTACAGAATAATTCTATATTAACTCTATTTTTTAGCACTGAACATTGTTAACTATAGTATTATATATATATATATATATATATATATATATATATATATATATATATATATATATATATATATTATCGTTAGTTATAAACATATATTTCAAAATGTTTGTACCTAGAATATCATATTAAGAAATTACAAAGAAATGAGTAAATATTTCAAAATTTTCTTAATAAAACTATAAATTTGTATACCCGTTCATTGTGTATAATCATATCGTGAAAGCATACGAAAAAAATTCACATTGTTACATTAACATTTAATAAAGTTATAAGCAAAAGAATTTATGAATGCGTTATGCACGTAAAGCGGCGATAGTCACTGGTGAAGTAATATTATGATTGCTTATATTACAAAATAAGGCCATATTAACACCATTTTATTTTTACTGAATATTATTAACTATAGTATCACATATATCGAAAAGCAAACAGCAAGTCGATATCTTTTTCCAAACTTTAGTTATACACATTTTTCTAAAAGTTCGTACCAAAAATATGTGAAATGACAAACAAATGTTAATATTTCAAAATTTTCGTAATAAAACACTAAAATTTTATGCTGGATTATGACGTGTGATCATACTGTAAAAGCACCCGAACAATTTCACATTGATACATTAACATTTCGTAAAGTTATACAGAAAAATACTATAAATGTGATGTTACATCGAAGCGAGCGCCGGTACGTATCTAGTTTGTTATAAGTTACATACGATCCGCTGGTCAATTTTGAAGTACCCAACTTTATTTAAAATGGAATTTTCCGTTGTTCTTCGCGTGCGGTGAAACACTAATATTATAACGTTCATAGTAGATTTTTCTTATGACTTACACCGTGTAACTGTGATTTTGTGAGTTTAGAATATTTGTTTTAATTCCATTATAATAACGCATGTAAAAGTAATCGAATATGACGCGTCATTATTATCTAGTGATATTGCGCGTTAATGATTGGAAATTGCTTGTATCGATGACTATATGTGATTTAAAAAAAAAATAAATATGGTACATATACACAACTAACGAAACCTACATGTAACTGATGGTTGGCATTAAAAATATCTGTCGCTGTTATATAGCACATCTGTATGGGTAAACAAAAAGATATATGTATGGCAGATCTTCAATCAAACCTAGTCTAACTTTTTAACAATTGTCGCCGCTGTTTGGCATTTGATGTTATAATAGTTCATACCTTCGCTACTACTAGTCGTTATTATTGAGCGCGTTGGTTGCCCTCTATGTTCCAAAAGCAATAGCTTAACACATCACTATATGACATACACATATCTGTATGGCAGTATCAAAATAGAGAATACTAATGAATAAGAATGATTTTCGTAGCGTGCCATGAGAATTTTATATAAAACAATTGCAACTAAATGTATGCATGTTTAGTACATGCAAAACAATTGTAAAACAGTAACAAATTTTGTACTGTAAACTGAAAACGTACACCAATAATTGGTGTAAAAAACAATTAATGTTTTTTTTTTCTATTCTTTTATTCATCAAATATTGTTGCATTTCAATTGTTTTGCATATACATAACATAGTTAGATGAAATTTTCATGGCACACTACGAAAATGATTGTTTTTACATACACACTTACTAGTTCGCTATGCAGGAGGTAATAAAATTATGAAATAAATGTAAATATACACCATCGATGCGTAGATTATCGCGATAATATTCACAATATTTGTTAAAATACAGTATATTTGTATAAATATTTGTTGGCGATAGACAAAATATAGAATAATTAAAATGTTTTCATTCCTATAGTAACTACAAGCCCCACACGGGGAAACAATAAACGGCTTTATTCTGAGAGAACCGAAATATTATACAACAAACAGATGTTTAGTCGATTACAAACGTACATCGGTGAATCATTTTCAATGTTTAAAATATTTGTATATAGTCCTATTTGTATTGTTTTGGTGTTTAAACAAAAAAAGTGTCAGGTAGTTGTCTATTCATGAACAAGTTAGCGATGCATTTGTTTGTAAATATATCAATATAGACGGTTTCAAAGCATTTCTCATGATAACATAATGTTATATGTCGAGTATGAGATGAAGATATAAGTAGAAACTAACAATAGCTAAGATTAAATACAATAATTTACTCAAAGTAGACGCACGAATAGCTAACACTGAAACACAAAACCAAGGAAATATCATGATGGATGTTCCCTATCCCGTTCGACGGTACATTCAACCTGGCCAGTGAGACGTCGAGAACAATTCAAACATTATATTACGTTTTGTTACATTTATAATACCAATAAGTATTATATACTTACGTCTATTTTATACAATGACAGACGTGGCTGCATCTACTACAACCGTGAATACGGAAATCCAAGTGGTGCCTGGTAAAAAAGGCACAACGAAGGACAAGAAAACCGATCGTCCAAAGTCAACGCATCCTACTACGGCTGTTATGGTGAATAATGCGATTCAGAATTTAAAGGAACGTGGCGGATCGTCACTGCAAGCAATTAAAAAGTACATATCTGCTACTTATAAGATTGATGGTGAGAAATTTTCTCCGTTCATTAAGAGGTACTTAAAGGCTAGCGTTACTGCTGGCACGCTTGTACAAACCAAAGGCAAGGGAGCTTCCGGCTCGTTCAAGTTGGCATCAAGTGCTGTTACAAGAAAACCAACAACACCAACTACTGTAAACAAAGCTAAAAAGGTCGCAGTGAAACCAGCACCAAAGCCAAAGGTCAAGGTAACAGAGAAAAAGACAACAAGTGTTCGTACAGAAACAAAGAAGTCTGCTGCTGCTGTTCCAGTTAAAACTGCGAAAACTAAGAAGACCACTGTTGTTGAGAAAAAGAAGCCTGTTGTACAAGTTGATAAATCAAAATCGCCCTCGAAGGCAAAAAGGACAGCGAAAGCGCCAACAAAGAAGCCAAAGTCTCCTAAACCGAAAACAACAAAGTCAAAAGTAGCAAAGAAGAAGGTTTCACCTAAAAAGAAATAAAACACATACATTGTTGTACGTGTGAAGTGTGAAAAATGATTCTCTCTCTGTTTGCAAACGGCCCTTTTCAGGGCCACAACATTAAATCATAAAGAATTTTAAGCATTATGTTTATTTACAAACATAGTATTCTGTATATATATGTATGTTTATTGTAGTAATATTTTATAAATATTATTAGATTTTGTTTTATATAAAGATTAATTCTACTGATCCAATGATACAGCACGTAAACACATGCATAATAAATACACACTTGTGTTATTGTATTTCCCTAGTCATAAACGATATATGTATGTATTTGTCAATTATATTGTACCTGCACAGGGATCAAGTAGTATTGTTGTCTACGTTAAATAATAAGGATTACTCACAGCATTACTAAATAAATTCTTTTGAACATTATTGGTGGCTCTGAAAAGAGCCGGTTTTGATAATAAAATGACGGACCGCAGACAAAACAAAACAGATTAACGAACTTTAAGCACGTTCACCACGAATGCGTCTTGCCAACTGTATATCCTTAGGCATAATTGTTACACGCTTGGCGTGAATAGCGCATAGGTTCGTATCTTCAAACAAACCAACGAGGTAAGCTTCACTGGCTTCTTGCAGGGCCATAACAGCAGAACTTTGGAAGCGCAAGTCTGTTTTAAAATCTTGCGCGATTTCACGAACAAGTCGCTGGAACGGAAGTTTTCTGATTAACAATTCGGTACTCTTCTGATAGCGACGAATTTCACGCAGCGCTACAGTACCAGGACGGTAACGATGCGGTTTCTTTACGCCACCGGTAGCTGGTGCACTCTTACGTGCTGCCTTAGTAGCAAGTTGTTTTCTTGGTGCTTTACCACCAGTCGATTTACGTGCAGTCTGCTTAGTACGTGCCATTTTCCGATGTCTCACAGTAGTAGTAGTTGTAGATTTTGTTGTTGTAACACAGCGCACGACGCTCAATACAGCAATGTGCGGGAAAAACTTTTGTGTTGTAGTATTTATAGGCGATGTCAGCGGGACGCGGGGTGAGTCACTGGTTCTCTAATCCTATTGGTTCGGACACTGTTTCACTGTCAGCTGGTGGGGGAAATAGATACTATTATAAATACAACCCGAGCGAAAGACTTTCTACCATTGCGGTTATCGCTAGCAAAGAATAACATTCAATTTTATCAACATGACCGGCAGAGGTAAAGGAGGCAAAGGTCTGGGAAAGGGTGGCGCCAAACGTCATCGTAAAGTGTTACGTGATAATATCCAGGGTATCACGAAACCAGCCATCAGACGTCTAGCCAGACGTGGTGGTGTCAAACGTATATCTGGTCTAATTTACGAAGAGACAAGAGGTGTGTTGAAGGTGTTCTTGGAAAATGTAATCAGAGATGCTGTTACATACACAGAGCACGCTAAAAGGAAAACTGTAACTGCCATGGATGTTGTGTACGCATTGAAACGTCAAGGACGTACACTATATGGTTTCGGTGGTTAAATTACGACACCTCTTATTTGTTTTGTATCTGAACGGCCCTTTTAAGGGCCACAAATTGAGATTATAAAAGAATTTGCTCCATTGTGCTATTTACATAATAATAAAATATTTATTGAATGTCAATTTTATGACAGAAATCACAACGACAATCTTGTTACTCTCAATTATTATTGATAATAAATATGTACAGTAAATATACATATATATATACTTTTCATGTATCGTTTTTATTCACATCATAATACTGTAATTTAAACAAGATGCTACTAACTATTATTGAAAAAAAAAATTATATATTACTACTAATATTAATAATGGATAAACTCTGTATTGAATAAAAATAATCAAAATTTTCTTTTATTACCTACTCGAATGAACTATACCGAGGCATGCTACCTGTTTATAATTAAAATTACATGTCAAATCACAAACATATTTCGTTAATTTACTTGCACAAGTATTTTGTGTGATATTATAATAATATGCAACTGTCAATAATAAGTCTAAAACACCAAATTATCGATGTAATTTGAAAACAATATTGAATCGTATTGTTTTAACAGGAGGGTTATTGTTGTTGTCATAGAATAACACTACATACTAGAAAATGAATGCATTATTAAAGAATTTGTCGTACTCGTTGAAATGGCACATATATGCTTTTATTCTTTTTTGAATGTTTTAGTGGCTCTGAAAAGAGCCGATTGTTTTGTTCACACAAAGTATAATAATTGTGAATGTGAAGTTATCAATCATTTACTTTGAACTTGTGTACTTAGTGACAGCCTTTGTACCTTCACTAACGGCGTGCTTGGCAAGTTCACCTGGAAGTAAAAGACGTACAGCCGTTTGTATTTCACGACTTGTAATTGTTGATCTCTTATTGTAGTGGGCCAAACGGGAAGCTTCTGCTGCAATACGCTCGAATATATCGTTGACGAAACTATTCATGATACTCATCGCTTTACTGGAAATACCAGTGTCCGGATGAACTTGTTTCAATACTTTGTAAATGTACATTGCGTAACTCTCCTTCCTGCGGCGTTTCTTTTTCTTGTCATCTTTCGAGATATTCTTCTGCGCCTTTCCGGCTTTTTTTGCTGCTTTTCCACTAGCTTTTGGTGGCATTTTTAATCACAAAGTTCACAATATGAGTAACACTATTAGCGCGGGCACATACAACAAACACTAATTGTCAAATGGAACTAATGCGGGTCGCACTAGGAGTGCTTGGATATTTCAGACAGGATCTGTCTTGCAGCAAACTCCGCCTACTTGTTTTAATGTTCACTGTATACCATTGCGTTGCACTGAAAGCGAGCTCGTGATTCGCTACACGTCTGTTACGGCTGCGAATACCAATGTAGCCATAAATATGTAAACGAAACATTATTTTACACACTATACATTCAACGTTCGTGCTAGACGTTACTACAGTTTATTAACAACGATACAATATGTCTGGTCGCGGTAAAGGTGGCAAAGTCAAGGGGAAGGCAAAGAGCAGATCAAATCGTGCTGGACTTCAATTTCCAGTCGGTCGTATACACAGACTTTTACGCAAAGGCAACTATGCTGAGCGTGTTGGTGCTGGAGCCCCTGTGTATCTGGCTGCCGTGATGGAATATTTGGCTGCTGAAGTTCTCGAACTTGCTGGTAACGCTGCCCGTGACAACAAGAAAACTAGGATCATTCCGCGTCATCTGCAATTGGCGATTCGTAACGATGAAGAATTAAACAAACTATTATCCGGTGTTACTATCGCTCAAGGTGGTGTTTTACCGAATATTCAAGCTGTGTTATTGCCAAAGAAGACAGAAAAATCAACATAAATGTTTTAACACACAAAAATTAATAAATAGAACGGTCCTTTTCAGGACCACAAATACAATACAAGATGAATTTACAGTTCAATAATATGCTAAGTTAAAAACAAATGCGAACAAACAATATTCAATGTTAAAATATTTTGAATTCATCAAGAATGAAAACGAACAATATCGAAATAAAAGACAACAACCCGTCTCCATAGTTACCTGCAACGTTAAATAACATATATCAATCGGTTGACAAACAAAGCAGACTACTTACCATAAAAGCATTGATCTTTTGTTCCTATGTTTCGAGATTGAAAAATAAAACAGCAGAATATTAAACATGTATGCGCAAATATTTACTTCTGTTGACAAAATACAAAGCAAAACTGTCATCACCTTACTTACCCGTAATGTTACAATATGTACGTGTATGTAGGTATTAATAATTTATTAAATAAAATAAATTAATATTTACGTAATGCTAAAAGCACGATGTTTTAATTGTATGCCTTTTGAAATATGGTATATACACATTACGAAATGTAGGTTCAATTGAAGATTGAAATTAAAATTATTTGCCATCTATATATGGATAAAACAAAAGTTATGTATGGCACAACAAGATTCAAACGTAATCTAACTTTTTAACAATAGCTGTCGCTGTTAGACAGTTGATGTTATAATAGTTCTTAAATTTTGCTACCAGTCGGTATGAATGGATGGTGCCATCTGCAGTTTAAAAGCAATAACTTAACACCTCGCTATATGTATGATTTTGTATGAATTTATTTGAAATAATACGGTAATAAAGCTTTCAATTATCTCTTATAAGATGTGCGTTTGTATATTATCGATAATTATTACTGACAATGAATATCAAGTATATCTTCAAACAACGTTCGCGGTTTTACTGATAATAATGTAACCCTAGCCAATGGCAGTGTTGTGAAACAACAGAACCTTTTTTTTTGTTATTATTAAATGGCATATGATATTAATTGTACACTGTATTCACCTTATAAACTAGGTTTGCACTGTAATCGCACAACACTAATATTGCAGGCAAATATAACAAACATTTGGGAGCACTGAAATTTTTTCAATAACTGTATCGAAGTAACGTAGGTACCCAACTGTCTTGTTTACAATCTGACCGCACACTACGGTTCAAACAATGACAGTGTTTTGCCGCTAGTTGCAGCAATCGTATTCTATACACACTAACCGACAAATACGTTTATTAAACAAACAATATCGCATCTGTTTTGTAGTGTTCAAGTTATATTATAGATAAGTAAATAAAAAATAAACTATAGTCTATCTATTGAGACAACCGATTCACGGTCAACCTTAACATTCACGTTTATTAAAGTTATGAGCAAAAAGTATTAATCTACCTATGTGTTGTACACGTAAAGCGTTGACAGTTATTGGTAAAGTAATGTTATGATTGCTTATGTTACAGAATAATTCTATATTAACTCTATTTTTTAGCACTGAACATTGTTAACTATAGTATTATATATATATATATATATATATATATATATATATATATATATATATATATATATATATATATATATCGTTAGTTATAAACATATATTTCAAAATGTTTGTACCTAGAATATCATATTAAGAAATTACAAAGAAATGAGTAAATATTTCAAAATTTTCTTAATAAAACTATAAATTTGTATACCCGTTCATTGTGTATAATCATATCGTGAAAGCATACGAAAAAAATTCACATTGTTACATTAACATTTAATAAAGTTATAAGCAAAAGAATTTATGAATGCGTTATGCACGTAAAGCGGCGATAGTCACTGGTGAAGTAATATTATGATTGCTTATATTACAAAATAAGGCCATATTAACACCATTTTATTTTTACTGAATATTATTAACTATAGTATCACATATATCGAAAAGCAAACAGCAAGTCGATATCTTTTTCCAAACTTTAGTTATACACATTTTTCTAAAAGTTCGTACCAAAAATATGTGAAATGACAAACAAATGTTAATATTTCAAAATTTTCGTAATAAAACACTAAAATTTTATGCTGGATTATGACGTGTGATCATACTGTAAAAGCACCCGAACAATTTCACATTGATACATTAACATTTCGTAAAGTTATACAGAAAAATACTATAAATGTGATGTTACATCGAAGCGAGCGCCGGTACGTATCTAGTTTGTTATAAGTTACATACGATCCGCTGGTCAATTTTGAAGTACCCAACTTTATTTAAAATGGAATTTTCCGTTGTTCTTCGCGTGCGGTGAAACACTAATATTATAACGTTCATAGTAGATTTTTCTTATGACTTACACCGTGTAACTGTGATTTTGTGAGTTTAGAATATTTGTTTTAATTCCATTATAATAACGCATGTAAAAGTAATCGAATATGACGCGTCATTATTATCTAGTGATATTGCGCGTTAATGATTGGAAATTGCTTGTATCGATGACTATATGTGATTTAAAAAAAAAATAAATATGGTACATATACACAACTAACGAAACCTACATGTAACTGATGGTTGGCATTAAAAATATCTGTCGCTGTTATATAGCACATCTGTATGGGTAAACAAAAAGATATATGTATGGCAGATCTTCAATCAAACCTAGTCTAACTTTTTAACAATTGTCGCCGCTGTTTGGCATTTGATGTTATAATAGTTCATACCTTCGCTACTACTAGTCGTTATTATTGAGCGCGTTGGTTGCCCTCTATGTTCCAAAAGCAATAGCTTAACACATCACTATATGACATACACATATCTGTATGGCAGTATCAAAATAGAGAATACTAATGAATAAGAATGATTTTCGTAGCGTGCCATGAGAATTTTATATAAAACAATTGCAACTAAATGTATGCATGTTTAGTACATGCAAAACAATTGTAAAACAGTAACAAATTTTGTACTGTAAACTGAAAACGTACACCAATAATTGGTGTAAAAAACAATTAATGTTTTTTTTTTCTATTCTTTTATTCATCAAATATTGTTGCATTTCAATTGTTTTGCATATACATAACATAGTTAGATGAAATTTTCATGGCACACTACGAAAATGATTGTTTTTACATACACACTTACTAGTTCGCTATGCAGGAGGTAATAAAATTATGAAATAAATGTAAATATACACCATCGATGCGTAGATTATCGCGATAATATTCACAATATTTGTTAAAATACAGTATATTTGTATAAATATTTGTTGGCGATAGACAAAATATAGAATAATTAAAATGTTTTCATTCCTATAGTAACTACAAGCCCCACACGGGGAAACAATAAACGGCTTTATTCTGAGAGAACCGAAATATTATACAACAAACAGATGTTTAGTCGATTACAAACGTACATCGGTGAATCATTTTCAATGTTTAAAATATTTGTATATAGTCCTATTTGTATTGTTTTGGTGTTTAAACAAAAAAAGTGTCAGGTAGTTGTCTATTCATGAACAAGTTAGCGATGCATTTGTTTGTAAATATATCAATATAGACGGTTTCAAAGCATTTCTCATGATAACATAATGTTATATGTCGAGTATGAGATGAAGATATAAGTAGAAACTAACAATAGCTAAGATTAAATACAATAATTTACTCAAAGTAGACGCACGAATAGCTAACACTGAAACACAAAACCAAGGAAATATCATGATGGATGTTCCCTATCCCGTTCGACGGTACATTCAACCTGGCCAGTGAGACGTCGAGAACAATTCAAACATTATATTACGTTTTGTTACATTTATAATACCAATAAGTATTATATACTTACGTCTATTTTATACAATGACAGACGTGGCTGCATCTACTACAACCGTGAATACGGAAATCCAAGTGGTGCCTGGTAAAAAAGGCACAACGAAGGACAAGAAAACCGATCGTCCAAAGTCAACGCATCCTACTACGGCTGTTATGGTGAATAATGCGATTCAGAATTTAAAGGAACGTGGCGGATCGTCACTGCAAGCAATTAAAAAGTACATATCTGCTACTTATAAGATTGATGGTGAGAAATTTTCTCCGTTCATTAAGAGGTACTTAAAGGCTAGCGTTACTGCTGGCACGCTTGTACAAACCAAAGGCAAGGGAGCTTCCGGCTCGTTCAAGTTGGCATCAAGTGCTGTTACAAGAAAACCAACAACACCAACTACTGTAAACAAAGCTAAAAAGGTCGCAGTGAAACCAGCACCAAAGCCAAAGGTCAAGGTAACAGAGAAAAAGACAACAAGTGTTCGTACAGAAACAAAGAAGTCTGCTGCTGCTGTTCCAGTTAAAACTGCGAAAACTAAGAAGACCACTGTTGTTGAGAAAAAGAAGCCTGTTGTACAAGTTGATAAATCAAAATCGCCCTCGAAGGCAAAAAGGACAGCGAAAGCGCCAACAAAGAAGCCAAAGTCTCCTAAACCGAAAACAACAAAGTCAAAAGTAGCAAAGAAGAAGGTTTCACCTAAAAAGAAATAAAACACATACATTGTTGTACGTGTGAAGTGTGAAAAATGATTCTCTCTCTGTTTGCAAACGGCCCTTTTCAGGGCCACAACATTAAATCATAAAGAATTTTAAGCATTATGTTTATTTACAAACATAGTATTCTGTATATATATGTATGTTTATTGTAGTAATATTTTATAAATATTATTAGATTTTGTTTTATATAAAGATTAATTCTACTGATCCAATGATACAGCACGTAAACACATGCATAATAAATACACACTTGTGTTATTGTATTTCCCTAGTCATAAACGATATATGTATGTATTTGTCAATTATATTGTACCTGCACAGGGATCAAGTAGTATTGTTGTCTACGTTAAATAATAAGGATTACTCACAGCATTACTAAATAAATTCTTTTGAACATTATTGGTGGCTCTGAAAAGAGCCGGTTTTGATAATAAAATGACGGACCGCAGACAAAACAAAACAGATTAACGAACTTTAAGCACGTTCACCACGAATGCGTCTTGCCAACTGTATATCCTTAGGCATAATTGTTACACGCTTGGCGTGAATAGCGCATAGGTTCGTATCTTCAAACAAACCAACGAGGTAAGCTTCACTGGCTTCTTGCAGGGCCATAACAGCAGAACTTTGGAAGCGCAAGTCTGTTTTAAAATCTTGCGCGATTTCACGAACAAGTCGCTGGAACGGAAGTTTTCTGATTAACAATTCGGTACTCTTCTGATAGCGACGAATTTCACGCAGCGCTACAGTACCAGGACGGTAACGATGCGGTTTCTTTACGCCACCGGTAGCTGGTGCACTCTTACGTGCTGCCTTAGTAGCAAGTTGTTTTCTTGGTGCTTTACCACCAGTCGATTTACGTGCAGTCTGCTTAGTACGTGCCATTTTCCGATGTCTCACAGTAGTAGTAGTTGTAGATTTTGTTGTTGTAACACAGCGCACGACGCTCAATACAGCAATGTGCGGGAAAAACTTTTGTGTTGTAGTATTTATAGGCGATGTCAGCGGGACGCGGGGTGAGTCACTGGTTCTCTAATCCTATTGGTTCGGACACTGTTTCACTGTCAGCTGGTGGGGGAAATAGATACTATTATAAATACAACCCGAGCGAAAGACTTTCTACCATTGCGGTTATCGCTAGCAAAGAATAACATTCAATTTTATCAACATGACCGGCAGAGGTAAAGGAGGCAAAGGTCTGGGAAAGGGTGGCGCCAAACGTCATCGTAAAGTGTTACGTGATAATATCCAGGGTATCACGAAACCAGCCATCAGACGTCTAGCCAGACGTGGTGGTGTCAAACGTATATCTGGTCTAATTTACGAAGAGACAAGAGGTGTGTTGAAGGTGTTCTTGGAAAATGTAATCAGAGATGCTGTTACATACACAGAGCACGCTAAAAGGAAAACTGTAACTGCCATGGATGTTGTGTACGCATTGAAACGTCAAGGACGTACACTATATGGTTTCGGTGGTTAAATTACGACACCTCTTATTTGTTTTGTATCTGAACGGCCCTTTTAAGGGCCACAAATTGAGATTATAAAAGAATTTGCTCCATCGTGCTATTTACATAATAATAAAATATTTATTGAATGTCAATTTTATGACAGAAATCACAACGACAATCTTGTTACTCTCAATTATTATTGATAATAAATATGTACAGTAAATATACATATATATATACTTTTCATGTATCGTTTTTATTCACATCATAATACTGTAATTTAAACAAGATGCTACTAACTATTATTGAAAAAAAAAATTATATATTACTACTAATATTAATAATGGATAAACTCTGTATTGAATAAAAATAATCAAAATTTTCTTTTATTACCTACTCGAATGAACTATACCGAGGCATGCTACCTGTTTATAATTAAAATTACATGTCAAATCACAAACATATTTCGTTAATTTACTTGCACAAGTATTTTGTGTGATATTATAATAATATGCAACTGTCAATAATAAGTCTAAAACACCAAATTATCGATGTAATTTGAAAACAATATTGAATCGTATTGTTTTAACAGGAGGGTTATTGTTGTTGTCATAGAATAACACTACATACTAGAAAATGAATGCATTATTAAAGAATTTGTCGTACTCGTTGAAATGGCACATATATGCTTTTATTCTTTTTTGAATGTTTTAGTGGCTCTGAAAAGAGCCGATTGTTTTGTTCACACAAAGTATAATAATTGTGAATGTGAAGTTATCAATCATTTACTTTGAACTTGTGTACTTAGTGACAGCCTTTGTACCTTCACTAACGGCGTGCTTGGCAAGTTCACCTGGAAGTAAAAGACGTACAGCCGTTTGTATTTCACGACTTGTAATTGTTGATCTCTTATTGTAGTGGGCCAAACGGGAAGCTTCTGCTGCAATACGCTCGAATATATCGTTGACGAAACTATTCATGATACTCATCGCTTTACTGGAAATACCAGTGTCCGGATGAACTTGTTTCAATACTTTGTAAATGTACATTGCGTAACTCTCCTTCCTGCGGCGTTTCTTTTTCTTGTCATCTTTCGAGATATTCTTCTGCGCCTTTCCGGCTTTTTTTGCTGCTTTTCCACTAGCTTTTGGTGGCATTTTTAATCACAAAGTTCACAATATGAGTAACACTATTAGCGCGGGCACATACAACAAACACTAATTGTCAAATGGAACTAATGCGGGTCGCACTAGGAGTGCTTGGATATTTCAGACAGGATCTGTCTTGCAGCAAACTCCGCCTACTTGTTTTAATGTTCACTGTATACCATTGCGTTGCACTGAAAGCGAGCTCGTGATTCGCTACACGTCTGTTACGGCTGCGAATACCAATGTAGCCATAAATATGTAAACGAAACATTATTTTACACACTATACATTCAACGTTCGTGCTAGACGTTACTACAGTTTATTAACAACGATACAATATGTCTGGTCGCGGTAAAGGTGGCAAAGTCAAGGGGAAGGCAAAGAGCAGATCAAATCGTGCTGGACTTCAATTTCCAGTCGGTCGTATACACAGACTTTTACGCAAAGGCAACTATGCTGAGCGTGTTGGTGCTGGAGCCCCTGTGTATCTGGCTGCCGTGATGGAATATTTGGCTGCTGAAGTTCTCGAACTTGCTGGTAACGCTGCCCGTGACAACAAGAAAACTAGGATCATTCCGCGTCATCTGCAATTGGCGATTCGTAACGATGAAGAATTAAACAAACTATTATCCGGTGTTACTATCGCTCAAGGTGGTGTTTTACCGAATATTCAAGCTGTGTTATTGCCAAAGAAGACAGAAAAATCAACATAAATGTTTTAACACACAAAAATTAATAAATAGAACGGTCCTTTTCAGGACCACAAATACAATACAAGATGAATTTACAGTTCAATAATATGCTAAGTTAAAAACAAATGCGAACAAACAATATTCAATGTTAAAATATTTTGAATTCATCAAGAATGAAAACGAACAATATCGAAATAAAAGACAACAACCCGTCTCCATAGTTACCTGCAACGTTAAATAACATATATCAATCGGTTGACAAACAAAGCAGACTACTTACCATAAAAGCATTGATCTTTTGTTCCTATGTTTCGAGATTGAAAAATAAAACAGCAGAATATTAAACATGTATGCGCAAATATTTACTTCTGTTGACAAAATACAAAGCAAAACTGTCATCACCTTACTTACCCGTAATGTTACAATATGTACGTGTATGTAGGTATTAATAATTTATTAAATAAAATAAATTAATATTTACGTAATGCTAAAAGCACGATGTTTTAATTGTATGCCTTTTGAAATATGGTATATACACATTACGAAATGTAGGTTCAATTGAAGATTGAAATTAAAATTATTTGCCATCTATATATGGATAAAACAAAAGTTATGTATGGCACAACAAGATTCAAACGTAATCTAACTTTTTAACAATAGCTGTCGCTGTTAGACAGTTGATGTTATAATAGTTCTTAAATTTTGCTACCAGTCGGTATGAATGGATGGTGCCATCTGCAGTTTAAAAGCAATAACTTAACACCTCGCTATATGTATGATTTTGTATGAATTTATTTGAAATAATACGGTAATAAAGCTTTCAATTATCTCTTATAAGATGTGCGTTTGTATATTATCGATAATTATTACTGACAATGAATATCAAGTATATCTTCAAACAACGTTCGCGGTTTTACTGATAATAATGTAACCCTAGCCAATGGCAGTGTTGTGAAACAACAGAACCTTTTTTTTTGTTATTATTAAATGGCATATGATATTAATTGTACACTGTATTCACCTTATAAACTAGGTTTGCACTGTAATCGCACAACACTAATATTGCAGGCAAATATAACAAACATTTGGGAGCACTGAAATTTTTTCAATAACTGTATCGAAGTAACGTAGGTACCCAACTGTCTTGTTTACAATCTGACCGCACACTACGGTTCAAACAATGACAGTGTTTTGCCGCTAGTTGCAGCAATCGTATTCTATACACACTAACCGACAAATACGTTTATTAAACAAACAATATCGCATCTGTTTTGTAGTGTTCAAGTTATATTATAGATAAGTAAATAAAAAATAAACTATAGTCTATCTATTGAGACAACCGATTCACGGTCAACCTTAACATTCACGTTTATTAAAGTTATGAGCAAAAAGTATTAATCTACCTATGTGTTGTACACGTAAAGCGTTGACAGTTATTGGTAAAGTAATGTTATGATTGCTTATGTTACAGAATAATTCTATATTAACTCTATTTTTTAGCACTGAACATTGTTAACTATAGTATTATATATATATATATATATATATATATATATATATATATATATATATATATATATATATATATTATCGTTAGTTATAAACATATATTTCAAAATGTTTGTACCTAGAATATCATATTAAGAAATTACAAAGAAATGAGTAAATATTTCAAAATTTTCTTAATAAAACTATAAATTTGTATACCCGTTCATTGTGTATAATCATATCGTGAAAGCATACGAAAAAAATTCACATTGTTACATTAACATTTAATAAAGTTATAAGCAAAAGAATTTATGAATGCGTTATGCACGTAAAGCGGCGATAGTCACTGGTGAAGTAATATTATGATTGCTTATATTACAAAATAAGGCCATATTAACACCATTTTATTTTTACTGAATATTATTAACTATAGTATCACATATATCGAAAAGCAAACAGCAAGTCGATATCTTTTTCCAAACTTTAGTTATACACATTTTTCTAAAAGTTCGTACCAAAAATATGTGAAATGACAAACAAATGTTAATATTTCAAAATTTTCGTAATAAAACACTAAAATTTTATGCTGGATTATGACGTGTGATCATACTGTAAAAGCACCCGAACAATTTCACATTGATACATTAACATTTCGTAAAGTTATACAGAAAAATACTATAAATGTGATGTTACATCGAAGCGAGCGCCGGTACGTATCTAGTTTGTTATAAGTTACATACGATCCGCTGGTCAATTTTGAAGTACCCAACTTTATTTAAAATGGAATTTTCCGTTGTTCTTCGCGTGCGGTGAAACACTAATATTATAACGTTCATAGTAGATTTTTCTTATGACTTACACCGTGTAACTGTGATTTTGTGAGTTTAGAATATTTGTTTTAATTCCATTATAATAACGCATGTAAAAGTAATCGAATATGACGCGTCATTATTATCTAGTGATATTGCGCGTTAATGATTGGAAATTGCTTGTATCGATGACTATATGTGATTTAAAAAAAAAATAAATATGGTACATATACACAACTAACGAAACCTACATGTAACTGATGGTTGGCATTAAAAATATCTGTCGCTGTTATATAGCACATCTGTATGGGTAAACAAAAAGATATATGTATGGCAGATCTTCAATCAAACCTAGTCTAACTTTTTAACAATTGTCGCCGCTGTTTGGCATTTGATGTTATAATAGTTCATACCTTCGCTACTACTAGTCGTTATTATTGAGCGCGTTGGTTGCCCTCTATGTTCCAAAAGCAATAGCTTAACACATCACTATATGACATACACATATCTGTATGGCAGTATCAAAATAGAGAATACTAATGAATAAGAATGATTTTCGTAGCGTGCCATGAGAATTTTATATAAAACAATTGCAACTAAATGTATGCATGTTTAGTACATGCAAAACAATTGTAAAACAGTAACAAATTTTGTACTGTAAACTGAAAACGTACACCAATAATTGGTGTAAAAAACAATTAATGTTTTTTTTTTCTATTCTTTTATTCATCAAATATTGTTGCATTTCAATTGTTTTGCATATACATAACATAGTTAGATGAAATTTTCATGGCACACTACGAAAATGATTGTTTTTACATACACACTTACTAGTTCGCTATGCAGGAGGTAATAAAATTATGAAATAAATGTAAATATACACCATCGATGCGTAGATTATCGCGATAATATTCACAATATTTGTTAAAATACAGTATATTTGTATAAATATTTGTTGGCGATAGACAAAATATAGAATAATTAAAATGTTTTCATTCCTATAGTAACTACAAGCCCCACACGGGGAAACAATAAACGGCTTTATTCTGAGAGAACCGAAATATTATACAACAAACAGATGTTTAGTCGATTACAAACGTACATCGGTGAATCATTTTCAATGTTTAAAATATTTGTATATAGTCCTATTTGTATTGTTTTGGTGTTTAAACAAAAAAAGTGTCAGGTAGTTGTCTATTCATGAACAAGTTAGCGATGCATTTGTTTGTAAATATATCAATATAGACGGTTTCAAAGCA
This sequence comes from Carabus problematicus, assembly GCA_963422195.1. Lineage (NCBI taxonomy): Eukaryota > Metazoa > Arthropoda > Insecta > Coleoptera > Carabidae > Carabus > Carabus problematicus. The sequence continues at coordinate 5,074,452 of OY728580.1, forward strand.
TTTCTCATGATAACATAATGTTATATGTCGAGTATGAGATGAAGATATAAGTAGAAACTAACAATAGCTAAGATTAAATACAATAATTTACTCAAAGTAGACGCACGAATAGCTAACACTGAAACACAAAACCAAGGAAATATCATGATGGATGTTCCCTATCCCGTTCGACGGTACATTCAACCTGGCCAGTGAGACGTCGAGAACAATTCAAACATTATATTACGTTTTGTTACATTTATAATACCAATAAGTATTATATACTTACGTCTATTTTATACAATGACAGACGTGGCTGCATCTACTACAACCGTGAATACGGAAATCCAAGTGGTGCCTGGTAAAAAAGGCACAACGAAGGACAAGAAAACCGATCGTCCAAAGTCAACGCATCCTACTACGGCTGTTATGGTGAATAATGCGATTCAGAATTTAAAGGAACGTGGCGGATCGTCACTGCAAGCAATTAAAAAGTACATATCTGCTACTTATAAGATTGATGGTGAGAAATTTTCTCCGTTCATTAAGAGGTACTTAAAGGCTAGCGTTACTGCTGGCACGCTTGTACAAACCAAAGGCAAGGGAGCTTCCGGCTCGTTCAAGTTGGCATCAAGTGCTGTTACAAGAAAACCAACAACACCAACTACTGTAAACAAAGCTAAAAAGGTCGCAGTGAAACCAGCACCAAAGCCAAAGGTCAAGGTAACAGAGAAAAAGACAACAAGTGTTCGTACAGAAACAAAGAAGTCTGCTGCTGCTGTTCCAGTTAAAACTGCGAAAACTAAGAAGACCACTGTTGTTGAGAAAAAGAAGCCTGTTGTACAAGTTGATAAATCAAAATCGCCCTCGAAGGCAAAAAGGACAGCGAAAGCGCCAACAAAGAAGCCAAAGTCTCCTAAACCGAAAACAACAAAGTCAAAAGTAGCAAAGAAGAAGGTTTCACCTAAAAAGAAATAAAACACATACATTGTTGTACGTGTGAAGTGTGAAAAATGATTCTCTCTCTGTTTGCAAACGGCCCTTTTCAGGGCCACAACATTAAATCATAAAGAATTTTAAGCATTATGTTTATTTACAAACATAGTATTCTGTATATATATGTATGTTTATTGTAGTAATATTTTATAAATATTATTAGATTTTGTTTTATATAAAGATTAATTCTACTGATCCAATGATACAGCACGTAAACACATGCATAATAAATACACACTTGTGTTATTGTATTTCCCTAGTCATAAACGATATATGTATGTATTTGTCAATTATATTGTACCTGCACAGGGATCAAGTAGTATTGTTGTCTACGTTAAATAATAAGGATTACTCACAGCATTACTAAATAAATTCTTTTGAACATTATTGGTGGCTCTGAAAAGAGCCGGTTTTGATAATAAAATGACGGACCGCAGACAAAACAAAACAGATTAACGAACTTTAAGCACGTTCACCACGAATGCGTCTTGCCAACTGTATATCCTTAGGCATAATTGTTACACGCTTGGCGTGAATAGCGCATAGGTTCGTATCTTCAAACAAACCAACGAGGTAAGCTTCACTGGCTTCTTGCAGGGCCATAACAGCAGAACTTTGGAAGCGCAAGTCTGTTTTAAAATCTTGCGCGATTTCACGAACAAGTCGCTGGAACGGAAGTTTTCTGATTAACAATTCGGTACTCTTCTGATAGCGACGAATTTCACGCAGCGCTACAGTACCAGGACGGTAACGATGCGGTTTCTTTACGCCACCGGTAGCTGGTGCACTCTTACGTGCTGCCTTAGTAGCAAGTTGTTTTCTTGGTGCTTTACCACCAGTCGATTTACGTGCAGTCTGCTTAGTACGTGCCATTTTCCGATGTCTCACAGTAGTAGTAGTTGTAGATTTTGTTGTTGTAACACAGCGCACGACGCTCAATACAGCAATGTGCGGGAAAAACTTTTGTGTTGTAGTATTTATAGGCGATGTCAGCGGGACGCGGGGTGAGTCACTGGTTCTCTAATCCTATTGGTTCGGACACTGTTTCACTGTCAGCTGGTGGGGGAAATAGATACTATTATAAATACAACCCGAGCGAAAGACTTTCTACCATTGCGGTTATCGCTAGCAAAGAATAACATTCAATTTTATCAACATGACCGGCAGAGGTAAAGGAGGCAAAGGTCTGGGAAAGGGTGGCGCCAAACGTCATCGTAAAGTGTTACGTGATAATATCCAGGGTATCACGAAACCAGCCATCAGACGTCTAGCCAGACGTGGTGGTGTCAAACGTATATCTGGTCTAATTTACGAAGAGACAAGAGGTGTGTTGAAGGTGTTCTTGGAAAATGTAATCAGAGATGCTGTTACATACACAGAGCACGCTAAAAGGAAAACTGTAACTGCCATGGATGTTGTGTACGCATTGAAACGTCAAGGACGTACACTATATGGTTTCGGTGGTTAAATTACGACACCTCTTATTTGTTTTGTATCTGAACGGCCCTTTTAAGGGCCACAAATTGAGATTATAAAAGAATTTGCTCCATTGTGCTATTTACATAATAATAAAATATTTATTGAATGTCAATTTTATGACAGAAATCACAACGACAATCTTGTTACTCTCAATTATTATTGATAATAAATATGTACAGTAAATATACATATATATATACTTTTCATGTATCGTTTTTATTCACATCATAATACTGTAATTTAAACAAGATGCTACTAACTATTATTGAAAAAAAAAATTATATATTACTACTAATATTAATAATGGATAAACTCTGTATTGAATAAAAATAATCAAAATTTTCTTTTATTACCTACTCGAATGAACTATACCGAGGCATGCTACCTGTTTATAATTAAAATTACATGTCAAATCACAAACATATTTCGTTAATTTACTTGCACAAGTATTTTGTGTGATATTATAATAATATGCAACTGTCAATAATAAGTCTAAAACACCAAATTATCGATGTAATTTGAAAACAATATTGAATCGTATTGTTTTAACAGGAGGGTTATTGTTGTTGTCATAGAATAACACTACATACTAGAAAATGAATGCATTATTAAAGAATTTGTCGTACTCGTTGAAATGGCACATATATGCTTTTATTCTTTTTTGAATGTTTTAGTGGCTCTGAAAAGAGCCGATTGTTTTGTTCACACAAAGTATAATAATTGTGAATGTGAAGTTATCAATCATTTACTTTGAACTTGTGTACTTAGTGACAGCCTTTGTACCTTCACTAACGGCGTGCTTGGCAAGTTCACCTGGAAGTAAAAGACGTACAGCCGTTTGTATTTCACGACTTGTAATTGTTGATCTCTTATTGTAGTGGGCCAAACGGGAAGCTTCTGCTGCAATACGCTCGAATATATCGTTGACGAAACTATTCATGATACTCATCGCTTTACTGGAAATACCAGTGTCCGGATGAACTTGTTTCAATACTTTGTAAATGTACATTGCGTAACTCTCCTTCCTGCGGCGTTTCTTTTTCTTGTCATCTTTCGAGATATTCTTCTGCGCCTTTCCGGCTTTTTTTGCTGCTTTTCCACTAGCTTTTGGTGGCATTTTTAATCACAAAGTTCACAATATGAGTAACACTATTAGCGCGGGCACATACAACAAACACTAATTGTCAAATGGAACTAATGCGGGTCGCACTAGGAGTGCTTGGATATTTCAGACAGGATCTGTCTTGCAGCAAACTCCGCCTACTTGTTTTAATGTTCACTGTATACCATTGCGTTGCACTGAAAGCGAGCTCGTGATTCGCTACACGTCTGTTACGGCTGCGAATACCAATGTAGCCATAAATATGTAAACGAAACATTATTTTACACACTATACATTCAACGTTCGTGCTAGACGTTACTACAGTTTATTAACAACGATACAATATGTCTGGTCGCGGTAAAGGTGGCAAAGTCAAGGGGAAGGCAAAGAGCAGATCAAATCGTGCTGGACTTCAATTTCCAGTCGGTCGTATACACAGACTTTTACGCAAAGGCAACTATGCTGAGCGTGTTGGTGCTGGAGCCCCTGTGTATCTGGCTGCCGTGATGGAATATTTGGCTGCTGAAGTTCTCGAACTTGCTGGTAACGCTGCCCGTGACAACAAGAAAACTAGGATCATTCCGCGTCATCTGCAATTGGCGATTCGTAACGATGAAGAATTAAACAAACTATTATCCGGTGTTACTATCGCTCAAGGTGGTGTTTTACCGAATATTCAAGCTGTGTTATTGCCAAAGAAGACAGAAAAATCAACATAAATGTTTTAACACACAAAAATTAATAAATAGAACGGTCCTTTTCAGGACCACAAATACAATACAAGATGAATTTACAGTTCAATAATATGCTAAGTTAAAAACAAATGCGAACAAACAATATTCAATGTTAAAATATTTTGAATTCATCAAGAATGAAAACGAACAATATCGAAATAAAAGACAACAACCCGTCTCCATAGTTACCTGCAACGTTAAATAACATATATCAATCGGTTGACAAACAAAGCAGACTACTTACCATAAAAGCATTGATCTTTTGTTCCTATGTTTCGAGATTGAAAAATAAAACAGCAGAATATTAAACATGTATGCGCAAATATTTACTTCTGTTGACAAAATACAAAGCAAAACTGTCATCACCTTACTTACCCGTAATGTTACAATATGTACGTGTATGTAGGTATTAATAATTTATTAAATAAAATAAATTAATATTTACGTAATGCTAAAAGCACGATGTTTTAATTGTATGCCTTTTGAAATATGGTATATACACATTACGAAATGTAGGTTCAATTGAAGATTGAAATTAAAATTATTTGCCATCTATATATGGATAAAACAAAAGTTATGTATGGCACAACAAGATTCAAACGTAATCTAACTTTTTAACAATAGCTGTCGCTGTTAGACAGTTGATGTTATAATAGTTCTTAAATTTTGCTACCAGTCGGTATGAATGGATGGTGCCATCTGCAGTTTAAAAGCAATAACTTAACACCTCGCTATATGTATGATTTTGTATGAATTTATTTGAAATAATACGGTAATAAAGCTTTCAATTATCTCTTATAAGATGTGCGTTTGTATATTATCGATAATTATTACTGACAATGAATATCAAGTATATCTTCAAACAACGTTCGCGGTTTTACTGATAATAATGTAACCCTAGCCAATGGCAGTGTTGTGAAACAACAGAACCTTTTTTTTTGTTATTATTAAATGGCATATGATATTAATTGTACACTGTATTCACCTTATAAACTAGGTTTGCACTGTAATCGCACAACACTAATATTGCAGGCAAATATAACAAACATTTGGGAGCACTGAAATTTTTTCAATAACTGTATCGAAGTAACGTAGGTACCCAACTGTCTTGTTTACAATCTGACCGCACACTACGGTTCAAACAATGACAGTGTTTTGCCGCTAGTTGCAGCAATCGTATTCTATACACACTAACCGACAAATACGTTTATTAAACAAACAATATCGCATCTGTTTTGTAGTGTTCAAGTTATATTATAGATAAGTAAATAAAAAATAAACTATAGTCTATCTATTGAGACAACCGATTCACGGTCAACCTTAACATTCACGTTTATTAAAGTTATGAGCAAAAAGTATTAATCTACCTATGTGTTGTACACGTAAAGCGTTGACAGTTATTGGTAAAGTAATGTTATGATTGCTTATGTTACAGAATAATTCTATATTAACTCTATTTTTTAGCACTGAACATTGTTAACTATAGTATTATATATATATATATATATATATATATATATATATATATATATATATATATATATATATATATATTATCGTTAGTTATAAACATATATTTCAAAATGTTTGTACCTAGAATATCATATTAAGAAATTACAAAGAAATGAGTAAATATTTCAAAATTTTCTTAATAAAACTATAAATTTGTATACCCGTTCATTGTGTATAATCATATCGTGAAAGCATACGAAAAAAATTCACATTGTTACATTAACATTTAATAAAGTTATAAGCAAAAGAATTTATGAATGCGTTATGCACGTAAAGCGGCGATAGTCACTGGTGAAGTAATATTATGATTGCTTATATTACAAAATAAGGCCATATTAACACCATTTTATTTTTACTGAATATTATTAACTATAGTATCACATATATCGAAAAGCAAACAGCAAGTCGATATCTTTTTCCAAACTTTAGTTATACACATTTTTCTAAAAGTTCGTACCAAAAATATGTGAAATGACAAACAAATGTTAATATTTCAAAATTTTCGTAATAAAACACTAAAATTTTATGCTGGATTATGACGTGTGATCATACTGTAAAAGCACCCGAACAATTTCACATTGATACATTAACATTTCGTAAAGTTATACAGAAAAATACTATAAATGTGATGTTACATCGAAGCGAGCGCCGGTACGTATCTAGTTTGTTATAAGTTACATACGATCCGCTGGTCAATTTTGAAGTACCCAACTTTATTTAAAATGGAATTTTCCGTTGTTCTTCGCGTGCGGTGAAACACTAATATTATAACGTTCATAGTAGATTTTTCTTATGACTTACACCGTGTAACTGTGATTTTGTGAGTTTAGAATATTTGTTTTAATTCCATTATAATAACGCATGTAAAAGTAATCGAATATGACGCGTCATTATTATCTAGTGATATTGCGCGTTAATGATTGGAAATTGCTTGTATCGATGACTATATGTGATTTAAAAAAAAAATAAATATGGTACATATACACAACTAACGAAACCTACATGTAACTGATGGTTGGCATTAAAAATATCTGTCGCTGTTATATAGCACATCTGTATGGGTAAACAAAAAGATATATGTATGGCAGATCTTCAATCAAACCTAGTCTAACTTTTTAACAATTGTCGCCGCTGTTTGGCATTTGATGTTATAATAGTTCATACCTTCGCTACTACTAGTCGTTATTATTGAGCGCGTTGGTTGCCCTCTATGTTCCAAAAGCAATAGCTTAACACATCACTATATGACATACACATATCTGTATGGCAGTATCAAAATAGAGAATACTAATGAATAAGAATGATTTTCGTAGCGTGCCATGAGAATTTTATATAAAACAATTGCAACTAAATGTATGCATGTTTAGTACATGCAAAACAATTGTAAAACAGTAACAAATTTTGTACTGTAAACTGAAAACGTACACCAATAATTGGTGTAAAAAACAATTAATGTTTTTTTTTTCTATTCTTTTATTCATCAAATATTGTTGCATTTCAATTGTTTTGCATATACATAACATAGTTAGATGAAATTTTCATGGCACACTACGAAAATGATTGTTTTTACATACACACTTACTAGTTCGCTATGCAGGAGGTAATAAAATTATGAAATAAATGTAAATATACACCATCGATGCGTAGATTATCGCGATAATATTCACAATATTTGTTAAAATACAGTATATTTGTATAAATATTTGTTGGCGATAGACAAAATATAGAATAATTAAAATGTTTTCATTCCTATAGTAACTACAAGCCCCACACGGGGAAACAATAAACGGCTTTATTCTGAGAGAACCGAAATATTATACAACAAACAGATGTTTAGTCGATTACAAACGTACATCGGTGAATCATTTTCAATGTTTAAAATATTTGTATATAGTCCTATTTGTATTGTTTTGGTGTTTAAACAAAAAAAGTGTCAGGTAGTTGTCTATTCATGAACAAGTTAGCGATGCATTTGTTTGTAAATATATCAATATAGACGGTTTCAAAGCATTTCTCATGATAACATAATGTTATATGTCGAGTATGAGATGAAGATATAAGTAGAAACTAACAATAGCTAAGATTAAATACAATAATTTACTCAAAGTAGACGCACGAATAGCTAACACTGAAACACAAAACCAAGGAAATATCATGATGGATGTTCCCTATCCCGTTCGACGGTACATTCAACCTGGCCAGTGAGACGTCGAGAACAATTCAAACATTATATTACGTTTTGTTACATTTATAATACCAATAAGTATTATATACTTACGTCTATTTTATACAATGACAGACGTGGCTGCATCTACTACAACCGTGAATACGGAAATCCAAGTGGTGCCTGGTAAAAAAGGCACAACGAAGGACAAGAAAACCGATCGTCCAAAGTCAACGCATCCTACTACGGCTGTTATGGTGAATAATGCGATTCAGAATTTAAAGGAACGTGGCGGATCGTCACTGCAAGCAATTAAAAAGTACATATCTGCTACTTATAAGATTGATGGTGAGAAATTTTCTCCGTTCATTAAGAGGTACTTAAAGGCTAGCGTTACTGCTGGCACGCTTGTACAAACCAAAGGCAAGGGAGCTTCCGGCTCGTTCAAGTTGGCATCAAGTGCTGTTACAAGAAAACCAACAACACCAACTACTGTAAACAAAGCTAAAAAGGTCGCAGTGAAACCAGCACCAAAGCCAAAGGTCAAGGTAACAGAGAAAAAGACAACAAGTGTTCGTACAGAAACAAAGAAGTCTGCTGCTGCTGTTCCAGTTAAAACTGCGAAAACTAAGAAGACCACTGTTGTTGAGAAAAAGAAGCCTGTTGTACAAGTTGATAAATCAAAATCGCCCTCGAAGGCAAAAAGGACAGCGAAAGCGCCAACAAAGAAGCCAAAGTCTCCTAAACCGAAAACAACAAAGTCAAAAGTAGCAAAGAAGAAGGTTTCACCTAAAAAGAAATAAAACACATACATTGTTGTACGTGTGAAGTGTGAAAAATGATTCTCTCTCTGTTTGCAAACGGCCCTTTTCAGGGCCACAACATTAAATCATAAAGAATTTTAAGCATTATGTTTATTTACAAACATAGTATTCTGTATATATATGTATGTTTATTGTAGTAATATTTTATAAATATTATTAGATTTTGTTTTATATAAAGATTAATTCTACTGATCCAATGATACAGCACGTAAACACATGCATAATAAATACACACTTGTGTTATTGTATTTCCCTAGTCATAAACGATATATGTATGTATTTGTCAATTATATTGTACCTGCACAGGGATCAAGTAGTATTGTTGTCTACGTTAAATAATAAGGATTACTCACAGCATTACTAAATAAATTCTTTTGAACATTATTGGTGGCTCTGAAAAGAGCCGGTTTTGATAATAAAATGACGGACCGCAGACAAAACAAAACAGATTAACGAACTTTAAGCACGTTCACCACGAATGCGTCTTGCCAACTGTATATCCTTAGGCATAATTGTTACACGCTTGGCGTGAATAGCGCATAGGTTCGTATCTTCAAACAAACCAACGAGGTAAGCTTCACTGGCTTCTTGCAGGGCCATAACAGCAGAACTTTGGAAGCGCAAGTCTGTTTTAAAATCTTGCGCGATTTCACGAACAAGTCGCTGGAACGGAAGTTTTCTGATTAACAATTCGGTACTCTTCTGATAGCGACGAATTTCACGCAGCGCTACAGTACCAGGACGGTAACGATGCGGTTTCTTTACGCCACCGGTAGCTGGTGCACTCTTACGTGCTGCCTTAGTAGCAAGTTGTTTTCTTGGTGCTTTACCACCAGTCGATTTACGTGCAGTCTGCTTAGTACGTGCCATTTTCCGATGTCTCACAGTAGTAGTAGTTGTAGATTTTGTTGTTGTAACACAGCGCACGACGCTCAATACAGCAATGTGCGGGAAAAACTTTTGTGTTGTAGTATTTATAGGCGATGTCAGCGGGACGCGGGGTGAGTCACTGGTTCTCTAATCCTATTGGTTCGGACACTGTTTCACTGTCAGCTGGTGGGGGAAATAGATACTATTATAAATACAACCCGAGCGAAAGACTTTCTACCATTGCGGTTATCGCTAGCAAAGAATAACATTCAATTTTATCAACATGACCGGCAGAGGTAAAGGAGGCAAAGGTCTGGGAAAGGGTGGCGCCAAACGTCATCGTAAAGTGTTACGTGATAATATCCAGGGTATCACGAAACCAGCCATCAGACGTCTAGCCAGACGTGGTGGTGTCAAACGTATATCTGGTCTAATTTACGAAGAGACAAGAGGTGTGTTGAAGGTGTTCTTGGAAAATGTAATCAGAGATGCTGTTACATACACAGAGCACGCTAAAAGGAAAACTGTAACTGCCATGGATGTTGTGTACGCATTGAAACGTCAAGGACGTACACTATATGGTTTCGGTGGTTAAATTACGACACCTCTTATTTGTTTTGTATCTGAACGGCCCTTTTAAGGGCCACAAATTGAGATTATAAAAGAATTTGCTCCATCGTGCTATTTACATAATAATAAAATATTTATTGAATGTCAATTTTATGACAGAAATCACAACGACAATCTTGTTACTCTCAATTATTATTGATAATAAATATGTACAGTAAATATACATATATATATACTTTTCATGTATCGTTTTTATTCACATCATAATACTGTAATTTAAACAAGATGCTACTAACTATTATTGAAAAAAAAAATTATATATTACTACTAATATTAATAATGGATAAACTCTGTATTGAATAAAAATAATCAAAATTTTCTTTTATTACCTACTCGAATGAACTATACCGAGGCATGCTACCTGTTTATAATTAAAATTACATGTCAAATCACAAACATATTTCGTTAATTTACTTGCACAAGTATTTTGTGTGATATTATAATAATATGCAACTGTCAATAATAAGTCTAAAACACCAAATTATCGATGTAATTTGAAAACAATATTGAATCGTATTGTTTTAACAGGAGGGTTATTGTTGTTGTCATAGAATAACACTACATACTAGAAAATGAATGCATTATTAAAGAATTTGTCGTACTCGTTGAAATGGCACATATATGCTTTTATTCTTTTTTGAATGTTTTAGTGGCTCTGAAAAGAGCCGATTGTTTTGTTCACACAAAGTATAATAATTGTGAATGTGAAGTTATCAATCATTTACTTTGAACTTGTGTACTTAGTGACAGCCTTTGTACCTTCACTAACGGCGTGCTTGGCAAGTTCACCTGGAAGTAAAAGACGTACAGCCGTTTGTATTTCACGACTTGTAATTGTTGATCTCTTATTGTAGTGGGCCAAACGGGAAGCTTCTGCTGCAATACGCTCGAATATATCGTTGACGAAACTATTCATGATACTCATCGCTTTACTGGAAATACCAGTGTCCGGATGAACTTGTTTCAATACTTTGTAAATGTACATTGCGTAACTCTCCTTCCTGCGGCGTTTCTTTTTCTTGTCATCTTTCGAGATATTCTTCTGCGCCTTTCCGGCTTTTTTTGCTGCTTTTCCACTAGCTTTTGGTGGCATTTTTAATCACAAAGTTCACAATATGAGTAACACTATTAGCGCGGGCACATACAACAAACACTAATTGTCAAATGGAACTAATGCGGGTCGCACTAGGAGTGCTTGGATATTTCAGACAGGATCTGTCTTGCAGCAAACTCCGCCTACTTGTTTTAATGTTCACTGTATACCATTGCGTTGCACTGAAAGCGAGCTCGTGATTCGCTACACGTCTGTTACGGCTGCGAATACCAATGTAGCCATAAATATGTAAACGAAACATTATTTTACACACTATACATTCAACGTTCGTGCTAGACGTTACTACAGTTTATTAACAACGATACAATATGTCTGGTCGCGGTAAAGGTGGCAAAGTCAAGGGGAAGGCAAAGAGCAGATCAAATCGTGCTGGACTTCAATTTCCAGTCGGTCGTATACACAGACTTTTACGCAAAGGCAACTATGCTGAGCGTGTTGGTGCTGGAGCCCCTGTGTATCTGGCTGCCGTGATGGAATATTTGGCTGCTGAAGTTCTCGAACTTGCTGGTAACGCTGCCCGTGACAACAAGAAAACTAGGATCATTCCGCGTCATCTGCAATTGGCGATTCGTAACGATGAAGAATTAAACAAACTATTATCCGGTGTTACTATCGCTCAAGGTGGTGTTTTACCGAATATTCAAGCTGTGTTATTGCCAAAGAAGACAGAAAAATCAACAAAAATTAATAAATAGAACGGTCCTTTTCAGGACCACAAATACAATACAAGATGAATTTACAGTTCAATAATATGCTAAGTTAAAAACAAATGCGAACAAACAATATTCAATGTTAAAATATTTTGAATTCATCAAGAATGAAAACGAACAATATCGAAATAAAAGACAACAACCCGTCTCCATAGTTACCTGCAACGTTAAATAACATATATCAATCGGTTGACAAACAAAGCAGACTACTTACCATAAAAGCATTGATCTTTTGTTCCTATGTTTCGAGATTGAAAAATAAAACAGCAGAATATTAAACATGTATGCGCAAATATTTACTTCTGTTGACAAAATACAAAGCAAAACTGTCATCACCTTACTTACCCGTAATGTTACAATATGTACGTGTATGTAGGTATTAATAATTTATTAAATAAAATAAATTAATATTTACGTAATGCTAAAAGCACGATGTTTTAATTGTATGCCTTTTGAAATATGAATAAATATGGTATATACACATTACGAAATGTAGGTTCAATTGAAGATTGAAATTAAAATTATTTGCCATCTATATATGGATAAAACAAAAGTTATGTATGGCACAACAAGATTCAAACGTAATCTAACTTTTTAACAATAGCTGTCGCTGTTAGACAGTTGATGTTATAATAGTTCTTAAATTTTGCTACCAGTCGGTATGAATGGATGGTGCCATCTGCAGTTTAAAAGCAATAACTTAACACCTCGCTATATGTATGATTTTGTATGAATTTATTTGAAATAATACGGTAATAAAGCTTTCAATTATCTCTTATAAGATGTGCGTTTGTATATTATCGATAATTATTACTGACAATGAATATCAAGTATATCTTCAAACAACGTTCGCGGTTTTACTGATAATAATGTAACCCTAGCCAATGGCAGTGTTGTGAAACAACAGAACCTTTTTTTTTGTTATTATTAAATGGCATATGATATTAATTGTACACTGTATTCACCTTATAAACTAGGTTTGCACTGTAATCGCACAACACTAATATTGCAGGCAAATATAACAAACATTTGGGAGCACTGAAATTTTTTCAATAACTGTATCGAAGTAACGTAGGTACCCAACTGTCTTGTTTACAATCTGACCGCACACTACGGTTCAAACAATGACAGTGTTTTGCCGCTAGTTGCAGCAATCGTATTCTATACACACTAACCGACAAATACGTTTATTAAACAAACAATATCGCATCTGTTTTGTAGTGTTCAAGTTATATTATAGATAAGTAAATAAAAAATAAACTATAGTCTATCTATTGAGACAACCGATTCACGGTCAACCTTAACATTCACGTTTATTAAAGTTATGAGCAAAAAGTATTAATCTACCTATGTGTTGTACACGTAAAGCGTTGACAGTTACTGGTAAAGTAATGTTATGATTGCTTATGTTACAGAATAATTCTATATTAACTCTATTTTTTAGCACTGAACATTGTTAACTATAGTATTATATATATATATATATATATATATATATATATATATATATATATATATATATATATATATATATATATATTATCGTTAGTTATAAACATATATTTCAAAATGTTTGTACCTAGAATATCATATTAAGAAATTACAAAGAAATGAGTAAATATTTCAAAATTTTCTTAATAAAACTATAAATTTGTATACCCGTTCATTGTGTATAATCATATCGTGAAAGCATACGAAAAAAATTCACATTGTTACATTAACATTTAATAAAGTTATAAGCAAAAGAATTTATGAATGCGTTATGCACGTAAAGCGGCGATAGTCACTGGTGAAGTAATATTATGATTGCTTATATTACAAAATAAGGCCATATTAACACCATTTTATTTTTACTGAATATTATTAACTATAGTATCACATATATCGAAAAGCAAACAGCAAGTCGATATCTTTTTCCAAACTTTAGTTATACACATTTTTCTAAAAGTTCGTACCAAAAATATGTGAAATGACAAACAAATGTTAATATTTCAAAATTTTCGTAATAAAACACTAAAATTTTATGCTGGATTATGACGTGTGATCATACTGTAAAAGCACCCGAACAATTTCACATTGATACATTAACATTTCGTAAAGTTATACAGAAAAATACTATAAATGTGATGTTACATCGAAGCGAGCGCCGGTACGTATCTAGTTTGTTATAAGTTACATACGATCCGCTGGTCAATTTTGAAGTACCCAACTTTATTTAAAATGGAATTTTCCGTTGTTCTTCGCGTGCGGTGAAACACTAATATTATAACGTTCATAGTAGATTTTTCTTATGACTTACACCGTGTAACTGTGATTTTGTGAGTTTAGAATATTTGTTTTAATTCCATTATAATAACGCATGTAAAAGTAATCGAATATGACGCGTCATTATTATCTAGTGATATTGCGCGTTAATGATTGGAAATTGCTTGTATCGATGACTATATGTGATTTAAAAAAAAAATAAATATGGTACATATACACAACTAACGAAACCTACATGTAACTGATGGTTGGCATTAAAAATATCTGTCGCTGTTATATAGCACATCTGTATGGGTAAACAAAAAGATATATGTATGGCAGATCTTCAATCAAACCTAGTCTAACTTTTTAACAATTGTCGCCGCTGTTTGGCATTTGATGTTATAATAGTTCATACCTTCGCTACTACTAGTCGTTATTATTGAGCGCGTTGGTTGCCCTCTATGTTCCAAAAGCAATAGCTTAACACATCACTATATGACATACACATATCTGTATGGCAGTATCAAAATAGAGAATACTAATGAATAAGAATGATTTTCGTAGCGTGCCATGAGAATTTTATATAAAACAATTGCAACTAAATGTATGCATGTTTAGTACATGCAAAACAATTGTAAAACAGTAACAAATTTTGTACTGTAAACTGAAAACGTACACCAATAATTGGTGTAAAAAACAATTAATGTTTTTTTTTTCTATTCTTTTATTCATCAAATATTGTTGCATTTCAATTGTTTTGCATATACATAACATAGTTAGATGAAATTTTCATGGCACACTACGAAAATGATTGTTTTTACATACACACTTACTAGTTCGCTATGCAGGAGGTAATAAAATTATGAAATAAATGTAAATATACACCATCGATGCGTAGATTATCGCGATAATATTCACAATATTTGTTAAAATACAGTATATTTGTATAAATATTTGTTGGCGATAGACAAAATATAGAATAATTAAAATGTTTTCATTCCTATAGTAACTACAAGCCCCACACGGGGAAACAATAAACGGCTTTATTCTGAGAGAACCGAAATATTATACAACAAACAGATGTTTAGTCGATTACAAACGTACATCGGTGAATCATTTTCAATGTTTAAAATATTTGTATATAGTCCTATTTGTATTGTTTTGGTGTTTAAACAAAAAAAGTGTCAGGTAGTTGTCTATTCATGAACAAGTTAGCGATGCATTTGTTTGTAAATATATCAATATAGACGGTTTCAAAGCATTTCTCATGATAACATAATGTTATATGTCGAGTATGAGATGAAGATATAAGTAGAAACTAACAATAGCTAAGATTAAATACAATAATTTACTCAAAGTAGACGCACGAATAGCTAACACTGAAACACAAAACCAAGGAAATATCATGATGGATGTTCCCTATCCCGTTCGACGGTACATTCAACCTGGCCAGTGAGACGTCGAGAACAATTCAAACATTATATTACGTTTTGTTACATTTATAATACCAATAAGTATTATATACTTACGTCTATTTTATACAATGACAGACGTGGCTGCATCTACTACAACCGTGAATACGGAAATCCAAGTGGTGCCTGGTAAAAAAGGCACAACGAAGGACAAGAAAACCGATCGTCCAAAGTCAACGCATCCTACTACGGCTGTTATGGTGAATAATGCGATTCAGAATTTAAAGGAACGTGGCGGATCGTCACTGCAAGCAATTAAAAAGTACATATCTGCTACTTATAAGATTGATGGTGAGAAATTTTCTCCGTTCATTAAGAGGTACTTAAAGGCTAGCGTTACTGCTGGCACGCTTGTACAAACCAAAGGCAAGGGAGCTTCCGGCTCGTTCAAGTTGGCATCAAGTGCTGTTACAAGAAAACCAACAACACCAACTACTGTAAACAAAGCTAAAAAGGTCGCAGTGAAACCAGCACCAAAGCCAAAGGTCAAGGTAACAGAGAAAAAGACAACAAGTGTTCGTACAGAAACAAAGAAGTCTGCTGCTGCTGTTCCAGTTAAAACTGCGAAAACTAAGAAGACCACTGTTGTTGAGAAAAAGAAGCCTGTTGTACAAGTTGATAAATCAAAATCGCCCTCGAAGGCAAAAAGGACAGCGAAAGCGCCAACAAAGAAGCCAAAGTCTCCTAAACCGAAAACAACAAAGTCAAAAGTAGCAAAGAAGAAGGTTTCACCTAAAAAGAAATAAAACACATACATTGTTGTACGTGTGAAGTGTGAAAAATGATTCTCTCTCTGTTTGCAAACGGCCCTTTTCAGGGCCACAACATTAAATCATAAAGAATTTTAAGCATTATGTTTATTTACAAACATAGTATTCTGTATATATATGTATGTTTATTGTAGTAATATTTTATAAATATTATTAGATTTTGTTTTATATAAAGATTAATTCTACTGATCCAATGATACAGCACGTAAACACATGCATAATAAATACACACTTGTGTTATTGTATTTCCCTAGTCATAAACGATATATGTATGTATTTGTCAATTATATTGTACCTGCACAGGGATCAAGTAGTATTGTTGTCTACGTTAAATAATAAGGATTACTCACAGCATTACTAAATAAATTCTTTTGAACATTATTGGTGGCTCTGAAAAGAGCCGGTTTTGATAATAAAATGACGGACCGCAGACAAAACAAAACAGATTAACGAACTTTAAGCACGTTCACCACGAATGCGTCTTGCCAACTGTATATCCTTAGGCATAATTGTTACACGCTTGGCGTGAATAGCGCATAGGTTCGTATCTTCAAACAAACCAACGAGGTAAGCTTCACTGGCTTCTTGCAGGGCCATAACAGCAGAACTTTGGAAGCGCAAGTCTGTTTTAAAATCTTGCGCGATTTCACGAACAAGTCGCTGGAACGGAAGTTTTCTGATTAACAATTCGGTACTCTTCTGATAGCGACGAATTTCACGCAGCGCTACAGTACCAGGACGGTAACGATGCGGTTTCTTTACGCCACCGGTAGCTGGTGCACTCTTACGTGCTGCCTTAGTAGCAAGTTGTTTTCTTGGTGCTTTACCACCAGTCGATTTACGTGCAGTCTGCTTAGTACGTGCCATTTTCCGATGTCTCACAGTAGTAGTAGTTGTAGATTTTGTTGTTGTAACACAGCGCACGACGCTCAATACAGCAATGTGCGGGAAAAACTTTTGTGTTGTAGTATTTATAGGCGATGTCAGCGGGACGCGGGGTGAGTCACTGGTTCTCTAATCCTATTGGTTCGGACACTGTTTCACTGTCAGCTGGTGGGGGAAATAGATACTATTATAAATACAACCCGAGCGAAAGACTTTCTACCATTGCGGTTATCGCTAGCAAAGAATAACATTCAATTTTATCAACATGACCGGCAGAGGTAAAGGAGGCAAAGGTCTGGGAAAGGGTGGCGCCAAACGTCATCGTAAAGTGTTACGTGATAATATCCAGGGTATCACGAAACCAGCCATCAGACGTCTAGCCAGACGTGGTGGTGTCAAACGTATATCTGGTCTAATTTACGAAGAGACAAGAGGTGTGTTGAAGGTGTTCTTGGAAAATGTAATCAGAGATGCTGTTACATACACAGAGCACGCTAAAAGGAAAACTGTAACTGCCATGGATGTTGTGTACGCATTGAAACGTCAAGGACGTACACTATATGGTTTCGGTGGTTAAATTACGACACCTCTTATTTGTTTTGTATCTGAACGGCCCTTTTAAGGGCCACAAATTGAGATTATAAAAGAATTTGCTCCATTGTGCTATTTACATAATAATAAAATATTTATTGAATGTCAATTTTATGACAGAAATCACAACGACAATCTTGTTACTCTCAATTATTATTGATAATAAATATGTACAGTAAATATACATATATATATACTTTTCATGTATCGTTTTTATTCACATCATAATACTGTAATTTAAACAAGATGCTACTAACTATTATTGAAAAAAAAAATTATATATTACTACTAATATTAATAATGGATAAACTCTGTATTGAATAAAAATAATCAAAATTTTCTTTTATTACCTACTCGAATGAACTATACCGAGGCATGCTACCTGTTTATAATTAAAATTACATGTCAAATCACAAACATATTTCGTTAATTTACTTGCACAAGTATTTTGTGTGATATTATAATAATATGCAACTGTCAATAATAAGTCTAAAACACCAAATTATCGATGTAATTTGAAAACAATATTGAATCGTATTGTTTTAACAGGAGGGTTATTGTTGTTGTCATAGAATAACACTACATACTAGAAAATGAATGCATTATTAAAGAATTTGTCGTACTCGTTGAAATGGCACATATATGCTTTTATTCTTTTTTGAATGTTTTAGTGGCTCTGAAAAGAGCCGATTGTTTTGTTCACACAAAGTATAATAATTGTGAATGTGAAGTTATCAATCATTTACTTTGAACTTGTGTACTTAGTGACAGCCTTTGTACCTTCACTAACGGCGTGCTTGGCAAGTTCACCTGGAAGTAAAAGACGTACAGCCGTTTGTATTTCACGACTTGTAATTGTTGATCTCTTATTGTAGTGGGCCAAACGGGAAGCTTCTGCTGCAATACGCTCGAATATATCGTTGACGAAACTATTCATGATACTCATCGCTTTACTGGAAATACCAGTGTCCGGATGAACTTGTTTCAATACTTTGTAAATGTACATTGCGTAACTCTCCTTCCTGCGGCGTTTCTTTTTCTTGTCATCTTTCGAGATATTCTTCTGCGCCTTTCCGGCTTTTTTTGCTGCTTTTCCACTAGCTTTTGGTGGCATTTTTAATCACAAAGTTCACAATATGAGTAACACTATTAGCGCGGGCACATACAACAAACACTAATTGTCAAATGGAACTAATGCGGGTCGCACTAGGAGTGCTTGGATATTTCAGACAGGATCTGTCTTGCAGCAAACTCCGCCTACTTGTTTTAATGTTCACTGTATACCATTGCGTTGCACTGAAAGCGAGCTCGTGATTCGCTACACGTCTGTTACGGCTGCGAATACCAATGTAGCCATAAATATGTAAACGAAACATTATTTTACACACTATACATTCAACGTTCGTGCTAGACGTTACTACAGTTTATTAACAACGATACAATATGTCTGGTCGCGGTAAAGGTGGCAAAGTCAAGGGGAAGGCAAAGAGCAGATCAAATCGTGCTGGACTTCAATTTCCAGTCGGTCGTATACACAGACTTTTACGCAAAGGCAACTATGCTGAGCGTGTTGGTGCTGGAGCCCCTGTGTATCTGGCTGCCGTGATGGAATATTTGGCTGCTGAAGTTCTCGAACTTGCTGGTAACGCTGCCCGTGACAACAAGAAAACTAGGATCATTCCGCGTCATCTGCAATTGGCGATTCGTAACGATGAAGAATTAAACAAACTATTATCCGGTGTTACTATCGCTCAAGGTGGTGTTTTACCGAATATTCAAGCTGTGTTATTGCCAAAGAAGACAGAAAAATCAACATAAATGTTTTAACACACAAAAATTAATAAATAGAACGGTCCTTTTCAGGACCACAAATACAATACAAGATGAATTTACAGTTCAATAATATGCTAAGTTAAAAACAAATGCGAACAAACAATATTCAATGTTAAAATATTTTGAATTCATCAAGAATGAAAACGAACAATATCGAAATAAAAGACAACAACCCGTCTCCATAGTTACCTGCAACGTTAAATAACATATATCAATCGGTTGACAAACAAAGCAGACTACTTACCATAAAAGCATTGATCTTTTGTTCCTATGTTTCGAGATTGAAAAATAAAACAGCAGAATATTAAACATGTATGCGCAAATATTTACTTCTGTTGACAAAATACAAAGCAAAACTGTCATCACCTTACTTACCCGTAATGTTACAATATGTACGTGTATGTAGGTATTAATAATTTATTAAATAAAATAAATTAATATTTACGTAATGCTAAAAGCACGATGTTTTAATTGTATGCCTTTTGAAATATGGTATATACACATTACGAAATGTAGGTTCAATTGAAGATTGAAATTAAAATTATTTGCCATCTATATATGGATAAAACAAAAGTTATGTATGGCACAACAAGATTCAAACGTAATCTAACTTTTTAACAATAGCTGTCGCTGTTAGACAGTTGATGTTATAATAGTTCTTAAATTTTGCTACCAGTCGGTATGAATGGATGGTGCCATCTGCAGTTTAAAAGCAATAACTTAACACCTCGCTATATGTATGATTTTGTATGAATTTATTTGAAATAATACGGTAATAAAGCTTTCAATTATCTCTTATAAGATGTGCGTTTGTATATTATCGATAATTATTACTGACAATGAATATCAAGTATATCTTCAAACAACGTTCGCGGTTTTACTGATAATAATGTAACCCTAGCCAATGGCAGTGTTGTGAAACAACAGAACCTTTTTTTTTGTTATTATTAAATGGCATATGATATTAATTGTACACTGTATTCACCTTATAAACTAGGTTTGCACTGTAATCGCACAACACTAATATTGCAGGCAAATATAACAAACATTTGGGAGCACTGAAATTTTTTCAATAACTGTATCGAAGTAACGTAGGTACCCAACTGTCTTGTTTACAATCTGACCGCACACTACGGTTCAAACAATGACAGTGTTTTGCCGCTAGTTGCAGCAATCGTATTCTATACACACTAACCGACAAATACGTTTATTAAACAAACAATATCGCATCTGTTTTGTAGTGTTCAAGTTATATTATAGATAAGTAAATAAAAAATAAACTATAGTCTATCTATTGAGACAACCGATTCACGGTCAACCTTAACATTCACGTTTATTAAAGTTATGAGCAAAAAGTATTAATCTACCTATGTGTTGTACACGTAAAGCGTTGACAGTTATTGGTAAAGTAATGTTATGATTGCTTATGTTACAGAATAATTCTATATTAACTCTATTTTTTAGCACTGAACATTGTTAACTATAGTATATATATATATATATATATATATATATATATATATATATATATATATATATATATATATATATATATCGTTAGTTATAAACATATATTTCAAAATGTTTGTACCTAGAATATCATATTAAGAAATTACAAAGAAATGAGTAAATATTTCAAAATTTTCTTAATAAAACTATAAATTTGTATACCCGTTCATTGTGTATAATCATATCGTGAAAGCATACGAAAAAAATTCACATTGTTACATTAACATTTAATAAAGTTATAAGCAAAAGAATTTATGAATGCGTTATGCACGTAAAGCGGCGATAGTCACTGGTGAAGTAATATTATGATTGCTTATATTACAAAATAAGGCCATATTAACACCATTTTATTTTTACTGAATATTATTAACTATAGTATCACATATATCGAAAAGCAAACAGCAAGTCGATATCTTTTTCCAAACTTTAGTTATACACATTTTTCTAAAAGTTCGTACCAAAAATATGTGAAATGACAAACAAATGTTAATATTTCAAAATTTTCGTAATAAAACACTAAAATTTTATGCTGGATTATGACGTGTGATCATACTGTAAAAGCACCCGAACAATTTCACATTGATACATTAACATTTCGTAAAGTTATACAGAAAAATACTATAAATGTGATGTTACATCGAAGCGAGCGCCGGTACGTATCTAGTTTGTTATAAGTTACATACGATCCGCTGGTCAATTTTGAAGTACCCAACTTTATTTAAAATGGAATTTTCCGTTGTTCTTCGCGTGCGGTGAAACACTAATATTATAACGTTCATAGTAGATTTTTCTTATGACTTACACCGTGTAACTGTGATTTTGTGAGTTTAGAATATTTGTTTTAATTCCATTATAATAACGCATGTAAAAGTAATCGAATATGACGCGTCATTATTATCTAGTGATATTGCGCGTTAATGATTGGAAATTGCTTGTATCGATGACTATATGTGATTTAAAAAAAAAATAAATATGGTACATATACACAACTAACGAAACCTACATGTAACTGATGGTTGGCATTAAAAATATCTGTCGCTGTTATATAGCACATCTGTATGGGTAAACAAAAAGATATATGTATGGCAGATCTTCAATCAAACCTAGTCTAACTTTTTAACAATTGTCGCCGCTGTTTGGCATTTGATGTTATAATAGTTCATACCTTCGCTACTACTAGTCGTTATTATTGAGCGCGTTGGTTGCCCTCTATGTTCCAAAAGCAATAGCTTAACACATCACTATATGACATACACATATCTGTATGGCAGTATCAAAATAGAGAATACTAATGAATAAGAATGATTTTCGTAGCGTGCCATGAGAATTTTATATAAAACAATTGCAACTAAATGTATGCATGTTTAGTACATGCAAAACAATTGTAAAACAGTAACAAATTTTGTACTGTAAACTGAAAACGTACACCAATAATTGGTGTAAAAAACAATTAATGTTTTTTTTTTCTATTCTTTTATTCATCAAATATTGTTGCATTTCAATTGTTTTGCATATACATAACATAGTTAGATGAAATTTTCATGGCACACTACGAAAATGATTGTTTTTACATACACACTTACTAGTTCGCTATGCAGGAGGTAATAAAATTATGAAATAAATGTAAATATACACCATCGATGCGTAGATTATCGCGATAATATTCACAATATTTGTTAAAATACAGTATATTTGTATAAATATTTGTTGGCGATAGACAAAATATAGAATAATTAAAATGTTTTCATTCCTATAGTAACTACAAGCCCCACACGGGGAAACAATAAACGGCTTTATTCTGAGAGAACCGAAATATTATACAACAAACAGATGTTTAGTCGATTACAAACGTACATCGGTGAATCATTTTCAATGTTTAAAATATTTGTATATAGTCCTATTTGTATTGTTTTGGTGTTTAAACAAAAAAAGTGTCAGGTAGTTGTCTATTCATGAACAAGTTAGCGATGCATTTGTTTGTAAATATATCAATATAGACGGTTTCAAAGCATTTCTCATGATAACATAATGTTATATGTCGAGTATGAGATGAAGATATAAGTAGAAACTAACAATAGCTAAGATTAAATACAATAATTTACTCAAAGTAGACGCACGAATAGCTAACACTGAAACACAAAACCAAGGAAATATCATGATGGATGTTCCCTATCCCGTTCGACGGTACATTCAACCTGGCCAGTGAGACGTCGAGAACAATTCAAACATTATATTACGTTTTGTTACATTTATAATACCAATAAGTATTATATACTTACGTCTATTTTATACAATGACAGACGTGGCTGCATCTACTACAACCGTGAATACGGAAATCCAAGTGGTGCCTGGTAAAAAAGGCACAACGAAGGACAAGAAAACCGATCGTCCAAAGTCAACGCATCCTACTACGGCTGTTATGGTGAATAATGCGATTCAGAATTTAAAGGAACGTGGCGGATCGTCACTGCAAGCAATTAAAAAGTACATATCTGCTACTTATAAGATTGATGGTGAGAAATTTTCTCCGTTCATTAAGAGGTACTTAAAGGCTAGCGTTACTGCTGGCACGCTTGTACAAACCAAAGGCAAGGGAGCTTCCGGCTCGTTCAAGTTGGCATCAAGTGCTGTTACAAGAAAACCAACAACACCAACTACTGTAAACAAAGCTAAAAAGGTCGCAGTGAAACCAGCACCAAAGCCAAAGGTCAAGGTAACAGAGAAAAAGACAACAAGTGTTCGTACAGAAACAAAGAAGTCTGCTGCTGCTGTTCCAGTTAAAACTGCGAAAACTAAGAAGACCACTGTTGTTGAGAAAAAGAAGCCTGTTGTACAAGTTGATAAATCAAAATCGCCCTCGAAGGCAAAAAGGACAGCGAAAGCGCCAACAAAGAAGCCAAAGTCTCCTAAACCGAAAACAACAAAGTCAAAAGTAGCAAAGAAGAAGGTTTCACCTAAAAAGAAATAAAACACATACATTGTTGTACGTGTGAAGTGTGAAAAATGATTCTCTCTCTGTTTGCAAACGGCCCTTTTCAGGGCCACAACATTAAATCATAAAGAATTTTAAGCATTATGTTTATTTACAAACATAGTATTCTGTATATATATGTATGTTTATTGTAGTAATATTTTATAAATATTATTAGATTTTGTTTTATATAAAGATTAATTCTACTGATCCAATGATACAGCACGTAAACACATGCATAATAAATACACACTTGTGTTATTGTATTTCCCTAGTCATAAACGATATATGTATGTATTTGTCAATTATATTGTACCTGCACAGGGATCAAGTAGTATTGTTGTCTACGTTAAATAATAAGGATTACTCACAGCATTACTAAATAAATTCTTTTGAACATTATTGGTGGCTCTGAAAAGAGCCGGTTTTGATAATAAAATGACGGACCGCAGACAAAACAAAACAGATTAACGAACTTTAAGCACGTTCACCACGAATGCGTCTTGCCAACTGTATATCCTTAGGCATAATTGTTACACGCTTGGCGTGAATAGCGCATAGGTTCGTATCTTCAAACAAACCAACGAGGTAAGCTTCACTGGCTTCTTGCAGGGCCATAACAGCAGAACTTTGGAAGCGCAAGTCTGTTTTAAAATCTTGCGCGATTTCACGAACAAGTCGCTGGAACGGAAGTTTTCTGATTAACAATTCGGTACTCTTCTGATAGCGACGAATTTCACGCAGCGCTACAGTACCAGGACGGTAACGATGCGGTTTCTTTACGCCACCGGTAGCTGGTGCACTCTTACGTGCTGCCTTAGTAGCAAGTTGTTTTCTTGGTGCTTTACCACCAGTCGATTTACGTGCAGTCTGCTTAGTACGTGCCATTTTCCGATGTCTCACAGTAGTAGTAGTTGTAGATTTTGTTGTTGTAACACAGCGCACGACGCTCAATACAGCAATGTGCGGGAAAAACTTTTGTGTTGTAGTATTTATAGGCGATGTCAGCGGGACGCGGGGTGAGTCACTGGTTCTCTAATCCTATTGGTTCGGACACTGTTTCACTGTCAGCTGGTGGGGGAAATAGATACTATTATAAATACAACCCGAGCGAAAGACTTTCTACCATTGCGGTTATCGCTAGCAAAGAATAACATTCAATTTTATCAACATGACCGGCAGAGGTAAAGGAGGCAAAGGTCTGGGAAAGGGTGGCGCCAAACGTCATCGTAAAGTGTTACGTGATAATATCCAGGGTATCACGAAACCAGCCATCAGACGTCTAGCCAGACGTGGTGGTGTCAAACGTATATCTGGTCTAATTTACGAAGAGACAAGAGGTGTGTTGAAGGTGTTCTTGGAAAATGTAATCAGAGATGCTGTTACATACACAGAGCACGCTAAAAGGAAAACTGTAACTGCCATGGATGTTGTGTACGCATTGAAACGTCAAGGACGTACACTATATGGTTTCGGTGGTTAAATTACGACACCTCTTATTTGTTTTGTATCTGAACGGCCCTTTTAAGGGCCACAAATTGAGATTATAAAAGAATTTGCTCCATTGTGCTATTTACATAATAATAAAATATTTATTGAATGTCAATTTTATGACAGAAATCACAACGACAATCTTGTTACTCTCAATTATTATTGATAATAAATATGTACAGTAAATATACATATATATATACTTTTCATGTATCGTTTTTATTCACATCATAATACTGTAATTTAAACAAGATGCTACTAACTATTATTGAAAAAAAAAATTATATATTACTACTAATATTAATAATGGATAAACTCTGTATTGAATAAAAATAATCAAAATTTTCTTTTATTACCTACTCGAATGAACTATACCGAGGCATGCTACCTGTTTATAATTAAAATTACATGTCAAATCACAAACATATTTCGTTAATTTACTTGCACAAGTATTTTGTGTGATATTATAATAATATGCAACTGTCAATAATAAGTCTAAAACACCAAATTATCGATGTAATTTGAAAACAATATTGAATCGTATTGTTTTAACAGGAGGGTTATTGTTGTTGTCATAGAATAACACTACATACTAGAAAATGAATGCATTATTAAAGAATTTGTCGTACTCGTTGAAATGGCACATATATGCTTTTATTCTTTTTTGAATGTTTTAGTGGCTCTGAAAAGAGCCGATTGTTTTGTTCACACAAAGTATAATAATTGTGAATGTGAAGTTATCAATCATTTACTTTGAACTTGTGTACTTAGTGACAGCCTTTGTACCTTCACTAACGGCGTGCTTGGCAAGTTCACCTGGAAGTAAAAGACGTACAGCCGTTTGTATTTCACGACTTGTAATTGTTGATCTCTTATTGTAGTGGGCCAAACGGGAAGCTTCTGCTGCAATACGCTCGAATATATCGTTGACGAAACTATTCATGATACTCATCGCTTTACTGGAAATACCAGTGTCCGGATGAACTTGTTTCAATACTTTGTAAATGTACATTGCGTAACTCTCCTTCCTGCGGCGTTTCTTTTTCTTGTCATCTTTCGAGATATTCTTCTGCGCCTTTCCGGCTTTTTTTGCTGCTTTTCCACTAGCTTTTGGTGGCATTTTTAATCACAAAGTTCACAATATGAGTAACACTATTAGCGCGGGCACATACAACAAACACTAATTGTCAAATGGAACTAATGCGGGTCGCACTAGGAGTGCTTGGATATTTCAGACAGGATCTGTCTTGCAGCAAACTCCGCCTACTTGTTTTAATGTTCACTGTATACCATTGCGTTGCACTGAAAGCGAGCTCGTGATTCGCTACACGTCTGTTACGGCTGCGAATACCAATGTAGCCATAAATATGTAAACGAAACATTATTTTACACACTATACATTCAACGTTCGTGCTAGACGTTACTACAGTTTATTAACAACGATACAATATGTCTGGTCGCGGTAAAGGTGGCAAAGTCAAGGGGAAGGCAAAGAGCAGATCAAATCGTGCTGGACTTCAATTTCCAGTCGGTCGTATACACAGACTTTTACGCAAAGGCAACTATGCTGAGCGTGTTGGTGCTGGAGCCCCTGTGTATCTGGCTGCCGTGATGGAATATTTGGCTGCTGAAGTTCTCGAACTTGCTGGTAACGCTGCCCGTGACAACAAGAAAACTAGGATCATTCCGCGTCATCTGCAATTGGCGATTCGTAACGATGAAGAATTAAACAAACTATTATCCGGTGTTACTATCGCTCAAGGTGGTGTTTTACCGAATATTCAAGCTGTGTTATTGCCAAAGAAGACAGAAAAATCAACATAAATGTTTTAACACACAAAAATTAATAAATAGAACGGTCCTTTTCAGGACCACAAATACAATACAAGATGAATTTACAGTTCAATAATATGCTAAGTTAAAAACAAATGCGAACAAACAATATTCAATGTTAAAATATTTTGAATTCATCAAGAATGAAAACGAACAATATCGAAATAAAAGACAACAACCCGTCTCCATAGTTACCTGCAACGTTAAATAACATATATCAATCGGTTGACAAACAAAGCAGACTACTTACCATAAAAGCATTGATCTTTTGTTCCTATGTTTCGAGATTGAAAAATAAAACAGCAGAATATTAAACATGTATGCGCAAATATTTACTTCTGTTGACAAAATACAAAGCAAAACTGTCATCACCTTACTTACCCGTAATGTTACAATATGTACGTGTATGTAGGTATTAATAATTTATTAAATAAAATAAATTAATATTTACGTAATGCTAAAAGCACGATGTTTTAATTGTATGCCTTTTGAAATATGAATAAATATGGTATATACACATTACGAAATGTAGGTTCAATTGAAGATTGAAATTAAAATTATTTGCCATCTATATATGGATAAAACAAAAGTTATGTATGGCACAACAAGATTCAAACGTAATCTAACTTTTTAACAATAGCTGTCGCTGTTAGACAGTTGATGTTATAATAGTTCTTAAATTTTGCTACCAGTCGGTATGAATGGATGGTGCCATCTGCAGTTTAAAAGCAATAACTTAACACCTCGCTATATGTATGATTTTGTATGAATTTATTTGAAATAATACGGTAATAAAGCTTTCAATTATCTCTTATAAGATGTGCGTTTGTATATTATCGATAATTATTACTGACAATGAATATCAAGTATATCTTCAAACAACGTTCGCGGTTTTACTGATAATAATGTAACCCTAGCCAATGGCAGTGTTGTGAAACAACAGAACCTTTTTTTTTGTTATTATTAAATGGCATATGATATTAATTGTACACTGTATTCACCTTATAAACTAGGTTTGCACTGTAATCGCACAACACTAATATTGCAGGCAAATATAACAAACATTTGGGAGCACTGAAATTTTTTCAATAACTGTATCGAAGTAACGTAGGTACCCAACTGTCTTGTTTACAATCTGACCGCACACTACGGTTCAAACAATGACAGTGTTTTGCCGCTAGTTGCAGCAATCGTATTCTATACACACTAACCGACAAATACGTTTATTAAACAAACAATATCGCATCTGTTTTGTAGTGTTCAAGTTATATTATAGATAAGTAAATAAAAAATAAACTATAGTCTATCTATTGAGACAACCGATTCACGGTCAACCTTAACATTCACGTTTATTAAAGTTATGAGCAAAAAGTATTAATCTACCTATGTGTTGTACACGTAAAGCGTTGACAGTTACTGGTAAAGTAATGTTATGATTGCTTATGTTACAGAATAATTCTATATTAACTCTATTTTTTAGCACTGAACATTGTTAACTATAGTATTATATATATATATATATATATATATATATATATATATATATATATATATATATATATATATATATATATATATTATCGTTAGTTATAAACATATATTTCAAAATGTTTGTACCTAGAATATCATATTAAG
The DNA here is from genome assembly GCA_963422195.1 of Carabus problematicus. Classification (NCBI taxonomy): domain Eukaryota; kingdom Metazoa; phylum Arthropoda; class Insecta; order Coleoptera; family Carabidae; genus Carabus; species Carabus problematicus. Next base: position 5,103,803 of record OY728580.1, read on the forward strand.
AAATTACAAAGAAATGAGTAAATATTTCAAAATTTTCTTAATAAAACTATAAATTTGTATACCCGTTCATTGTGTATAATCATATCGTGAAAGCATACGAAAAAAATTCACATTGTTACATTAACATTTAATAAAGTTATAAGCAAAAGAATTTATGAATGCGTTATGCACGTAAAGCGGCGATAGTCACTGGTGAAGTAATATTATGATTGCTTATATTACAAAATAAGGCCATATTAACACCATTTTATTTTTACTGAATATTATTAACTATAGTATCACATATATCGAAAAGCAAACAGCAAGTCGATATCTTTTTCCAAACTTTAGTTATACACATTTTTCTAAAAGTTCGTACCAAAAATATGTGAAATGACAAACAAATGTTAATATTTCAAAATTTTCGTAATAAAACACTAAAATTTTATGCTGGATTATGACGTGTGATCATACTGTAAAAGCACCCGAACAATTTCACATTGATACATTAACATTTCGTAAAGTTATACAGAAAAATACTATAAATGTGATGTTACATCGAAGCGAGCGCCGGTACGTATCTAGTTTGTTATAAGTTACATACGATCCGCTGGTCAATTTTGAAGTACCCAACTTTATTTAAAATGGAATTTTCCGTTGTTCTTCGCGTGCGGTGAAACACTAATATTATAACGTTCATAGTAGATTTTTCTTATGACTTACACCGTGTAACTGTGATTTTGTGAGTTTAGAATATTTGTTTTAATTCCATTATAATAACGCATGTAAAAGTAATCGAATATGACGCGTCATTATTATCTAGTGATATTGCGCGTTAATGATTGGAAATTGCTTGTATCGATGACTATATGTGATTTAAAAAAAAAAAAAATATGGTACATATACACAACTAACGAAACCTACATGTAACTGATGGTTGGCATTAAAAATATCTGTCGCTGTTATATAGCACATCTGTATGGGTAAACAAAAAGATATATGTATGGCAGATCTTCAATCAAACCTAGTCTAACTTTTTAACAATTGTCGCCGCTGTTTGGCATTTGATGTTATAATAGTTCATACCTTCGCTACTACTAGTCGTTATTATTGAGCGCGTTGGTTGCCCTCTATGTTCCAAAAGCAATAGCTTAACACATCACTATATGACATACACATATCTGTATGGCAGTATCAAAATAGAGAATACTAATGAATAAGAATGATTTTCGTAGCGTGCCATGAGAATTTTATATAAAACAATTGCAACTAAATGTATGCATGTTTAGTACATGCAAAACAATTGTAAAACAGTAACAAATTTTGTACTGTAAACTGAAAACGTACACCAATAATTGGTGTAAAAAACAATTAATGTTTTTTTTTTCTATTCTTTTATTCATCAAATATTGTTGCATTTCAATTGTTTTGCATATACATAACATAGTTAGATGAAATTTTCATGGCACACTACGAAAATGATTGTTTTTACATACACACTTACTAGTTCGCTATGCAGGAGGTAATAAAATTATGAAATAAATGTAAATATACACCATCGATGCGTAGATTATCGCGATAATATTCACAATATTTGTTAAAATACAGTATATTTGTATAAATATTTGTTGGCGATAGACAAAATATAGAATAATTAAAATGTTTTCATTCCTATAGTAACTACAAGCCCCACACGGGGAAACAATAAACGGCTTTATTCTGAGAGAACCGAAATATTATACAACAAACAGATGTTTAGTCGATTACAAACGTACATCGGTGAATCATTTTCAATGTTTAAAATATTTGTATATAGTCCTATTTGTATTGTTTTGGTGTTTAAACAAAAAAAGTGTCAGGTAGTTGTCTATTCATGAACAAGTTAGCGATGCATTTGTTTGTAAATATATCAATATAGACGGTTTCAAAGCATTTCTCATGATAACATAATGTTATATGTCGAGTATGAGATGAAGATATAAGTAGAAACTAACAATAGCTATGATTAAATACAATAATTTACTCAAAGTAGACGCACGAATAGCTAACACTGAAACACAAAACCAAGGAAATATCATGATGGATGTTCCCTATCCCGTTCGACGATACATTCAACCTGGCCAGTGAGACGTCGAGAACAATTCAAACATTATATTACGTTTTGTTACATTTATAATACCAATAAGTATTATATACTTACGTCTCTTTTATACAATGACAGACGTGGCTGCATCTACTACAACCGTGAATACGGAAATCCAAGTGGTGCCTGGTAAAAAAGGCACAACGAAGGACAAGAAAACCGATCGTCCAAAGTCAACGCATCCTACTACGGCTGTTATGGTGAATAATGCGATTCAGAATTTAAAGGAACGTGGCGGATCGTCACTGCAAGCAATTAAAAAGTACATATCTGCTACTTATAAGATTGATGGTGAGAAATTTTCTCCGTTCATTAAGAGGTACTTAAAGGCTAGCGTTACTGCTGGCACGCTTGTACAAACCAAAGGCAAGGGAGCTTCCGGCTCGTTCAAGTTGGCATCAAGTGCTGTTACAAGAAAACCAACAACACCAACTACTGTAAACAAAGCTAAAAAGGTCGCAGTGAAACCAGCACCAAAGCCAAAGGTCAAGGTAACAGAGAAAAAGACAACAAGTGTTCGTACAGAAACAAAGAAGTCTGCTGCTGCTGTTCCAGTTAAAACTGCGAAAACTAAGAAGACCACTGTTGTTGAGAAAAAGAAGCCTGTTGTACAAGTTGATAAATCAAAATCGCCCTCGAAGGCAAAAAGGACAGCGAAAGCGCCAACAAAGAAGCCAAAGTCTCCTAAACCGAAAACAACAAAGTCAAAAGTAGCAAAGAAGAAGGTTTCACCTAAAAAGAAATAAAACACATACATTGTTGTACGTGTGAAGTGTGAAAAATGATTCTCTCTCTGTTTGCAAACGGCCCTTTTCAGGGCCACAACATTAAATCATAAAGAATTTTAAGCATTATGTTTATTTACAAACATAGTATTCTGTATATATATGTATGTTTATTGTAGTAATATTTTATAAATATTATTAGATTTTGTTTTATATAAAGATTAATTCTACTGATCCAATGATACAGCACGTAAACACATGCATAATAAATACACACTTGTGTTATTGTATTTCCCTAGTCATAAACGATATATGTATGTATTTGTCAATTATATTGTACCTGCACAGGGATTAAGTAGTATTGTTGTCTACGTTAAATAATAAGGATTACTCACAGCATTACTAAATAAATTCTTTTGAACATTATTGGTGGCTCTGAAAAGAGCCGGTTTTGATAATAAAATGACGGACCGCAGACAAAACAAAACAGATTAACGAACTTTAAGCACGTTCACCACGAATGCGTCTTGCCAACTGTATATCCTTAGGCATAATTGTTACACGCTTGGCGTGAATAGCGCATAGGTTCGTATCTTCAAACAAACCAACGAGGTAAGCTTCACTGGCTTCTTGCAGGGCCATAACAGCAGAACTTTGGAAGCGCAAGTCTGTTTTAAAATCTTGCGCGATTTCACGAACAAGTCGCTGGAACGGAAGTTTTCTGATTAACAATTCGGTACTCTTCTGATAGCGACGAATTTCACGCAGCGCTACAGTACCAGGACGGTAACGATGCGGTTTCTTTACGCCACCGGTAGCTGGTGCACTCTTACGTGCTGCCTTAGTAGCAAGTTGTTTTCTTGGTGCTTTACCACCAGTCGATTTACGTGCAGTCTGCTTAGTACGTGCCATTTTCCGATGTCTCACAGTAGTAGTAGTTGTAGATTTTGTTGTTGTAACACAGCGCACGACGCTCAATACAGCAATGTGCGGGAAAAACTTTTGTGTTGTAGTATTTATAGGCGATGTCAGCGGGACGCGGGGTGAGTCACTGGTTCTCTAATCCTATTGGTTCGGACACTGTTTCACTGTCAGCTGGTGGGGGAAATAGATACTATTATAAATACAACCCGAGCGAAAGACTTTCTACCATTGCGGTTATCGCTAGCAAAGAATAACATTCAATTTTATCAACATGACCGGCAGAGGTAAAGGAGGCAAAGGTCTGGGAAAGGGTGGCGCCAAACGTCATCGTAAAGTGTTACGTGATAATATCCAGGGTATCACGAAACCAGCCATCAGACGTCTAGCAGACGTGGTGGTGTCAAACGTATATCTGGTCTAATTTACGAAGAGACAAGAGGTGTGTTGAAGGTGTTCTTGGAAAATGTAATCAGAGATGCTGTTACATACACAGAGCACGCTAAAAGGAAAACTGTAACTGCCATGGATGTTGTGTACGCATTGAAACGTCAAGGACGTACACTATATGGTTTCGGTGGTTAAATTACGACACCTCTTATTTGTTTTGTATCTGAACGGCCCTTTTAAGGGCCACAAATTGAGATTATAAAAGAATTTGCTCCATTGTGCTATTTACATAATAATAAAATATTTATTGAATGTCAATTTTATGACAGAAATCACAACGACAATCTTGTTACTCTCAATTATTATTGATAATAAATATGTACAGTAAATATACATATATATACTTTTCATGTATCGTTTTTATTCACATCATAATACTGTAATTTAAACAAGATGCTACTAACTATTATTGAAAAAAAAAATTATATATTACTACTAATATTAATAATGGATAAACTCTGTATTGAATAAAAATAATCAAAATTTTCTTTTATTACCTACTCGAATGAACTATACCGAGGCATGCTACCTGTTTATAATTAAAATTACATGTCAAATCACAAACATATTTCGTTAATTTACTTGCACAAGTATTTTGTGTGATATTATAATAATATGCAACTGTCAATAATAAGTCTAAAACACCAAATTATCGATGTAATTTGAAAACAATATTGAATCGTATTGTTTTAACAGGAGGGTTATTGTTGTTGTCATAGAATAACACTACATACTAGAAAATGAATGCATTATTAAAGAATTTGTCGTACTCGTTGAAATGGCACATATATGCTTTTATTCTTTTTTGAATGTTTTAGTGGCTCTGAAAAGAGCCGATTGTTTTGTTCACACAAAGTATAATAATTGTGAATGTGAAGTTATCAATCATTTACTTTGAACTTGTGTACTTAGTGACAGCCTTTGTACCTTCACTAACGGCGTGCTTGGCAAGTTCACCTGGAAGTAAAAGACGTACAGCCGTTTGTATTTCACGACTTGTAATTGTTGATCTCTTATTGTAGTGGGCCAAACGGGAAGCTTCTGCTGCAATACGCTCGAATATATCGTTGACGAAACTATTCATGATACTCATCGCTTTACTGGAAATACCAGTGTCCGGATGAACTTGTTTCAATACTTTGTAAATGTACATTGCGTAACTCTCCTTCCTGCGGCGTTTCTTTTTCTTGTCATCTTTCGAGATATTCTTCTGCGCCTTTCCGGCTTTTTTTGCTGCTTTTCCACTAGCTTTTGGTGGCATTTTTAATCACAAAGTTCACAATATGAGTAACACTATTAGCGCGGGCACATACAACAAACACTAATTGTCAAATGGAACTAATGCGGGTCGCACTAGGAGTGCTTGGATATTTCAGACAGGATCTGTCTTGCAGCAAACTCCGCCTACTTGTTTTAATGTTCACTGTATACCATTGCGTTGCACTGAAAGCGAGCTCGTGATTCGCTACACGTCTGTTACGGCTGCGAATACCAATGTAGCCATAAATATGTAAACGAAACATTATTTTACACACTATACATTCAACGTTCGTGCTAGACGTTACTACAGTTTATTAACAACGATACAATATGTCTGGTCGCGGTAAAGGTGGCAAAGTCAAGGGGAAGGCAAAGAGCAGATCAAATCGTGCTGGACTTCAATTTCCAGTCGGTCGTATACACAGACTTTTACGCAAAGGCAACTATGCTGAGCGTGTTGGTGCTGGAGCCCCTGTGTATCTGGCTGCCGTGATGGAATATTTGGCTGCTGAAGTTCTCGAACTTGCTGGTAACGCTGCCCGTGACAACAAGAAAACTAGGATCATTCCGCGTCATCTGCAATTGGCGATTCGTAACGATGAAGAATTAAACAAACTATTATCCGGTGTTACTATCGCTCAAGGTGGTGTTTTACCGAATATTCAAGCTGTGTTATTGCCAAAGAAGACAGAAAAATCAACATAAATGTTTTAACACACAAAAATTAATAAATAGAACGGTCCTTTTCAGGACCACAAATACAATACAAGATGAATTTACAGTTCAATAATATGCTAAGTTAAAAACAAATGCGAACAAACAATATTCAATGTTAAAATATTTTGAATTCATCAAGAATGAAAACGAACAATATCGAAATAAAAGACAACAACCCGTCTCCATAGTTACCTGCAACGTTAAATAACATATATCAATCGGTTGACAAACAAAGCAGACTACTTACCATAAAAGCATTGATCTTTTGTTCCTATGTTTCGAGATTGAAAAATAAAACAGCAGAATATTAAACATGTATGCGCAAATATTTACTTCTGTTGACAAAATACAAAGCAAAACTGTCATCACCTTACTTACCCGTAATGTTACAATATGTACGTGTATGTAGGTATTAATAATTTATTAAATAAAATAAATTAATATTTACGTAATGCTAAAAGCACGATGTTTTAATTGTATGCCTTTTGAAATATGAATAAATATGGTATATACACATTACGAAATGTAGGTTCAATTGAAGATTGAAATTAAAATTATTTGCCATCTATATATGGATAAAACAAAAGTTATGTATGGCACAACAAGATTCAAACGTAATCTAACTTTTTAACAATAGCTGTCGCTGTTAGACAGTTGATGTTATAATAGTTCTTAAATTTTGCTACCAGTCGGTATGAATGGATGGTGCCATCTGCAGTTTAAAAGCAATAACTTAACACCTCGCTATATGTATGATTTTGTATGAATTTATTTGAAATAATACGGTAATAAAGCTTTCAATTATCTCTTATAAGATGTGCGTTTGTATATTATCGATAATTATTACTGACAATGAATATCAAGTATATCTTCAAACAACGTTCGCGGTTTTACTGATAATAATGTAACCCTAGCCAATGGCAGTGTTGTGAAACAACAGAACCTTTTTTTTTGTTATTATTAAATGGCATATGATATTAATTGTACACTGTATTCACCTTATAAACTAGGTTTGCACTGTAATCGCACAACACTAATATTGCAGGCAAATATAACAAACATTTGGGAGCACTGAAATTTTTTCAATAACTGTATCGAAGTAACGTAGGTACCCAACTGTCTTGTTTACAATCTGACCGCACACTACGGTTCAAACAATGACAGTGTTTTGCCGCTAGTTGCAGCAATCGTATTCTATACACACTAACCGACAAATACGTTTATTAAACAAACAATATCGCATCTGTTTTGTAGTGTTCAAGTTATATTATAGATAAGTAAATAAAAAATAAACTATAGTCTATCTATTGAGACAACCGATTCACGGTCAACCTTAACATTCACGTTTATTAAAGTTATGAGCAAAAAGTATTAATCTACCTATGTGTTGTACACGTAAAGCGTTGACAGTTACTGGTAAAGTAATGTTATGATTGCTTATGTTACAGAATAATTCTATATTAACTCTATTTTTTAGCACTGAACATTGTTAACTATAGTATTATATATATATATATATATATATATATATATATATATATATATATATATATATATATATATATATATATATATTATCGTTAGTTATAAACATATATTTCAAAATGTTTGTACCTAGAATATCATATTAAGAAATTACAAAGAAATGAGTAAATATTTCAAAATTTTCTTAATAAAACTATAAATTTGTATACCCGTTCATTGTGTATAATCATATCGTGAAAGCATACGAAAAAAATTCACATTGTTACATTAACATTTAATAAAGTTATAAGCAAAAGAATTTATGAATGCGTTATGCACGTAAAGCGGCGATAGTCACTGGTGAAGTAATATTATGATTGCTTATATTACAAAATAAGGCCATATTAACACCATTTTATTTTTACTGAATATTATTAACTATAGTATCACATATATCGAAAAGCAAACAGCAAGTCGATATCTTTTTCCAAACTTTAGTTATACACATTTTTCTAAAAGTTCGTACCAAAAATATGTGAAATGACAAACAAATGTTAATATTTCAAAATTTTCGTAATAAAACACTAAAATTTTATGCTGGATTATGACGTGTGATCATACTGTAAAAGCACCCGAACAATTTCACATTGATACATTAACATTTCGTAAAGTTATACAGAAAAATACTATAAATGTGATGTTACATCGAAGCGAGCGCCGGTACGTATCTAGTTTGTTATAAGTTACATACGATCCGCTGGTCAATTTTGAAGTACCCAACTTTATTTAAAATGGAATTTTCCGTTGTTCTTCGCGTGCGGTGAAACACTAATATTATAACGTTCATAGTAGATTTTTCTTATGACTTACACCGTGTAACTGTGATTTTGTGAGTTTAGAATATTTGTTTTAATTCCATTATAATAACGCATGTAAAAGTAATCGAATATGACGCGTCATTATTATCTAGTGATATTGCGCGTTAATGATTGGAAATTGCTTGTATCGATGACTATATGTGATTTAAAAAAAAAAAAAATATGGTACATATACACAACTAACGAAACCTACATGTAACTGATGGTTGGCATTAAAAATATCTGTCGCTGTTATATAGCACATCTGTATGGGTAAACAAAAAGATATATGTATGGCAGATCTTCAATCAAACCTAGTCTAACTTTTTAACAATTGTCGCCGCTGTTTGGCATTTGATGTTATAATAGTTCATACCTTCGCTACTACTAGTCGTTATTATTGAGCGCGTTGGTTGCCCTCTATGTTCCAAAAGCAATAGCTTAACACATCACTATATGACATACACATATCTGTATGGCAGTATCAAAATAGAGAATACTAATGAATAAGAATGATTTTCGTAGCGTGCCATGAGAATTTTATATAAAACAATTGCAACTAAATGTATGCATGTTTAGTACATGCAAAACAATTGTAAAACAGTAACAAATTTTGTACTGTAAACTGAAAACGTACACCAATAATTGGTGTAAAAAACAATTAATGTTTTTTTTTTCTATTCTTTTATTCATCAAATATTGTTGCATTTCAATTGTTTTGCATATACATAACATAGTTAGATGAAATTTTCATGGCACACTACGAAAATGATTGTTTTTACATACACACTTACTAGTTCGCTATGCAGGAGGTAATAAAATTATGAAATAAATGTAAATATACACCATCGATGCGTAGATTATCGCGATAATATTCACAATATTTGTTAAAATACAGTATATTTGTATAAATATTTGTTGGCGATAGACAAAATATAGAATAATTAAAATGTTTTCATTCCTATAGTAACTACAAGCCCCACACGGGGAAACAATAAACGGCTTTATTCTGAGAGAACCGAAATATTATACAACAAACAGATGTTTAGTCGATTACAAACGTACATCGGTGAATCATTTTCAATGTTTAAAATATTTGTATATAGTCCTATTTGTATTGTTTTGGTGTTTAAACAAAAAAAGTGTCAGGTAGTTGTCTATTCATGAACAAGTTAGCGATGCATTTGTTTGTAAATATATCAATATAGACGGTTTCAAAGCATTTCTCATGATAACATAATGTTATATGTCGAGTATGAGATGAAGATATAAGTAGAAACTAACAATAGCTAAGATTAAATACAATAATTTACTCAAAGTAGACGCACGAATAGCTAACACTGAAACACAAAACCAAGGAAATATCATGATGGATGTTCCCTATCCCGTTCGACGGTACATTCAACCTGGCCAGTGAGACGTCGAGAACAATTCAAACATTATATTACGTTTTGTTACATTTATAATACCAATAAGTATTATATACTTACGTCTATTTTATACAATGACAGACGTGGCTGCATCTACTACAACCGTGAATACGGAAATCCAAGTGGTGCCTGGTAAAAAAGGCACAACGAAGGACAAGAAAACCGATCGTCCAAAGTCAACGCATCCTACTACGGCTGTTATGGTGAATAATGCGATTCAGAATTTAAAGGAACGTGGCGGATCGTCACTGCAAGCAATTAAAAAGTACATATCTGCTACTTATAAGATTGATGGTGAGAAATTTTCTCCGTTCATTAAGAGGTACTTAAAGGCTAGCGTTACTGCTGGCACGCTTGTACAAACCAAAGGCAAGGGAGCTTCCGGCTCGTTCAAGTTGGCATCAAGTGCTGTTACAAGAAAACCAACAACACCAACTACTGTAAACAAAGCTAAAAAGGTCGCAGTGAAACCAGCACCAAAGCCAAAGGTCAAGGTAACAGAGAAAAAGACAACAAGTGTTCGTACAGAAACAAAGAAGTCTGCTGCTGCTGTTCCAGTTAAAACTGCGAAAACTAAGAAGACCACTGTTGTTGAGAAAAAGAAGCCTGTTGTACAAGTTGATAAATCAAAATCGCCCTCGAAGGCAAAAAGGACAGCGAAAGCGCCAACAAAGAAGCCAAAGTCTCCTAAACCGAAAACAACAAAGTCAAAAGTAGCAAAGAAGAAGGTTTCACCTAAAAAGAAATAAAACACATACATTGTTGTACGTGTGAAGTGTGAAAAATGATTCTCTCTCTGTTTGCAAACGGCCCTTTTCAGGGCCACAACATTAAATCATAAAGAATTTTAAGCATTATGTTTATTTACAAACATAGTATTCTGTATATATATGTATGTTTATTGTAGTAATATTTTATAAATATTATTAGATTTTGTTTTATATAAAGATTAATTCTACTGATCCAATGATACAGCACGTAAACACATGCATAATAAATACACACTTGTGTTATTGTATTTCCCTAGTCATAAACGATATATGTATGTATTTGTCAATTATATTGTACCTGCACAGGGATCAAGTAGTATTGTTGTCTACGTTAAATAATAAGGATTACTCACAGCATTACTAAATAAATTCTTTTGAACATTATTGGTGGCTCTGAAAAGAGCCGGTTTTGATAATAAAATGACGGACCGCAGACAAAACAAAACAGATTAACGAACTTTAAGCACGTTCACCACGAATGCGTCTTGCCAACTGTATATCCTTAGGCATAATTGTTACACGCTTGGCGTGAATAGCGCATAGGTTCGTATCTTCAAACAAACCAACGAGGTAAGCTTCACTGGCTTCTTGCAGGGCCATAACAGCAGAACTTTGGAAGCGCAAGTCTGTTTTAAAATCTTGCGCGATTTCACGAACAAGTCGCTGGAACGGAAGTTTTCTGATTAACAATTCGGTACTCTTCTGATAGCGACGAATTTCACGCAGCGCTACAGTACCAGGACGGTAACGATGCGGTTTCTTTACGCCACCGGTAGCTGGTGCACTCTTACGTGCTGCCTTAGTAGCAAGTTGTTTTCTTGGTGCTTTACCACCAGTCGATTTACGTGCAGTCTGCTTAGTACGTGCCATTTTCCGATGTCTCACAGTAGTAGTAGTTGTAGATTTTGTTGTTGTAACACAGCGCACGACGCTCAATACAGCAATGTGCGGGAAAAACTTTTGTGTTGTAGTATTTATAGGCGATGTCAGCGGGACGCGGGGTGAGTCACTGGTTCTCTAATCCTATTGGTTCGGACACTGTTTCACTGTCAGCTGGTGGGGGAAATAGATACTATTATAAATACAACCCGAGCGAAAGACTTTCTACCATTGCGGTTATCGCTAGCAAAGAATAACATTCAATTTTATCAACATGACCGGCAGAGGTAAAGGAGGCAAAGGTCTGGGAAAGGGTGGCGCCAAACGTCATCGTAAAGTGTTACGTGATAATATCCAGGGTATCACGAAACCAGCCATCAGACGTCTAGCCAGACGTGGTGGTGTCAAACGTATATCTGGTCTAATTTACGAAGAGACAAGAGGTGTGTTGAAGGTGTTCTTGGAAAATGTAATCAGAGATGCTGTTACATACACAGAGCACGCTAAAAGGAAAACTGTAACTGCCATGGATGTTGTGTACGCATTGAAACGTCAAGGACGTACACTATATGGTTTCGGTGGTTAAATTACGACACCTCTTATTTGTTTTGTATCTGAACGGCCCTTTTAAGGGCCACAAATTGAGATTATAAAAGAATTTGCTCCATTGTGCTATTTACATAATAATAAAATATTTATTGAATGTCAATTTTATGACAGAAATCACAACGACAATCTTGTTACTCTCAATTATTATTGATAATAAATATGTACAGTAAATATACATATATATATACTTTTCATGTATCGTTTTTATTCACATCATAATACTGTAATTTAAACAAGATGCTACTAACTATTATTGAAAAAAAAAATTATATATTACTACTAATATTAATAATGGATAAACTCTGTATTGAATAAAAATAATCAAAATTTTCTTTTATTACCTACTCGAATGAACTATACCGAGGCATGCTACCTGTTTATAATTAAAATTACATGTCAAATCACAAACATATTTCGTTAATTTACTTGCACAAGTATTTTGTGTGATATTATAATAATATGCAACTGTCAATAATAAGTCTAAAACACCAAATTATCGATGTAATTTGAAAACAATATTGAATCGTATTGTTTTAACAGGAGGGTTATTGTTGTTGTCATAGAATAACACTACATACTAGAAAATGAATGCATTATTAAAGAATTTGTCGTACTCGTTGAAATGGCACATATATGCTTTTATTCTTTTTTGAATGTTTTAGTGGCTCTGAAAAGAGCCGATTGTTTTGTTCACACAAAGTATAATAATTGTGAATGTGAAGTTATCAATCATTTACTTTGAACTTGTGTACTTAGTGACAGCCTTTGTACCTTCACTAACGGCGTGCTTGGCAAGTTCACCTGGAAGTAAAAGACGTACAGCCGTTTGTATTTCACGACTTGTAATTGTTGATCTCTTATTGTAGTGGGCCAAACGGGAAGCTTCTGCTGCAATACGCTCGAATATATCGTTGACGAAACTATTCATGATACTCATCGCTTTACTGGAAATACCAGTGTCCGGATGAACTTGTTTCAATACTTTGTAAATGTACATTGCGTAACTCTCCTTCCTGCGGCGTTTCTTTTTCTTGTCATCTTTCGAGATATTCTTCTGCGCCTTTCCGGCTTTTTTTGCTGCTTTTCCACTAGCTTTTGGTGGCATTTTTAATCACAAAGTTCACAATATGAGTAACACTATTAGCGCGGGCACATACAACAAACACTAATTGTCAAATGGAACTAATGCGGGTCGCACTAGGAGTGCTTGGATATTTCAGACAGGATCTGTCTTGCAGCAAACTCCGCCTACTTGTTTTAATGTTCACTGTATACCATTGCGTTGCACTGAAAGCGAGCTCGTGATTCGCTACACGTCTGTTACGGCTGCGAATACCAATGTAGCCATAAATATGTAAACGAAACATTATTTTACACACTATACATTCAACGTTCGTGCTAGACGTTACTACAGTTTATTAACAACGATACAATATGTCTGGTCGCGGTAAAGGTGGCAAAGTCAAGGGGAAGGCAAAGAGCAGATCAAATCGTGCTGGACTTCAATTTCCAGTCGGTCGTATACACAGACTTTTACGCAAAGGCAACTATGCTGAGCGTGTTGGTGCTGGAGCCCCTGTGTATCTGGCTGCCGTGATGGAATATTTGGCTGCTGAAGTTCTCGAACTTGCTGGTAACGCTGCCCGTGACAACAAGAAAACTAGGATCATTCCGCGTCATCTGCAATTGGCGATTCGTAACGATGAAGAATTAAACAAACTATTATCCGGTGTTACTATCGCTCAAGGTGGTGTTTTACCGAATATTCAAGCTGTGTTATTGCCAAAGAAGACAGAAAAATCAACATAAATGTTTTAACACACAAAAATTAATAAATAGAACGGTCCTTTTCAGGACCACAAATACAATACAAGATGAATTTACAGTTCAATAATATGCTAAGTTAAAAACAAATGCGAACAAACAATATTCAATGTTAAAATATTTTGAATTCATCAAGAATGAAAACGAACAATATCGAAATAAAAGACAACAACCCGTCTCCATAGTTACCTGCAACGTTAAATAACATATATCAATCGGTTGACAAACAAAGCAGACTACTTACCATAAAAGCATTGATCTTTTGTTCCTATGTTTCGAGATTGAAAAATAAAACAGCAGAATATTAAACATGTATGCGCAAATATTTACTTCTGTTGACAAAATACAAAGCAAAACTGTCATCACCTTACTTACCCGTAATGTTACAATATGTACGTGTATGTAGGTATTAATAATTTATTAAATAAAATAAATTAATATTTACGTAATGCTAAAAGCACGATGTTTTAATTGTATGCCTTTTGAAATATGGTATATACACATTACGAAATGTAGGTTCAATTGAAGATTGAAATTAAAATTATTTGCCATCTATATATGGATAAAACAAAAGTTATGTATGGCACAACAAGATTCAAACGTAATCTAACTTTTTAACAATAGCTGTCGCTGTTAGACAGTTGATGTTATAATAGTTCTTAAATTTTGCTACCAGTCGGTATGAATGGATGGTGCCATCTGCAGTTTAAAAGCAATAACTTAACACCTCGCTATATGTATGATTTTGTATGAATTTATTTGAAATAATACGGTAATAAAGCTTTCAATTATCTCTTATAAGATGTGCGTTTGTATATTATCGATAATTATTACTGACAATGAATATCAAGTATATCTTCAAACAACGTTCGCGGTTTTACTGATAATAATGTAACCCTAGCCAATGGCAGTGTTGTGAAACAACAGAACCTTTTTTTTTGTTATTATTAAATGGCATATGATATTAATTGTACACTGTATTCACCTTATAAACTAGGTTTGCACTGTAATCGCACAACACTAATATTGCAGGCAAATATAACAAACATTTGGGAGCACTGAAATTTTTTCAATAACTGTATCGAAGTAACGTAGGTACCCAACTGTCTTGTTTACAATCTGACCGCACACTACGGTTCAAACAATGACAGTGTTTTGCCGCTAGTTGCAGCAATCGTATTCTATACACACTAACCGACAAATACGTTTATTAAACAAACAATATCGCATCTGTTTTGTAGTGTTCAAGTTATATTATAGATAAGTAAATAAAAAATAAACTATAGTCTATCTATTGAGACAACCGATTCACGGTCAACCTTAACATTCACGTTTATTAAAGTTATGAGCAAAAAGTATTAATCTACCTATGTGTTGTACACGTAAAGCGTTGACAGTTATTGGTAAAGTAATGTTATGATTGCTTATGTTACAGAATAATTCTATATTAACTCTATTTTTTAGCACTGAACATTGTTAACTATAGTATTATATATATATATATATATATATATATATATATATATATATATATATATATATATATATATATATATTACGTTAGTTATAAACATATATTTCAAAATGTTTGTACCTAGAATATCATATTAAGAAATTACAAAGAAATGAGTAAATATTTCAAAATTTTCTTAATAAAACTATAAATTTGTATACCCGTTCATTGTGTATAATCATATCGTGAAAGCATACGAAAAAAATTCACATTGTTACATTAACATTTAATAAAGTTATAAGCAAAAGAATTTATGAATGCGTTATGCACGTAAAGCGGCGATAGTCACTGGTGAAGTAATATTATGATTGCTTATATTACAAAATAAGGCCATATTAACACCATTTTATTTTTACTGAATATTATTAACTATAGTATCACATATATCGAAAAGCAAACAGCAAGTCGATATCTTTTTCCAAACTTTAGTTATACACATTTTTCTAAAAGTTCGTACCAAAAATATGTGAAATGACAAACAAATGTTAATATTTCAAAATTTTCGTAATAAAACACTAAAATTTTATGCTGGATTATGACGTGTGATCATACTGTAAAAGCACCCGAACAATTTCACATTGATACATTAACATTTCGTAAAGTTATACAGAAAAATACTATAAATGTGATGTTACATCGAAGCGAGCGCCGGTACGTATCTAGTTTGTTATAAGTTACATACGATCCGCTGGTCAATTTTGAAGTACCCAACTTTATTTAAAATGGAATTTTCCGTTGTTCTTCGCGTGCGGTGAAACACTAATATTATAACGTTCATAGTAGATTTTTCTTATGACTTACACCGTGTAACTGTGATTTTGTGAGTTTAGAATATTTGTTTTAATTCCATTATAATAACGCATGTAAAAGTAATCGAATATGACGCGTCATTATTATCTAGTGATATTGCGCGTTAATGATTGGAAATTGCTTGTATCGATGACTATATGTGATTTAAAAAAAAAATAAATATGGTACATATACACAACTAACGAAACCTACATGTAACTGATGGTTGGCATTAAAAATATCTGTCGCTGTTATATAGCACATCTGTATGGGTAAACAAAAAGATATATGTATGGCAGATCTTCAATCAAACCTAGTCTAACTTTTTAACAATTGTCGCCGCTGTTTGGCATTTGATGTTATAATAGTTCATACCTTCGCTACTACTAGTCGTTATTATTGAGCGCGTTGGTTGCCCTCTATGTTCCAAAAGCAATAGCTTAACACATCACTATATGACATACACATATCTGTATGGCAGTATCAAAATAGAGAATACTAATGAATAAGAATGATTTTCGTAGCGTGCCATGAGAATTTTATATAAAACAATTGCAACTAAATGTATGCATGTTTAGTACATGCAAAACAATTGTAAAACAGTAACAAATTTTGTACTGTAAACTGAAAACGTACACCAATAATTGGTGTAAAAAACAATTAATGTTTTTTTTTTCTATTCTTTTATTCATCAAATATTGTTGCATTTCAATTGTTTTGCATATACATAACATAGTTAGATGAAATTTTCATGGCACACTACGAAAATGATTGTTTTTACATACACACTTACTAGTTCGCTATGCAGGAGGTAATAAAATTATGAAATAAATGTAAATATACACCATCGATGCGTAGATTATCGCGATAATATTCACAATATTTGTTAAAATACAGTATATTTGTATAAATATTTGTTGGCGATAGACAAAATATAGAATAATTAAAATGTTTTCATTCCTATAGTAACTACAAGCCCCACACGGGGAAACAATAAACGGCTTTATTCTGAGAGAACCGAAATATTATACAACAAACAGATGTTTAGTCGATTACAAACGTACATCGGTGAATCATTTTCAATGTTTAAAATATTTGTATATAGTCCTATTTGTATTGTTTTGGTGTTTAAACAAAAAAAGTGTCAGGTAGTTGTCTATTCATGAACAAGTTAGCGATGCATTTGTTTGTAAATATATCAATATAGACGGTTTCAAAGCATTTCTCATGATAACATAATGTTATATGTCGAGTATGAGATGAAGATATAAGTAGAAACTAACAATAGCTAAGATTAAATACAATAATTTACTCAAAGTAGACGCACGAATAGCTAACACTGAAACACAAAACCAAGGAAATATCATGATGGATGTTCCCTATCCCGTTCGACGGTACATTCAACCTGGCCAGTGAGACGTCGAGAACAATTCAAACATTATATTACGTTTTGTTACATTTATAATACCAATAAGTATTATATACTTACGTCTATTTTATACAATGACAGACGTGGCTGCATCTACTACAACCGTGAATACGGAAATCCAAGTGGTGCCTGGTAAAAAAGGCACAACGAAGGACAAGAAAACCGATCGTCCAAAGTCAACGCATCCTACTACGGCTGTTATGGTGAATAATGCGATTCAGAATTTAAAGGAACGTGGCGGATCGTCACTGCAAGCAATTAAAAAGTACATATCTGCTACTTATAAGATTGATGGTGAGAAATTTTCTCCGTTCATTAAGAGGTACTTAAAGGCTAGCGTTACTGCTGGCACGCTTGTACAAACCAAAGGCAAGGGAGCTTCCGGCTCGTTCAAGTTGGCATCAAGTGCTGTTACAAGAAAACCAACAACACCAACTACTGTAAACAAAGCTAAAAAGGTCGCAGTGAAACCAGCACCAAAGCCAAAGGTCAAGGTAACAGAGAAAAAGACAACAAGTGTTCGTACAGAAACAAAGAAGTCTGCTGCTGCTGTTCCAGTTAAAACTGCGAAAACTAAGAAGACCACTGTTGTTGAGAAAAAGAAGCCTGTTGTACAAGTTGATAAATCAAAATCGCCCTCGAAGGCAAAAAGGACAGCGAAAGCGCCAACAAAGAAGCCAAAGTCTCCTAAACCGAAAACAACAAAGTCAAAAGTAGCAAAGAAGAAGGTTTCACCTAAAAAGAAATAAAACACATACATTGTTGTACGTGTGAAGTGTGAAAAATGATTCTCTCTCTGTTTGCAAACGGCCCTTTTCAGGGCCACAACATTAAATCATAAAGAATTTTAAGCATTATGTTTATTTACAAACATAGTATTCTGTATATATATGTATGTTTATTGTAGTAATATTTTATAAATATTATTAGATTTTGTTTTATATAAAGATTAATTCTACTGATCCAATGATACAGCACGTAAACACATGCATAATAAATACACACTTGTGTTATTGTATTTCCCTAGTCATAAACGATATATGTATGTATTTGTCAATTATATTGTACCTGCACAGGGATCAAGTAGTATTGTTGTCTACGTTAAATAATAAGGATTACTCACAGCATTACTAAATAAATTCTTTTGAACATTATTGGTGGCTCTGAAAAGAGCCGGTTTTGATAATAAAATGACGGACCGCAGACAAAACAAAACAGATTAACGAACTTTAAGCACGTTCACCACGAATGCGTCTTGCCAACTGTATATCCTTAGGCATAATTGTTACACGCTTGGCGTGAATAGCGCATAGGTTCGTATCTTCAAACAAACCAACGAGGTAAGCTTCACTGGCTTCTTGCAGGGCCATAACAGCAGAACTTTGGAAGCGCAAGTCTGTTTTAAAATCTTGCGCGATTTCACGAACAAGTCGCTGGAACGGAAGTTTTCTGATTAACAATTCGGTACTCTTCTGATAGCGACGAATTTCACGCAGCGCTACAGTACCAGGACGGTAACGATGCGGTTTCTTTACGCCACCGGTAGCTGGTGCACTCTTACGTGCTGCCTTAGTAGCAAGTTGTTTTCTTGGTGCTTTACCACCAGTCGATTTACGTGCAGTCTGCTTAGTACGTGCCATTTTCCGATGTCTCACAGTAGTAGTAGTTGTAGATTTTGTTGTTGTAACACAGCGCACGACGCTCAATACAGCAATGTGCGGGAAAAACTTTTGTGTTGTAGTATTTATAGGCGATGTCAGCGGGACGCGGGGTGAGTCACTGGTTCTCTAATCCTATTGGTTCGGACACTGTTTCACTGTCAGCTGGTGGGGGAAATAGATACTATTATAAATACAACCCGAGCGAAAGACTTTCTACCATTGCGGTTATCGCTAGCAAAGAATAACATTCAATTTTATCAACATGACCGGCAGAGGTAAAGGAGGCAAAGGTCTGGGAAAGGGTGGCGCCAAACGTCATCGTAAAGTGTTACGTGATAATATCCAGGGTATCACGAAACCAGCCATCAGACGTCTAGCCAGACGTGGTGGTGTCAAACGTATATCTGGTCTAATTTACGAAGAGACAAGAGGTGTGTTGAAGGTGTTCTTGGAAAATGTAATCAGAGATGCTGTTACATACACAGAGCACGCTAAAAGGAAAACTGTAACTGCCATGGATGTTGTGTACGCATTGAAACGTCAAGGACGTACACTATATGGTTTCGGTGGTTAAATTACGACACCTCTTATTTGTTTTGTATCTGAACGGCCCTTTTAAGGGCCACAAATTGAGATTATAAAAGAATTTGCTCCATTGTGCTATTTACATAATAATAAAATATTTATTGAATGTCAATTTTATGACAGAAATCACAACGACAATCTTGTTACTCTCAATTATTATTGATAATAAATATGTACAGTAAATATACATATATATATACTTTTCATGTATCGTTTTTATTCACATCATAATACTGTAATTTAAACAAGATGCTACTAACTATTATTGAAAAAAAAAATTATATATTACTACTAATATTAATAATGGATAAACTCTGTATTGAATAAAAATAATCAAAATTTTCTTTTATTACCTACTCGAATGAACTATACCGAGGCATGCTACCTGTTTATAATTAAAATTACATGTCAAATCACAAACATATTTCGTTAATTTACTTGCACAAGTATTTTGTGTGATATTATAATAATATGCAACTGTCAATAATAAGTCTAAAACACCAAATTATCGATGTAATTTGAAAACAATATTGAATCGTATTGTTTTAACAGGAGGGTTATTGTTGTTGTCATAGAATAACACTACATACTAGAAAATGAATGCATTATTAAAGAATTTGTCGTACTCGTTGAAATGGCACATATATGCTTTTATTCTTTTTTGAATGTTTTAGTGGCTCTGAAAAGAGCCGATTGTTTTGTTCACACAAAGTATAATAATTGTGAATGTGAAGTTATCAATCATTTACTTTGAACTTGTGTACTTAGTGACAGCCTTTGTACCTTCACTAACGGCGTGCTTGGCAAGTTCACCTGGAAGTAAAAGACGTACAGCCGTTTGTATTTCACGACTTGTAATTGTTGATCTCTTATTGTAGTGGGCCAAACGGGAAGCTTCTGCTGCAATACGCTCGAATATATCGTTGACGAAACTATTCATGATACTCATCGCTTTACTGGAAATACCAGTGTCCGGATGAACTTGTTTCAATACTTTGTAAATGTACATTGCGTAACTCTCCTTCCTGCGGCGTTTCTTTTTCTTGTCATCTTTCGAGATATTCTTCTGCGCCTTTCCGGCTTTTTTTGCTGCTTTTCCACTAGCTTTTGGTGGCATTTTTAATCACAAAGTTCACAATATGAGTAACACTATTAGCGCGGGCACATACAACAAACACTAATTGTCAAATGGAACTAATGCGGGTCGCACTAGGAGTGCTTGGATATTTCAGACAGGATCTGTCTTGCAGCAAACTCCGCCTACTTGTTTTAATGTTCACTGTATACCATTGCGTTGCACTGAAAGCGAGCTCGTGATTCGCTACACGTCTGTTACGGCTGCGAATACCAATGTAGCCATAAATATGTAAACGAAACATTATTTTACACACTATACATTCAACGTTCGTGCTAGACGTTACTACAGTTTATTAACAACGATACAATATGTCTGGTCGCGGTAAAGGTGGCAAAGTCAAGGGGAAGGCAAAGAGCAGATCAAATCGTGCTGGACTTCAATTTCCAGTCGGTCGTATACACAGACTTTTACGCAAAGGCAACTATGCTGAGCGTGTTGGTGCTGGAGCCCCTGTGTATCTGGCTGCCGTGATGGAATATTTGGCTGCTGAAGTTCTCGAACTTGCTGGTAACGCTGCCCGTGACAACAAGAAAACTAGGATCATTCCGCGTCATCTGCAATTGGCGATTCGTAACGATGAAGAATTAAACAAACTATTATCCGGTGTTACTATCGCTCAAGGTGGTGTTTTACCGAATATTCAAGCTGTGTTATTGCCAAAGAAGACAGAAAAATCAACATAAATGTTTTAACACACAAAAATTAATAAATAGAACGGTCCTTTTCAGGACCACAAATACAATACAAGATGAATTTACAGTTCAATAATATGCTAAGTTAAAAACAAATGCGAACAAACAATATTCAATGTTAAAATATTTTGAATTCATCAAGAATGAAAACGAACAATATCGAAATAAAAGACAACAACCCGTCTCCATAGTTACCTGCAACGTTAAATAACATATATCAATCGGTTGACAAACAAAGCAGACTACTTACCATAAAAGCATTGATCTTTTGTTCCTATGTTTCGAGATTGAAAAATAAAACAGCAGAATATTAAACATGTATGCGCAAATATTTACTTCTGTTGACAAAATACAAAGCAAAACTGTCATCACCTTACTTACCCGTAATGTTACAATATGTACGTGTATGTAGGTATTAATAATTTATTAAATAAAATAAATTAATATTTACGTAATGCTAAAAGCACGATGTTTTAATTGTATGCCTTTTGAAATATGGTATATACACATTACGAAATGTAGGTTCAATTGAAGATTGAAATTAAAATTATTTGCCATCTATATATGGATAAAACAAAAGTTATGTATGGCACAACAAGATTCAAACGTAATCTAACTTTTTAACAATAGCTGTCGCTGTTAGACAGTTGATGTTATAATAGTTCTTAAATTTTGCTACCAGTCGGTATGAATGGATGGTGCCATCTGCAGTTTAAAAGCAATAACTTAACACCTCGCTATATGTATGATTTTGTATGAATTTATTTGAAATAATACGGTAATAAAGCTTTCAATTATCTCTTATAAGATGTGCGTTTGTATATTATCGATAATTATTACTGACAATGAATATCAAGTATATCTTCAAACAACGTTCGCGGTTTTACTGATAATAATGTAACCCTAGCCAATGGCAGTGTTGTGAAACAACAGAACCTTTTTTTTTGTTATTATTAAATGGCATATGATATTAATTGTACACTGTATTCACCTTATAAACTAGGTTTGCACTGTAATCGCACAACACTAATATTGCAGGCAAATATAACAAACATTTGGGAGCACTGAAATTTTTTCAATAACTGTATCGAAGTAACGTAGGTACCCAACTGTCTTGTTTACAATCTGACCGCACACTACGGTTCAAACAATGACAGTGTTTTGCCGCTAGTTGCAGCAATCGTATTCTATACACACTAACCGACAAATACGTTTATTAAACAAACAATATCGCATCTGTTTTGTAGTGTTCAAGTTATATTATAGATAAGTAAATAAAAAATAAACTATAGTCTATCTATTGAGACAACCGATTCACGGTCAACCTTAACATTCACGTTTATTAAAGTTATGAGCAAAAAGTATTAATCTACCTATGTGTTGTACACGTAAAGCGTTGACAGTTATTGGTAAAGTAATGTTATGATTGCTTATGTTACAGAATAATTCTATATTAACTCTATTTTTTAGCACTGAACATTGTTAACTATAGTATATATATATATATATATATATATATATATATATATATATATATATATATATATATATATATATTATCGTTAGTTATAAACATATATTTCAAAATGTTTGTACCTAGAATATCATATTAAGAAATTACAAAGAAATGAGTAAATATTTCAAAATTTTCTTAATAAAACTATAAATTTGTATACCCGTTCATTGTGTATAATCATATCGTGAAAGCATACGAAAAAAATTCACATTGTTACATTAACATTTAATAAAGTTATAAGCAAAAGAATTTATGAATGCGTTATGCACGTAAAGCGGCGATAGTCACTGGTGAAGTAATATTATGATTGCTTATATTACAAAATAAGGCCATATTAACACCATTTTATTTTTACTGAATATTATTAACTATAGTATCACATATATCGAAAAGCAAACAGCAAGTCGATATCTTTTTCCAAACTTTAGTTATACACATTTTTCTAAAAGTTCGTACCAAAAATATGTGAAATGACAAACAAATGTTAATATTTCAAAATTTTCGTAATAAAACACTAAAATTTTATGCTGGATTATGACGTGTGATCATACTGTAAAAGCACCCGAACAATTTCACATTGATACATTAACATTTCGTAAAGTTATACAGAAAAATACTATAAATGTGATGTTACATCGAAGCGAGCGCCGGTACGTATCTAGTTTGTTATAAGTTACATACGATCCGCTGGTCAATTTTGAAGTACCCAACTTTATTTAAAATGGAATTTTCCGTTGTTCTTCGCGTGCGGTGAAACACTAATATTATAACGTTCATAGTAGATTTTTCTTATGACTTACACCGTGTAACTGTGATTTTGTGAGTTTAGAATATTTGTTTTAATTCCATTATAATAACGCATGTAAAAGTAATCGAATATGACGCGTCATTATTATCTAGTGATATTGCGCGTTAATGATTGGAAATTGCTTGTATCGATGACTATATGTGATTTAAAAAAAAAATAAATATGGTACATATACACAACTAACGAAACCTACATGTAACTGATGGTTGGCATTAAAAATATCTGTCGCTGTTATATAGCACATCTGTATGGGTAAACAAAAAGATATATGTATGGCAGATCTTCAATCAAACCTAGTCTAACTTTTTAACAATTGTCGCCGCTGTTTGGCATTTGATGTTATAATAGTTCATACCTTCGCTACTACTAGTCGTTATTATTGAGCGCGTTGGTTGCCCTCTATGTTCCAAAAGCAATAGCTTAACACATCACTATATGACATACACATATCTGTATGGCAGTATCAAAATAGAGAATACTAATGAATAAGAATGATTTTCGTAGCGTGCCATGAGAATTTTATATAAAACAATTGCAACTAAATGTATGCATGTTTAGTACATGCAAAACAATTGTAAAACAGTAACAAATTTTGTACTGTAAACTGAAAACGTACACCAATAATTGGTGTAAAAAACAATTAATGTTTTTTTTTTCTATTCTTTTATTCATCAAATATTGTTGCATTTCAATTGTTTTGCATATACATAACATAGTTAGATGAAATTTTCATGGCACACTACGAAAATGATTGTTTTTACATACACACTTACTAGTTCGCTATGCAGGAGGTAATAAAATTATGAAATAAATGTAAATATACACCATCGATGCGTAGATTATCGCGATAATATTCACAATATTTGTTAAAATACAGTATATTTGTATAAATATTTGTTGGCGATAGACAAAATATAGAATAATTAAAATGTTTTCATTCCTATAGTAACTACAAGCCCCACACGGGGAAACAATAAACGGCTTTATTCTGAGAGAACCGAAATATTATACAACAAACAGATGTTTAGTCGATTACAAACGTACATCGGTGAATCATTTTCAATGTTTAAAATATTTGTATATAGTCCTATTTGTATTGTTTTGGTGTTTAAACAAAAAAAGTGTCAGGTAGTTGTCTATTCATGAACAAGTTAGCGATGCATTTGTTTGTAAATATATCAATATAGACGGTTTCAAAGCATTTCTCATGATAACATAATGTTATATGTCGAGTATGAGATGAAGATATAAGTAGAAACTAACAATAGCTAAGATTAAATACAATAATTTACTCAAAGTAGACGCACGAATAGCTAACACTGAAACACAAAACCAAGGAAATATCATGATGGATGTTCCCTATCCCGTTCGACGGTACATTCAACCTGGCCAGTGAGACGTCGAGAACAATTCAAACATTATATTACGTTTTGTTACATTTATAATACCAATAAGTATTATATACTTACGTCTATTTTATACAATGACAGACGTGGCTGCATCTACTACAACCGTGAATACGGAAATCCAAGTGGTGCCTGGTAAAAAAGGCACAACGAAGGACAAGAAAACCGATCGTCCAAAGTCAACGCATCCTACTACGGCTGTTATGGTGAATAATGCGATTCAGAATTTAAAGGAACGTGGCGGATCGTCACTGCAAGCAATTAAAAAGTACATATCTGCTACTTATAAGATTGATGGTGAGAAATTTTCTCCGTTCATTAAGAGGTACTTAAAGGCTAGCGTTACTGCTGGCACGCTTGTACAAACCAAAGGCAAGGGAGCTTCCGGCTCGTTCAAGTTGGCATCAAGTGCTGTTACAAGAAAACCAACAACACCAACTACTGTAAACAAAGCTAAAAAGGTCGCAGTGAAACCAGCACCAAAGCCAAAGGTCAAGGTAACAGAGAAAAAGACAACAAGTGTTCGTACAGAAACAAAGAAGTCTGCTGCTGCTGTTCCAGTTAAAACTGCGAAAACTAAGAAGACCACTGTTGTTGAGAAAAAGAAGCCTGTTGTACAAGTTGATAAATCAAAATCGCCCTCGAAGGCAAAAAGGACAGCGAAAGCGCCAACAAAGAAGCCAAAGTCTCCTAAACCGAAAACAACAAAGTCAAAAGTAGCAAAGAAGAAGGTTTCACCTAAAAAGAAATAAAACACATACATTGTTGTACGTGTGAAGTGTGAAAAATGATTCTCTCTCTGTTTGCAAACGGCCCTTTTCAGGGCCACAACATTAAATCATAAAGAATTTTAAGCATTATGTTTATTTACAAACATAGTATTCTGTATATATATGTATGTTTATTGTAGTAATATTTTATAAATATTATTAGATTTTGTTTTATATAAAGATTAATTCTACTGATCCAATGATACAGCACGTAAACACATGCATAATAAATACACACTTGTGTTATTGTATTTCCCTAGTCATAAACGATATATGTATGTATTTGTCAATTATATTGTACCTGCACAGGGATCAAGTAGTATTGTTGTCTACGTTAAATAATAAGGATTACTCACAGCATTACTAAATAAATTCTTTTGAACATTATTGGTGGCTCTGAAAAGAGCCGGTTTTGATAATAAAATGACGGACCGCAGACAAAACAAAACAGATTAACGAACTTTAAGCACGTTCACCACGAATGCGTCTTGCCAACTGTATATCCTTAGGCATAATTGTTACACGCTTGGCGTGAATAGCGCATAGGTTCGTATCTTCAAACAAACCAACGAGGTAAGCTTCACTGGCTTCTTGCAGGGCCATAACAGCAGAACTTTGGAAGCGCAAGTCTGTTTTAAAATCTTGCGCGATTTCACGAACAAGTCGCTGGAACGGAAGTTTTCTGATTAACAATTCGGTACTCTTCTGATAGCGACGAATTTCACGCAGCGCTACAGTACCAGGACGGTAACGATGCGGTTTCTTTACGCCACCGGTAGCTGGTGCACTCTTACGTGCTGCCTTAGTAGCAAGTTGTTTTCTTGGTGCTTTACCACCAGTCGATTTACGTGCAGTCTGCTTAGTACGTGCCATTTTCCGATGTCTCACAGTAGTAGTAGTTGTAGATTTTGTTGTTGTAACACAGCGCACGACGCTCAATACAGCAATGTGCGGGAAAAACTTTTGTGTTGTAGTATTTATAGGCGATGTCAGCGGGACGCGGGGTGAGTCACTGGTTCTCTAATCCTATTGGTTCGGACACTGTTTCACTGTCAGCTGGTGGGGGAAATAGATACTATTATAAATACAACCCGAGCGAAAGACTTTCTACCATTGCGGTTATCGCTAGCAAAGAATAACATTCAATTTTATCAACATGACCGGCAGAGGTAAAGGAGGCAAAGGTCTGGGAAAGGGTGGCGCCAAACGTCATCGTAAAGTGTTACGTGATAATATCCAGGGTATCACGAAACCAGCCATCAGACGTCTAGCCAGACGTGGTGGTGTCAAACGTATATCTGGTCTAATTTACGAAGAGACAAGAGGTGTGTTGAAGGTGTTCTTGGAAAATGTAATCAGAGATGCTGTTACATACACAGAGCACGCTAAAAGGAAAACTGTAACTGCCATGGATGTTGTGTACGCATTGAAACGTCAAGGACGTACACTATATGGTTTCGGTGGTTAAATTACGACACCTCTTATTTGTTTTGTATCTGAACGGCCCTTTTAAGGGCCACAAATTGAGATTATAAAAGAATTTGCTCCATTGTGCTATTTACATAATAATAAAATATTTATTGAATGTCAATTTTATGACAGAAATCACAACGACAATCTTGTTACTCTCAATTATTATTGATAATAAATATGTACAGTAAATATACATATATATATACTTTTCATGTATCGTTTTTATTCACATCATAATACTGTAATTTAAACAAGATGCTACTAACTATTATTGAAAAAAAAAATTATATATTACTACTAATATTAATAATGGATAAACTCTGTATTGAATAAAAATAATCAAAATTTTCTTTTATTACCTACTCGAATGAACTATACCGAGGCATGCTACCTGTTTATAATTAAAATTACATGTCAAATCACAAACATATTTCGTTAATTTACTTGCACAAGTATTTTGTGTGATATTATAATAATATGCAACTGTCAATAATAAGTCTAAAACACCAAATTATCGATGTAATTTGAAAACAATATTGAATCGTATTGTTTTAACAGGAGGGTTATTGTTGTTGTCATAGAATAACACTACATACTAGAAAATGAATGCATTATTAAAGAATTTGTCGTACTCGTTGAAATGGCACATATATGCTTTTATTCTTTTTTGAATGTTTTAGTGGCTCTGAAAAGAGCCGATTGTTTTGTTCACACAAAGTATAATAATTGTGAATGTGAAGTTATCAATCATTTACTTTGAACTTGTGTACTTAGTGACAGCCTTTGTACCTTCACTAACGGCGTGCTTGGCAAGTTCACCTGGAAGTAAAAGACGTACAGCCGTTTGTATTTCACGACTTGTAATTGTTGATCTCTTATTGTAGTGGGCCAAACGGGAAGCTTCTGCTGCAATACGCTCGAATATATCGTTGACGAAACTATTCATGATACTCATCGCTTTACTGGAAATACCAGTGTCCGGATGAACTTGTTTCAATACTTTGTAAATGTACATTGCGTAACTCTCCTTCCTGCGGCGTTTCTTTTTCTTGTCATCTTTCGAGATATTCTTCTGCGCCTTTCCGGCTTTTTTTGCTGCTTTTCCACTAGCTTTTGGTGGCATTTTTAATCACAAAGTTCACAATATGAGTCACTCATCTGAACATCTCAGAGATGTAGCCAGCATTGATCCTGCAGAAAATTGTCGCTACAAACGACCGAAACAAGTCCTGCTTATATAGTGTTGTGACTTGAAGTGAATTAACAAACAATCATACGTACATGCAACATTAGTACACACACACAAACAACAAAACAATAAACAAAGTGAATATTGGAGAGAAAGTGTTACTAACACGGGTCCTCCAGAAAATCTAAAGATCCTAAATATATATTTTACACACTATACATTCAACGTTCGTGCTAGACGTTACTACAGTTTATTAACAACGATACAATATGTCTGGTCGCGGTAAAGGTGGCAAAGTCAAGGGGAAGGCAAAGAGCAGATCAAATCGTGCTGGACTTCAATTTCCAGTCGGTCGTATACACAGACTTTTACGCAAAGGCAACTATGCTGAGCGTGTTGGTGCTGGAGCCCCTGTGTATCTGGCTGCCGTGATGGAATATTTGGCTGCTGAAGTTCTCGAACTTGCTGGTAACGCTGCCCGTGACAACAAGAAAACTAGGATCATTCCGCGTCATCTGCAATTGGCGATTCGTAACGATGAAGAATTAAACAAACTATTATCCGGTGTTACTATCGCTCAAGGTGGTGTTTTACCGAATATTCAAGCTGTGTTATTGCCAAAGAAGACAGAAAAATCAACATAAATGTTTTAACACACAAAAATTAATAAATAGAACGGTCCTTTTCAGGACCACAAATACAATACAAGATGAATTTACAGTTCAATAATATGCTAAGTTAAAAACAAATGCGAACAAACAATATTCAATGTTAAAATATTTTGAATTCATCAAGAATGAAAACGAACAATATCGAAATAAAAGACAACAACCCGTCTCCATAGTTACCTGCAACGTTAAATAACATATATCAATCGGTTGACAAACAAAGCAGACTACTTACCATAAAAGCATTGATCTTTTGTTCCTATGTTTCGAGATTGAAAAATAAAACAGCAGAATATTAAACATGTATGCGCAAATATTTACTTCTGTTGACAAAATACAAAGCAAAACTGTCATCACCTTACTTACCCGTAATGTTACAATATGTACGTGTATGTAGGTATTAATAATTTATTAAATAAAATAAATTAATATTTACGTAATGCTAAAAGCACGATGTTTTAATTGTATGCCTTTTGAAATATGGTATATACACATTACGAAATGTAGGTTCAATTGAAGATTGAAATTAAAATTATTTGCCATCTATATATGGATAAAACAAAAGTTATGTATGGCACAACAAGATTCAAACGTAATCTAACTTTTTAACAATAGCTGTCGCTGTTAGACAGTTGATGTTATAATAGTTCTTAAATTTTGCTACCAGTCGGTATGAATGGATGGTGCCATCTGCAGTTTAAAAGCAATAACTTAACACCTCGCTATATGTATGATTTTGTATGAATTTATTTGAAATAATACGGTAATAAAGCTTTCAATTATCTCTTATAAGATGTGCGTTTGTATATTATCGATAATTATTACTGACAATGAATATCAAGTATATCTTCAAACAACGTTCGCGGTTTTACTGATAATAATGTAACCCTAGCCAATGGCAGTGTTGTGAAACAACAGAACCTTTTTTTTTGTTATTATTAAATGGCATATGATATTAATTGTACACTGTATTCACCTTATAAACTAGGTTTGCACTGTAATCGCACAACACTAATATTGCAGGCAAATATAACAAACATTTGGGAGCACTGAAATTTTTTCAATAACTGTATCGAAGTAACGTAGGTACCCAACTGTCTTGTTTACAATCTGACCGCACACTACGGTTCAAACAATGACAGTGTTTTGCCGCTAGTTGCAGCAATCGTATTCTATACACACTAACCGACAAATACGTTTATTAAACAAACAATATCGCATCTGTTTTGTAGTGTTCAAGTTATATTATAGATAAGTAAATAAAAAATAAACTATAGTCTATCTATTGAGACAACCGATTCACGGTCAACCTTAACATTCACGTTTATTAAAGTTATGAGCAAAAAGTATTAATCTACCTATGTGTTGTACACGTAAAGCGTTGACAGTTATTGGTAAAGTAATGTTATGATTGCTTATGTTACAGAATAATTCTATATTAACTCTATTTTTTAGCACTGAACATTGTTAACTATAGTATTATATATATATATATATATATATATATATATATATATATATATATATATATATATATATTATCGTTAGTTATAAACATATATTTCAAAATGTTTGTACCTAGAATATCATATTAAGAAATTACAAAGAAATGAGTAAATATTTCAAAATTTTCTTAATAAAACTATAAATTTGTATACCCGTTCATTGTGTATAATCATATCGTGAAAGCATACGAAAAAAATTCACATTGTTACATTAACATTTAATAAAGTTATAAGCAAAAGAATTTATGAATGCGTTATGCACGTAAAGCGGCGATAGTCACTGGTGAAGTAATATTATGATTGCTTATATTACAAAATAAGGCCATATTAACACCATTTTATTTTTACTGAATATTATTAACTATAGTATCACATATATCGAAAAGCAAACAGCAAGTCGATATCTTTTTCCAAACTTTAGTTATACACATTTTTCTAAAAGTTCGTACCAAAAATATGTGAAATGACAAACAAATGTTAATATTTCAAAATTTTCGTAATAAAACACTAAAATTTTATGCTGGATTATGACGTGTGATCATACTGTAAAAGCACCCGAACAATTTCACATTGATACATTAACATTTCGTAAAGTTATACAGAAAAATACTATAAATGTGATGTTACATCGAAGCGAGCGCCGGTACGTATCTAGTTTGTTATAAGTTACATACGATCCGCTGGTCAATTTTGAAGTACCCAACTTTATTTAAAATGGAATTTTCCGTTGTTCTTCGCGTGCGGTGAAACACTAATATTATAACGTTCATAGTAGATTTTTCTTATGACTTACACCGTGTAACTGTGATTTTGTGAGTTTAGAATATTTGTTTTAATTCCATTATAATAACGCATGTAAAAGTAATCGAATATGACGCGTCATTATTATCTAGTGATATTGCGCGTTAATGATTGGAAATTGCTTGTATCGATGACTATATGTGATTTAAAAAAAAAATAAATATGGTACATATACACAACTAACGAAACCTACATGTAACTGATGGTTGGCATTAAAAATATCTGTCGCTGTTATATAGCACATCTGTATGGGTAAACAAAAAGATATATGTATGGCAGATCTTCAATCAAACCTAGTCTAACTTTTTAACAATTGTCGCCGCTGTTTGGCATTTGATGTTATAATAGTTCATACCTTCGCTACTACTAGTCGTTATTATTGAGCGCGTTGGTTGCCCTCTATGTTCCAAAAGCAATAGCTTAACACATCACTATATGACATACACATATCTGTATGGCAGTATCAAAATAGAGAATACTAATGAATAAGAATGATTTTCGTAGCGTGCCATGAGAATTTTATATAAAACAATTGCAACTAAATGTATGCATGTTTAGTACATGCAAAACAATTGTAAAACAGTAACAAATTTTGTACTGTAAACTGAAAACGTACACCAATAATTGGTGTAAAAAACAATTAATGTTTTTTTTTTCTATTCTTTTATTCATCAAATATTGTTGCATTTCAATTGTTTTGCATATACATAACATAGTTAGATGAAATTTTCATGGCACACTACGAAAATGATTGTTTTTACATACACACTTACTAGTTCGCTATGCAGGAGGTAATAAAATTATGAAATAAATGTAAATATACACCATCGATGCGTAGATTATCGCGATAATATTCACAATATTTGTTAAAATACAGTATATTTGTATAAATATTTGTTGGCGATAGACAAAATATAGAATAATTAAAATGTTTTCATTCCTATAGTAACTACAAGCCCCACACGGGGAAACAATAAACGGCTTTATTCTGAGAGAACCGAAATATTATACAACAAACAGATGTTTAGTCGATTACAAACGTACATCGGTGAATCATTTTCAATGTTTAAAATATTTGTATATAGTCCTATTTGTATTGTTTTGGTGTTTAAACAAAAAAAGTGTCAGGTAGTTGTCTATTCATGAACAAGTTAGCGATGCATTTGTTTGTAAATATATCAATATAGACGGTTTCAAAGCATTTCTCATGATAACATAATGTTATATGTCGAGTATGAGATGAAGATATAAGTAGAAACTAACAATAGCTAAGATTAAATACAATAATTTACTCAAAGTAGACGCACGAATAGCTAACACTGAAACACAAAACCAAGGAAATATCATGATGGATGTTCCCTATCCCGTTCGACGGTACATTCAACCTGGCCAGTGAGACGTCGAGAACAATTCAAACATTATATTACGTTTTGTTACATTTATAATACCAATAAGTATTATATACTTACGTCTATTTTATACAATGACAGACGTGGCTGCATCTACTACAACCGTGAATACGGAAATCCAAGTGGTGCCTGGTAAAAAAGGCACAACGAAGGACAAGAAAACCGATCGTCCAAAGTCAACGCATCCTACTACGGCTGTTATGGTGAATAATGCGATTCAGAATTTAAAGGAACGTGGCGGATCGTCACTGCAAGCAATTAAAAAGTACATATCTGCTACTTATAAGATTGATGGTGAGAAATTTTCTCCGTTCATTAAGAGGTACTTAAAGGCTAGCGTTACTGCTGGCACGCTTGTACAAACCAAAGGCAAGGGAGCTTCCGGCTCGTTCAAGTTGGCATCAAGTGCTGTTACAAGAAAACCAACAACACCAACTACTGTAAACAAAGCTAAAAAGGTCGCAGTGAAACCAGCACCAAAGCCAAAGGTCAAGGTAACAGAGAAAAAGACAACAAGTGTTCGTACAGAAACAAAGAAGTCTGCTGCTGCTGTTCCAGTTAAAACTGCGAAAACTAAGAAGACCACTGTTGTTGAGAAAAAGAAGCCTGTTGTACAAGTTGATAAATCAAAATCGCCCTCGAAGGCAAAAAGGACAGCGAAAGCGCCAACAAAGAAGCCAAAGTCTCCTAAACCGAAAACAACAAAGTCAAAAGTAGCAAAGAAGAAGGTTTCACCTAAAAAGAAATAAAACACATACATTGTTGTACGTGTGAAGTGTGAAAAATGATTCTCTCTCTGTTTGCAAACGGCCCTTTTCAGGGCCACAACATTAAATCATAAAGAATTTTAAGCATTATGTTTATTTACAAACATAGTATTCTGTATATATATGTATGTTTATTGTAGTAATATTTTATAAATATTATTAGATTTTGTTTTATATAAAGATTAATTCTACTGATCCAATGATACAGCACGTAAACACATGCATAATAAATACACACTTGTGTTATTGTATTTCCCTAGTCATAAACGATATATGTATGTATTTGTCAATTATATTGTACCTGCACAGGGATCAAGTAGTATTGTTGTCTACGTTAAATAATAAGGATTACTCACAGCATTACTAAATAAATTCTTTTGAACATTATTGGTGGCTCTGAAAAGAGCCGGTTTTGATAATAAAATGACGGACCGCAGACAAAACAAAACAGATTAACGAACTTTAAGCACGTTCACCACGAATGCGTCTTGCCAACTGTATATCCTTAGGCATAATTGTTACACGCTTGGCGTGAATAGCGCATAGGTTCGTATCTTCAAACAAACCAACGAGGTAAGCTTCACTGGCTTCTTGCAGGGCCATAACAGCAGAACTTTGGAAGCGCAAGTCTGTTTTAAAATCTTGCGCGATTTCACGAACAAGTCGCTGGAACGGAAGTTTTCTGATTAACAATTCGGTACTCTTCTGATAGCGACGAATTTCACGCAGCGCTACAGTACCAGGACGGTAACGATGCGGTTTCTTTACGCCACCGGTAGCTGGTGCACTCTTACGTGCTGCCTTAGTAGCAAGTTGTTTTCTTGGTGCTTTACCACCAGTCGATTTACGTGCAGTCTGCTTAGTACGTGCCATTTTCCGATGTCTCACAGTAGTAGTAGTTGTAGATTTTGTTGTTGTAACACAGCGCACGACGCTCAATACAGCAATGTGCGGGAAAAACTTTTGTGTTGTAGTATTTATAGGCGATGTCAGCGGGACGCGGGGTGAGTCACTGGTTCTCTAATCCTATTGGTTCGGACACTGTTTCACTGTCAGCTGGTGGGGGAAATAGATACTATTATAAATACAACCCGAGCGAAAGACTTTCTACCATTGCGGTTATCGCTAGCAAAGAATAACATTCAATTTTATCAACATGACCGGCAGAGGTAAAGGAGGCAAAGGTCTGGGAAAGGGTGGCGCCAAACGTCATCGTAAAGTGTTACGTGATAATATCCAGGGTATCACGAAACCAGCCATCAGACGTCTAGCCAGACGTGGTGGTGTCAAACGTATATCTGGTCTAATTTACGAAGAGACAAGAGGTGTGTTGAAGGTGTTCTTGGAAAATGTAATCAGAGATGCTGTTACATACACAGAGCACGCTAAAAGGAAAACTGTAACTGCCATGGATGTTGTGTACGCATTGAAACGTCAAGGACGTACACTATATGGTTTCGGTGGTTAAATTACGACACCTCTTATTTGTTTTGTATCTGAACGGCCCTTTTAAGGGCCACAAATTGAGATTATAAAAGAATTTGCTCCATTGTGCTATTTACATAATAATAAAATATTTATTGAATGTCAATTTTATGACAGAAATCACAACGACAATCTTGTTACTCTCAATTATTATTGATAATAAATATGTACAGTAAATATACATATATATATACTTTTCATGTATCGTTTTTATTCACATCATAATACTGTAATTTAAACAAGATGCTACTAACTATTATTGAAAAAAAAAATTATATATTACTACTAATATTAATAATGGATAAACTCTGTATTGAATAAAAATAATCAAAATTTTCTTTTATTACCTACTCGAATGAACTATACCGAGGCATGCTACCTGTTTATAATTAAAATTACATGTCAAATCACAAACATATTTCGTTAATTTACTTGCACAAGTATTTTGTGTGATATTATAATAATATGCAACTGTCAATAATAAGTCTAAAACACCAAATTATCGATGTAATTTGAAAACAATATTGAATCGTATTGTTTTAACAGGAGGGTTATTGTTGTTGTCATAGAATAACACTACATACTAGAAAATGAATGCATTATTAAAGAATTTGTCGTACTCGTTGAAATGGCACATATATGCTTTTATTCTTTTTTGAATGTTTTAGTGGCTCTGAAAAGAGCCGATTGTTTTGTTCACACAAAGTATAATAATTGTGAATGTGAAGTTATCAATCATTTACTTTGAACTTGTGTACTTAGTGACAGCCTTTGTACCTTCACTAACGGCGTGCTTGGCAAGTTCACCTGGAAGTAAAAGACGTACAGCCGTTTGTATTTCACGACTTGTAATTGTTGATCTCTTATTGTAGTGGGCCAAACGGGAAGCTTCTGCTGCAATACGCTCGAATATATCGTTGACGAAACTATTCATGATACTCATCGCTTTACTGGAAATACCAGTGTCCGGATGAACTTGTTTCAATACTTTGTAAATGTACATTGCGTAACTCTCCTTCCTGCGGCGTTTCTTTTTCTTGTCATCTTTCGAGATATTCTTCTGCGCCTTTCCGGCTTTTTTTGCTGCTTTTCCACTAGCTTTTGGTGGCATTTTTAATCACAAAGTTCACAATATGAGTAACACTATTAGCGCGGGCACATACAACAAACACTAATTGTCAAATGGAACTAATGCGGGTCGCACTAGGAGTGCTTGGATATTTCAGACAGGATCTGTCTTGCAGCAAACTCCGCCTACTTGTTTTAATGTTCACTGTATACCATTGCGTTGCACTGAAAGCGAGCTCGTGATTCGCTACACGTCTGTTACGGCTGCGAATACCAATGTAGCCATAAATATGTAAACGAAACATTATTTTACACACTATACATTCAACGTTCGTGCTAGACGTTACTACAGTTTATTAACAACGATACAATATGTCTGGTCGCGGTAAAGGTGGCAAAGTCAAGGGGAAGGCAAAGAGCAGATCAAATCGTGCTGGACTTCAATTTCCAGTCGGTCGTATACACAGACTTTTACGCAAAGGCAACTATGCTGAGCGTGTTGGTGCTGGAGCCCCTGTGTATCTGGCTGCCGTGATGGAATATTTGGCTGCTGAAGTTCTCGAACTTGCTGGTAACGCTGCCCGTGACAACAAGAAAACTAGGATCATTCCGCGTCATCTGCAATTGGCGATTCGTAACGATGAAGAATTAAACAAACTATTATCCGGTGTTACTATCGCTCAAGGTGGTGTTTTACCGAATATTCAAGCTGTGTTATTGCCAAAGAAGACAGAAAAATCAACATAAATGTTTTAACACACAAAAATTAATAAATAGAACGGTCCTTTTCAGGACCACAAATACAATACAAGATGAATTTACAGTTCAATAATATGCTAAGTTAAAAACAAATGCGAACAAACAATATTCAATGTTAAAATATTTTGAATTCATCAAGAATGAAAACGAACAATATCGAAATAAAAGACAACAACCCGTCTCCATAGTTACCTGCAACGTTAAATAACATATATCAATCGGTTGACAAACAAAGCAGACTACTTACCATAAAAGCATTGATCTTTTGTTCCTATGTTTCGAGATTGAAAAATAAAACAGCAGAATATTAAACATGTATGCGCAAATATTTACTTCTGTTGACAAAATACAAAGCAAAACTGTCATCACCTTACTTACCCGTAATGTTACAATATGTACGTGTATGTAGGTATTAATAATTTATTAAATAAAATAAATTAATATTTACGTAATGCTAAAAGCACGATGTTTTAATTGTATGCCTTTTGAAATATGTGTATATACACATTACGAAATGTAGGTTCAATTGAAGATTGAAATTAAAATTATTTGCCATCTATATATGGATAAAACAAAAGTTATGTATGGCACAACAAGATTCAAACGTAATCTAACTTTTTAACAATAGCTGTCGCTGTTAGACAGTTGATGTTATAATAGTTCTTAAATTTTGCTACCAGTCGGTATGAATGGATGGTGCCATCTGCAGTTTAAAAGCAATAACTTAACACCTCGCTATATGTATGATTTTGTATGAATTTATTTGAAATAATACGGTAATAAAGCTTTCAATTATCTCTTATAAGATGTGCGTTTGTATATTATCGATAATTATTACTGACAATGAATATCAAGTATATCTTCAAACAACGTTCGCGGTTTTACTGATAATAATGTAACCCTAGCCAATGGCAGTGTTGTGAAACAACAGAACCTTTTTTTTTGTTATTATTAAATGGCATATGATATTAATTGTACACTGTATTCACCTTATAAACTAGGTTTGCACTGTAATCGCACAACACTAATATTGCAGGCAAATATAACAAACATTTGGGAGCACTGAAATTTTTTCAATAACTGTATCGAAGTAACGTAGGTACCCAACTGTCTTGTTTACAATCTGACCGCACACTACGGTTCAAACAATGACAGTGTTTTGCCGCTAGTTGCAGCAATCGTATTCTATACACACTAACCGACAAATACGTTTATTAAACAAACAATATCGCATCTGTTTTGTAGTGTTCAAGTTATATTATAGATAAGTAAATAAAAAATAAACTATAGTCTATCTATTGAGACAACCGATTCACGGTCAACCTTAACATTCACGTTTATTAAAGTTATGAGCAAAAAGTATTAATCTACCTATGTGT
Organism: Carabus problematicus; assembly: GCA_963422195.1. NCBI lineage: Eukaryota > Metazoa > Arthropoda > Insecta > Coleoptera > Carabidae > Carabus > Carabus problematicus. The sequence continues at coordinate 5,142,641 of OY728580.1, forward strand.
TGTACACGTAAAGCGTTGACAGTTATTGGTAAAGTAATGTTATGATTGCTTATGTTACAGAATAATTCTATATTAACTCTATTTTTTAGCACTGAACATTGTTAACTATAGTATTATATATATATATATATATATATATATATATATATATATATATATATATATATATATATATCGTTAGTTATAAACATATATTTCAAAATGTTTGTACCTAGAATATCATATTAAGAAATTACAAAGAAATGAGTAAATATTTCAAAATTTTCTTAATAAAACTATAAATTTGTATACCCGTTCATTGTGTATAATCATATCGTGAAAGCATACGAAAAAAATTCACATTGTTACATTAACATTTAATAAAGTTATAAGCAAAAGAATTTATGAATGCGTTATGCACGTAAAGCGGCGATAGTCACTGGTGAAGTAATATTATGATTGCTTATATTACAAAATAAGGCCATATTAACACCATTTTATTTTTACTGAATATTATTAACTATAGTATCACATATATCGAAAAGCAAACAGCAAGTCGATATCTTTTTCCTCCAAACTTTAGTTATACACATTTTTCTAAAAGTTCGTACCAAAAATATGTGAAATGACAAACAAATGTTAATATTTCAAAATTTTCGTAATAAAACACTAAAATTTTATGCTGGATTATGACGTGTGATCATACTGTAAAAGCACCCGAACAATTTCACATTGATACATTAACATTTCGTAAAGTTATACAGAAAAATACTATAAATGTGATGTTACATCGAAGCGAGCGCCGGTACGTATCTAGTTTGTTATAAGTTACATACGATCCGCTGGTCAATTTTGAAGTACCCAACTTTATTTAAAATGGAATTTTCCGTTGTTCTTCGCGTGCGGTGAAACACTAATATTATAACGTTCATAGTAGATTTTTCTTATGACTTACACCGTGTAACTGTGATTTTGTGAGTTTAGAATATTTGTTTTAATTCCATTATAATAACGCATGTAAAAGTAATCGAATATGACGCGTCATTATTATCTAGTGATATTGCGCGTTAATGATTGGAAATTGCTTGTATCGATGACTATATGTGATTTAAAAAAAAAAAAAATATGGTACATATACACAACTAACGAAACCTACATGTAACTGATGGTTGGCATTAAAAATATCTGTCGCTGTTATATAGCACATCTGTATGGGTAAACAAAAAGATATATGTATGGCAGATCTTCAATCAAACCTAGTCTAACTTTTTAACAATTGTCGCCGCTGTTTGGCATTTGATGTTATAATAGTTCATACCTTCGCTACTACTAGTCGTTATTATTGAGCGCGTTGGTTGCCCTCTATGTTCCAAAAGCAATAGCTTAACACATCACTATATGACATACACATATCTGTATGGCAGTATCAAAATAGAGAATACTAATGAATAAGAATGATTTTCGTAGCGTGCCATGAGAATTTTATATAAAACAATTGCAACTAAATGTATGCATGTTTAGTACATGCAAAACAATTGTAAAACAGTAACAAATTTTGTACTGTAAACTGAAAACGTACACCAATAATTGGTGTAAAAAACAATTAATGTTTTTTTTTTCTATTCTTTTATTCATCAAATATTGTTGCATTTCAATTGTTTTGCATATACATAACATAGTTAGATGAAATTTTCATGGCACACTACGAAAATGATTGTTTTTACATACACACTTACTAGTTCGCTATGCAGGAGGTAATAAAATTATGAAATAAATGTAAATATACACCATCGATGCGTAGATTATCGCGATAATATTCACAATATTTGTTAAAATACAGTATATTTGTATAAATATTTGTTGGCGATAGACAAAATATAGAATAATTAAAATGTTTTCATTCCTATAGTAACTACAAGCCCCACACGGGGAAACAATAAACGGCTTTATTCTGAGAGAACCGAAATATTATACAACAAACAGATGTTTAGTCGATTACAAACGTACATCGGTGAATCATTTTCAATGTTTAAAATATTTGTATATAGTCCTATTTGTATTGTTTTGGTGTTTAAACAAAAAAAGTGTCAGGTAGTTGTCTATTCATGAACAAGTTAGCGATGCATTTGTTTGTAAATATATCAATATAGACGGTTTCAAAGCATTTCTCATGATAACATAATGTTATATGTCGAGTATGAGATGAAGATATAAGTAGAAACTAACAATAGCTATGATTAAATACAATAATTTACTCAAAGTAGACGCACGAATAGCTAACACTGAAACACAAAACCAAGGAAATATCATGATGGATGTTCCCTATCCCGTTCGACGATACATTCAACCTGGCCAGTGAGACGTCGAGAACAATTCAAACATTATATTACGTTTTGTTACATTTATAATACCAATAAGTATTATATACTTACGTCTCTTTTATACAATGACAGACGTGGCTGCATCTACTACAACCGTGAATACGGAAATCCAAGTGGTGCCTGGTAAAAAAGGCACAACGAAGGACAAGAAAACCGATCGTCCAAAGTCAACGCATCCTACTACGGCTGTTATGGTGAATAATGCGATTCAGAATTTAAAGGAACGTGGCGGATCGTCACTGCAAGCAATTAAAAAGTACATATCTGCTACTTATAAGATTGATGGTGAGAAATTTTCTCCGTTCATTAAGAGGTACTTAAAGGCTAGCGTTACTGCTGGCACGCTTGTACAAACCAAAGGCAAGGGAGCTTCCGGCTCGTTCAAGTTGGCATCAAGTGCTGTTACAAGAAAACCAACAACACCAACTACTGTAAACAAAGCTAAAAAGGTCGCAGTGAAACCAGCACCAAAGCCAAAGGTCAAGGTAACAGAGAAAAAGACAACAAGTGTTCGTACAGAAACAAAGAAGTCTGCTGCTGCTGTTCCAGTTAAAACTGCGAAAACTAAGAAGACCACTGTTGTTGAGAAAAAGAAGCCTGTTGTACAAGTTGATAAATCAAAATCGCCCTCGAAGGCAAAAAGGACAGCGAAAGCGCCAACAAAGAAGCCAAAGTCTCCTAAACCGAAAACAACAAAGTCAAAAGTAGCAAAGAAGAAGGTTTCACCTAAAAAGAAATAAAACACATACATTGTTGTACGTGTGAAGTGTGAAAAATGATTCTCTCTCTGTTTGCAAACGGCCCTTTTCAGGGCCACAACATTAAATCATAAAGAATTTTAAGCATTATGTTTATTTACAAACATAGTATTCTGTATATATATGTATGTTTATTGTAGTAATATTTTATAAATATTATTAGATTTTGTTTTATATAAAGATTAATTCTACTGATCCAATGATACAGCACGTAAACACATGCATAATAAATACACACTTGTGTTATTGTATTTCCCTAGTCATAAACGATATATGTATGTATTTGTCAATTATATTGTACCTGCACAGGGATTAAGTAGTATTGTTGTCTACGTTAAATAATAAGGATTACTCACAGCATTACTAAATAAATTCTTTTGAACATTATTGGTGGCTCTGAAAAGAGCCGGTTTTGATAATAAAATGACGGACCGCAGACAAAACAAAACAGATTAACGAACTTTAAGCACGTTCACCACGAATGCGTCTTGCCAACTGTATATCCTTAGGCATAATTGTTACACGCTTGGCGTGAATAGCGCATAGGTTCGTATCTTCAAACAAACCAACGAGGTAAGCTTCACTGGCTTCTTGCAGGGCCATAACAGCAGAACTTTGGAAGCGCAAGTCTGTTTTAAAATCTTGCGCGATTTCACGAACAAGTCGCTGGAACGGAAGTTTTCTGATTAACAATTCGGTACTCTTCTGATAGCGACGAATTTCACGCAGCGCTACAGTACCAGGACGGTAACGATGCGGTTTCTTTACGCCACCGGTAGCTGGTGCACTCTTACGTGCTGCCTTAGTAGCAAGTTGTTTTCTTGGTGCTTTACCACCAGTCGATTTACGTGCAGTCTGCTTAGTACGTGCCATTTTCCGATGTCTCACAGTAGTAGTAGTTGTAGATTTTGTTGTTGTAACACAGCGCACGACGCTCAATACAGCAATGTGCGGGAAAAACTTTTGTGTTGTAGTATTTATAGGCGATGTCAGCGGGACGCGGGGTGAGTCACTGGTTCTCTAATCCTATTGGTTCGGACACTGTTTCACTGTCAGCTGGTGGGGGAAATAGATACTATTATAAATACAACCCGAGCGAAAGACTTTCTACCATTGCGGTTATCGCTAGCAAAGAATAACATTCAATTTTATCAACATGACCGGCAGAGGTAAAGGAGGCAAAGGTCTGGGAAAGGGTGGCGCCAAACGTCATCGTAAAGTGTTACGTGATAATATCCAGGGTATCACGAAACCAGCCATCAGACGTCTAGCCAGACGTGGTGGTGTCAAACGTATATCTGGTCTAATTTACGAAGAGACAAGAGGTGTGTTGAAGGTGTTCTTGGAAAATGTAATCAGAGATGCTGTTACATACACAGAGCACGCTAAAAGGAAAACTGTAACTGCCATGGATGTTGTGTACGCATTGAAACGTCAAGGACGTACACTATATGGTTTCGGTGGTTAAATTACGACACCTCTTATTTGTTTTGTATCTGAACGGCCCTTTTAAGGGCCACAAATTGAGATTATAAAAGAATTTGCTCCATTGTGCTATTTACATAATAATAAAATATTTATTGAATGTCAATTTTATGACAGAAATCACAACGACAATCTTGTTACTCTCAATTATTATTGATAATAAATATGTACAGTAAATATACATATATATACTTTTCATGTATCGTTTTTATTCACATCATAATACTGTAATTTAAACAAGATGCTACTAACTATTATTGAAAAAAAAAATTATATATTACTACTAATATTAATAATGGATAAACTCTGTATTGAATAAAAATAATCAAAATTTTCTTTTATTACCTACTCGAATGAACTATACCGAGGCATGCTACCTGTTTATAATTAAAATTACATGTCAAATCACAAACATATTTCGTTAATTTACTTGCACAAGTATTTTGTGTGATATTATAATAATATGCAACTGTCAATAATAAGTCTAAAACACCAAATTATCGATGTAATTTGAAAACAATATTGAATCGTATTGTTTTAACAGGAGGGTTATTGTTGTTGTCATAGAATAACACTACATACTAGAAAATGAATGCATTATTAAAGAATTTGTCGTACTCGTTGAAATGGCACATATATGCTTTTATTCTTTTTTGAATGTTTTAGTGGCTCTGAAAAGAGCCGATTGTTTTGTTCACACAAAGTATAATAATTGTGAATGTGAAGTTATCAATCATTTACTTTGAACTTGTGTACTTAGTGACAGCCTTTGTACCTTCACTAACGGCGTGCTTGGCAAGTTCACCTGGAAGTAAAAGACGTACAGCCGTTTGTATTTCACGACTTGTAATTGTTGATCTCTTATTGTAGTGGGCCAAACGGGAAGCTTCTGCTGCAATACGCTCGAATATATCGTTGACGAAACTATTCATGATACTCATCGCTTTACTGGAAATACCAGTGTCCGGATGAACTTGTTTCAATACTTTGTAAATGTACATTGCGTAACTCTCCTTCCTGCGGCGTTTCTTTTTCTTGTCATCTTTCGAGATATTCTTCTGCGCCTTTCCGGCTTTTTTTGCTGCTTTTCCACTAGCTTTTGGTGGCATTTTTAATCACAAAGTTCACAATATGAGTAACACTATTAGCGCGGGCACATACAACAAACACTAATTGTCAAATGGAACTAATGCGGGTCGCACTAGGAGTGCTTGGATATTTCAGACAGGATCTGTCTTGCAGCAAACTCCGCCTACTTGTTTTAATGTTCACTGTATACCATTGCGTTGCACTGAAAGCGAGCTCGTGATTCGCTACACGTCTGTTACGGCTGCGAATACCAATGTAGCCATAAATATGTAAACGAAACATTATTTTACACACTATACATTCAACGTTCGTGCTAGACGTTACTACAGTTTATTAACAACGATACAATATGTCTGGTCGCGGTAAAGGTGGCAAAGTCAAGGGGAAGGCAAAGAGCAGATCAAATCGTGCTGGACTTCAATTTCCAGTCGGTCGTATACACAGACTTTTACGCAAAGGCAACTATGCTGAGCGTGTTGGTGCTGGAGCCCCTGTGTATCTGGCTGCCGTGATGGAATATTTGGCTGCTGAAGTTCTCGAACTTGCTGGTAACGCTGCCCGTGACAACAAGAAAACTAGGATCATTCCGCGTCATCTGCAATTGGCGATTCGTAACGATGAAGAATTAAACAAACTATTATCCGGTGTTACTATCGCTCAAGGTGGTGTTTTACCGAATATTCAAGCTGTGTTATTGCCAAAGAAGACAGAAAAATCAACATAAATGTTTTAACACACAAAAATTAATAAATAGAACGGTCCTTTTCAGGACCACAAATACAATACAAGATGAATTTACAGTTCAATAATATGCTAAGTTAAAAACAAATGCGAACAAACAATATTCAATGTTAAAATATTTTGAATTCATCAAGAATGAAAACGAACAATATCGAAATAAAAGACAACAACCCGTCTCCATAGTTACCTGCAACGTTAAATAACATATATCAATCGGTTGACAAACAAAGCAGACTACTTACCATAAAAGCATTGATCTTTTGTTCCTATGTTTCGAGATTGAAAAATAAAACAGCAGAATATTAAACATGTATGCGCAAATATTTACTTCTGTTGACAAAATACAAAGCAAAACTGTCATCACCTTACTTACCCGTAATGTTACAATATGTACGTGTATGTAGGTATTAATAATTTATTAAATAAAATAAATTAATATTTACGTAATGCTAAAAGCACGATGTTTTAATTGTATGCCTTTTGAAATATGAATAAATATGGTATATACACATTACGAAATGTAGGTTCAATTGAAGATTGAAATTAAAATTATTTGCCATCTATATATGGATAAAACAAAAGTTATGTATGGCACAACAAGATTCAAACGTAATCTAACTTTTTAACAATAGCTGTCGCTGTTAGACAGTTGATGTTATAATAGTTCTTAAATTTTGCTACCAGTCGGTATGAATGGATGGTGCCATCTGCAGTTTAAAAGCAATAACTTAACACCTCGCTATATGTATGATTTTGTATGAATTTATTTGAAATAATACGGTAATAAAGCTTTCAATTATCTCTTATAAGATGTGCGTTTGTATATTATCGATAATTATTACTGACAATGAATATCAAGTATATCTTCAAACAACGTTCGCGGTTTTACTGATAATAATGTAACCCTAGCCAATGGCAGTGTTGTGAAACAACAGAACCTTTTTTTTTGTTATTATTAAATGGCATATGATATTAATTGTACACTGTATTCACCTTATAAACTAGGTTTGCACTGTAATCGCACAACACTAATATTGCAGGCAAATATAACAAACATTTGGGAGCACTGAAATTTTTTCAATAACTGTATCGAAGTAACGTAGGTACCCAACTGTCTTGTTTACAATCTGACCGCACACTACGGTTCAAACAATGACAGTGTTTTGCCGCTAGTTGCAGCAATCGTATTCTATACACACTAACCGACAAATACGTTTATTAAACAAACAATATCGCATCTGTTTTGTAGTGTTCAAGTTATATTATAGATAAGTAAATAAAAAATAAACTATAGTCTATCTATTGAGACAACCGATTCACGGTCAACCTTAACATTCACGTTTATTAAAGTTATGAGCAAAAAGTATTAATCTACCTATGTGTTGTACACGTAAAGCGTTGACAGTTACTGGTAAAGTAATGTTATGATTGCTTATGTTACAGAATAATTCTATATTAACTCTATTTTTTAGCACTGAACATTGTTAACTATAGTATATATATATATATATATATATATATATATATATATATATATATATATATATATATATATATATATATATATATATATCGTTAGTTATAAACATATATTTCAAAATGTTTGTACCTAGAATATCATATTAAGAAATTACAAAGAAATGAGTAAATATTTCAAAATTTTCTTAATAAAACTATAAATTTGTATACCCGTTCATTGTGTATAATCATATCGTGAAAGCATACGAAAAAAATTCACATTGTTACATTAACATTTAATAAAGTTATAAGCAAAAGAATTTATGAATGCGTTATGCACGTAAAGCGGCGATAGTCACTGGTGAAGTAATATTATGATTGCTTATATTACAAAATAAGGCCATATTAACACCATTTTATTTTTACTGAATATTATTAACTATAGTATCACATATATCGAAAAGCAAACAGCAAGTCGATATCTTTTTCCAAACTTTAGTTATACACATTTTTCTAAAAGTTCGTACCAAAAATATGTGAAATGACAAACAAATGTTAATATTTCAAAATTTTCGTAATAAAACACTAAAATTTTATGCTGGATTATGACGTGTGATCATACTGTAAAAGCACCCGAACAATTTCACATTGATACATTAACATTTCGTAAAGTTATACAGAAAAATACTATAAATGTGATGTTACATCGAAGCGAGCGCCGGTACGTATCTAGTTTGTTATAAGTTACATACGATCCGCTGGTCAATTTTGAAGTACCCAACTTTATTTAAAATGGAATTTTCCGTTGTTCTTCGCGTGCGGTGAAACACTAATATTATAACGTTCATAGTAGATTTTTCTTATGACTTACACCGTGTAACTGTGATTTTGTGAGTTTAGAATATTTGTTTTAATTCCATTATAATAACGCATGTAAAAGTAATCGAATATGACGCGTCATTATTATCTAGTGATATTGCGCGTTAATGATTGGAAATTGCTTGTATCGATGACTATATGTGATTTAAAAAAAAAAAAAATATGGTACATATACACAACTAACGAAACCTACATGTAACTGATGGTTGGCATTAAAAATATCTGTCGCTGTTATATAGCACATCTGTATGGGTAAACAAAAAGATATATGTATGGCAGATCTTCAATCAAACCTAGTCTAACTTTTTAACAATTGTCGCCGCTGTTTGGCATTTGATGTTATAATAGTTCATACCTTCGCTACTACTAGTCGTTATTATTGAGCGCGTTGGTTGCCCTCTATGTTCCAAAAGCAATAGCTTAACACATCACTATATGACATACACATATCTGTATGGCAGTATCAAAATAGAGAATACTAATGAATAAGAATGATTTTCGTAGCGTGCCATGAGAATTTTATATAAAACAATTGCAACTAAATGTATGCATGTTTAGTACATGCAAAACAATTGTAAAACAGTAACAAATTTTGTACTGTAAACTGAAAACGTACACCAATAATTGGTGTAAAAAACAATTAATGTTTTTTTTTTCTATTCTTTTATTCATCAAATATTGTTGCATTTCAATTGTTTTGCATATACATAACATAGTTAGATGAAATTTTCATGGCACACTACGAAAATGATTGTTTTTACATACACACTTACTAGTTCGCTATGCAGGAGGTAATAAAATTATGAAATAAATGTAAATATACACCATCGATGCGTAGATTATCGCGATAATATTCACAATATTTGTTAAAATACAGTATATTTGTATAAATATTTGTTGGCGATAGACAAAATATAGAATAATTAAAATGTTTTCATTCCTATAGTAACTACAAGCCCCACACGGGGAAACAATAAACGGCTTTATTCTGAGAGAACCGAAATATTATACAACAAACAGATGTTTAGTCGATTACAAACGTACATCGGTGAATCATTTTCAATGTTTAAAATATTTGTATATAGTCCTATTTGTATTGTTTTGGTGTTTAAACAAAAAAAGTGTCAGGTAGTTGTCTATTCATGAACAAGTTAGCGATGCATTTGTTTGTAAATATATCAATATAGACGGTTTCAAAGCATTTCTCATGATAACATAATGTTATATGTCGAGTATGAGATGAAGATATAAGTAGAAACTAACAATAGCTATGATTAAATACAATAATTTACTCAAAGTAGACGCACGAATAGCTAACACTGAAACACAAAACCAAGGAAATATCATGATGGATGTTCCCTATCCCGTTCGACGATACATTCAACCTGGCCAGTGAGACGTCGAGAACAATTCAAACATTATATTACGTTTTGTTACATTTATAATACCAATAAGTATTATATACTTACGTCTCTTTTATACAATGACAGACGTGGCTGCATCTACTACAACCGTGAATACGGAAATCCAAGTGGTGCCTGGTAAAAAAGGCACAACGAAGGACAAGAAAAGATCGTCCAAAGTCAACGCATCCTACTACGGCTGTTATGGTGAATAATGCGATTCAGAATTTAAAGGAACGTGGCGGATCGTCACTGCAAGCAATTAAAAAGTACATATCTGCTACTTATAAGATTGATGGTGAGAAATTTTCTCCGTTCATTAAGAGGTACTTAAAGGCTAGCGTTACTGCTGGCACGCTTGTACAAACCAAAGGCAAGGGAGCTTCCGGCTCGTTCAAGTTGGCATCAAGTGCTGTTACAAGAAAACCAACAACACCAACTACTGTAAACAAAGCTAAAAAGGTCGCAGTGAAACCAGCACCAAAGCCAAAGGTCAAGGTAACAGAGAAAAAGACAACAAGTGTTCGTACAGAAACAAAGAAGTCTGCTGCTGCTGTTCCAGTTAAAACTGCGAAAACTAAGAAGACCACTGTTGTTGAGAAAAAGAAGCCTGTTGTACAAGTTGATAAATCAAAATCGCCCTCGAAGGCAAAAAGGACAGCGAAAGCGCCAACAAAGAAGCCAAAGTCTCCTAAACCGAAAACAACAAAGTCAAAAGTAGCAAAGAAGAAGGTTTCACCTAAAAAGAAATAAAACACATACATTGTTGTACGTGTGAAGTGTGAAAAATGATTCTCTCTCTGTTTGCAAACGGCCCTTTTCAGGGCCACAACATTAAATCATAAAGAATTTTAAGCATTATGTTTATTTACAAACATAGTATTCTGTATATATATGTATGTTTATTGTAGTAATATTTTATAAATATTATTAGATTTTGTTTTATATAAAGATTAATTCTACTGATCCAATGATACAGCACGTAAACACATGCATAATAAATACACACTTGTGTTATTGTATTTCCCTAGTCATAAACGATATATGTATGTATTTGTCAATTATATTGTACCTGCACAGGGATTAAGTAGTATTGTTGTCTACGTTAAATAATAAGGATTACTCACAGCATTACTAAATAAATTCTTTTGAACATTATTGGTGGCTCTGAAAAGAGCCGGTTTTGATAATAAAATGACGGACCGCAGACAAAACAAAACAGATTAACGAACTTTAAGCACGTTCACCACGAATGCGTCTTGCCAACTGTATATCCTTAGGCATAATTGTTACACGCTTGGCGTGAATAGCGCATAGGTTCGTATCTTCAAACAAACCAACGAGGTAAGCTTCACTGGCTTCTTGCAGGGCCATAACAGCAGAACTTTGGAAGCGCAAGTCTGTTTTAAAATCTTGCGCGATTTCACGAACAAGTCGCTGGAACGGAAGTTTTCTGATTAACAATTCGGTACTCTTCTGATAGCGACGAATTTCACGCAGCGCTACAGTACCAGGACGGTAACGATGCGGTTTCTTTACGCCACCGGTAGCTGGTGCACTCTTACGTGCTGCCTTAGTAGCAAGTTGTTTTCTTGGTGCTTTACCACCAGTCGATTTACGTGCAGTCTGCTTAGTACGTGCCATTTTCCGATGTCTCACAGTAGTAGTAGTTGTAGATTTTGTTGTTGTAACACAGCGCACGACGCTCAATACAGCAATGTGCGGGAAAAACTTTTGTGTTGTAGTATTTATAGGCGATGTCAGCGGGACGCGGGGTGAGTCACTGGTTCTCTAATCCTATTGGTTCGGACACTGTTTCACTGTCAGCTGGTGGGGGAAATAGATACTATTATAAATACAACCCGAGCGAAAGACTTTCTACCATTGCGGTTATCGCTAGCAAAGAATAACATTCAATTTTATCAACATGACCGGCAGAGGTAAAGGAGGCAAAGGTCTGGGAAAGGGTGGCGCCAAACGTCATCGTAAAGTGTTACGTGATAATATCCAGGGTATCACGAAACCAGCCATCAGACGTCTAGCCAGACGTGGTGGTGTCAAACGTATATCTGGTCTAATTTACGAAGAGACAAGAGGTGTGTTGAAGGTGTTCTTGGAAAATGTAATCAGAGATGCTGTTACATACACAGAGCACGCTAAAAGGAAAACTGTAACTGCCATGGATGTTGTGTACGCATTGAAACGTCAAGGACGTACACTATATGGTTTCGGTGGTTAAATTACGACACCTCTTATTTGTTTTGTATCTGAACGGCCCTTTTAAGGGCCACAAATTGAGATTATAAAAGAATTTGCTCCATTGTGCTATTTACATAATAATAAAATATTTATTGAATGTCAATTTTATGACAGAAATCACAACGACAATCTTGTTACTCTCAATTATTATTGATAATAAATATGTACAGTAAATATACATATATATATACTTTTCATGTATCGTTTTTATTCACATCATAATACTGTAATTTAAACAAGATGCTACTAACTATTATTGAAAAAAAAAATTATATATTACTACTAATATTAATAATGGATAAACTCTGTATTGAATAAAAATAATCAAAATTTTCTTTTATTACCTACTCGAATGAACTATACCGAGGCATGCTACCTGTTTATAATTAAAATTACATGTCAAATCACAAACATATTTCGTTAATTTACTTGCACAAGTATTTTGTGTGATATTATAATAATATGCAACTGTCAATAATAAGTCTAAAACACCAAATTATCGATGTAATTTGAAAACAATATTGAATCGTATTGTTTTAACAGGAGGGTTATTGTTGTTGTCATAGAATAACACTACATACTAGAAAATGAATGCATTATTAAAGAATTTGTCGTACTCGTTGAAATGGCACATATATGCTTTTATTCTTTTTTGAATGTTTTAGTGGCTCTGAAAAGAGCCGATTGTTTTGTTCACACAAAGTATAATAATTGTGAATGTGAAGTTATCAATCATTTACTTTGAACTTGTGTACTTAGTGACAGCCTTTGTACCTTCACTAACGGCGTGCTTGGCAAGTTCACCTGGAAGTAAAAGACGTACAGCCGTTTGTATTTCACGACTTGTAATTGTTGATCTCTTATTGTAGTGGGCCAAACGGGAAGCTTCTGCTGCAATACGCTCGAATATATCGTTGACGAAACTATTCATGATACTCATCGCTTTACTGGAAATACCAGTGTCCGGATGAACTTGTTTCAATACTTTGTAAATGTACATTGCGTAACTCTCCTTCCTGCGGCGTTTCTTTTTCTTGTCATCTTTCGAGATATTCTTCTGCGCCTTTCCGGCTTTTTTTGCTGCTTTTCCACTAGCTTTTGGTGGCATTTTTAATCACAAAGTTCACAATATGAGTAACACTATTAGCGCGGGCACATACAACAAACACTAATTGTCAAATGGAACTAATGCGGGTCGCACTAGGAGTGCTTGGATATTTCAGACAGGATCTGTCTTGCAGCAAACTCCGCCTACTTGTTTTAATGTTCACTGTATACCATTGCGTTGCACTGAAAGCGAGCTCGTGATTCGCTACACGTCTGTTACGGCTGCGAATACCAATGTAGCCATAAATATGTAAACGAAACATTATTTTACACACTATACATTCAACGTTCGTGCTAGACGTTACTACAGTTTATTAACAACGATACAATATGTCTGGTCGCGGTAAAGGTGGCAAAGTCAAGGGGAAGGCAAAGAGCAGATCAAATCGTGCTGGACTTCAATTTCCAGTCGGTCGTATACACAGACTTTTACGCAAAGGCAACTATGCTGAGCGTGTTGGTGCTGGAGCCCCTGTGTATCTGGCTGCCGTGATGGAATATTTGGCTGCTGAAGTTCTCGAACTTGCTGGTAACGCTGCCCGTGACAACAAGAAAACTAGGATCATTCCGCGTCATCTGCAATTGGCGATTCGTAACGATGAAGAATTAAACAAACTATTATCCGGTGTTACTATCGCTCAAGGTGGTGTTTTACCGAATATTCAAGCTGTGTTATTGCCAAAGAAGACAGAAAAATCAACATAAATGTTTTAACACACAAAAATTAATAAATAGAACGGTCCTTTTCAGGACCACAAATACAATACAAGATGAATTTACAGTTCAATAATATGCTAAGTTAAAAACAAATGCGAACAAACAATATTCAATGTTAAAATATTTTGAATTCATCAAGAATGAAAACGAACAATATCGAAATAAAAGACAACAACCCGTCTCCATAGTTACCTGCAACGTTAAATAACATATATCAATCGGTTGACAAACAAAGCAGACTACTTACCATAAAAGCATTGATCTTTTGTTCCTATGTTTCGAGATTGAAAAATAAAACAGCAGAATATTAAACATGTATGCGCAAATATTTACTTCTGTTGACAAAATACAAAGCAAAACTGTCATCACCTTACTTACCCGTAATGTTACAATATGTACGTGTATGTAGGTATTAATAATTTATTAAATAAAATAAATTAATATTTACGTAATGCTAAAAGCACGATGTTTTAATTGTATGCCTTTTGAAATATGGTATATACACATTACGAAATGTAGGTTCAATTGAAGATTGAAATTAAAATTATTTGCCATCTATATATGGATAAAACAAAAGTTATGTATGGCACAACAAGATTCAAACGTAATCTAACTTTTTAACAATAGCTGTCGCTGTTAGACAGTTGATGTTATAATAGTTCTTAAATTTTGCTACCAGTCGGTATGAATGGATGGTGCCATCTGCAGTTTAAAAGCAATAACTTAACACCTCGCTATATGTATGATTTTGTATGAATTTATTTGAAATAATACGGTAATAAAGCTTTCAATTATCTCTTATAAGATGTGCGTTTGTATATTATCGATAATTATTACTGACAATGAATATCAAGTATATCTTCAAACAACGTTCGCGGTTTTACTGATAATAATGTAACCCTAGCCAATGGCAGTGTTGTGAAACAACAGAACCTTTTTTTTTGTTATTATTAAATGGCATATGATATTAATTGTACACTGTATTCACCTTATAAACTAGGTTTGCACTGTAATCGCACAACACTAATATTGCAGGCAAATATAAACAAACATTTGGGAGCACTGAAATTTTTTCAATAACTGTATCGAAGTAACGTAGGTACCCAACTGTCTTGTTTACAATCTGACCGCACACTACGGTTCAAACAATGACAGTGTTTTGCCGCTAGTTGCAGCAATCGTATTCTATACACACTAACCGACAAATACGTTTATTAAACAAACAATATCGCATCTGTTTTGTAGTGTTCAAGTTATATTATAGATAAGTAAATAAAAAATAAACTATAGTCTATCTATTGAGACAACCGATTCACGGTCAACCTTAACATTCACGTTTATTAAAGTTATGAGCAAAAAGTATTAATCTACCTATGTGTTGTACACGTAAAGCGTTGACAGTTATTGGTAAAGTAATGTTATGATTGCTTATGTTACAGAATAATTCTATATTAACTCTATTTTTTAGCACTGAACATTGTTAACTATAGTATATATATATATATATATATATATATATATATATATATATATATATATATATATATATATATATATATATCGTTAGTTATAAACATATATTTCAAAATGTTTGTACCTAGAATATCATATTAAGAAATTACAAAGAAATGAGTAAATATTTCAAAATTTTCTTAATAAAACTATAAATTTGTATACCCGTTCATTGTGTATAATCATATCGTGAAAGCATACGAAAAAAATTCACATTGTTACATTAACATTTAATAAAGTTATAAGCAAAAGAATTTATGAATGCGTTATGCACGTAAAGCGGCGATAGTCACTGGTGAAGTAATATTATGATTGCTTATATTACAAAATAAGGCCATATTAACACCATTTTATTTTTACTGAATATTATTAACTATAGTATCACATATATCGAAAAGCAAACAGCAAGTCGATATCTTTTTCCAAACTTTAGTTATACACATTTTTCTAAAAGTTCGTACCAAAAATATGTGAAATGACAAACAAATGTTAATATTTCAAAATTTTCGTAATAAAACACTAAAATTTTATGCTGGATTATGACGTGTGATCATACTGTAAAAGCACCCGAACAATTTCACATTGATACATTAACATTTCGTAAAGTTATACAGAAAAATACTATAAATGTGATGTTACATCGAAGCGAGCGCCGGTACGTATCTAGTTTGTTATAAGTTACATACGATCCGCTGGTCAATTTTGAAGTACCCAACTTTATTTAAAATGGAATTTTCCGTTGTTCTTCGCGTGCGGTGAAACACTAATATTATAACGTTCATAGTAGATTTTTCTTATGACTTACACCGTGTAACTGTGATTTTGTGAGTTTAGAATATTTGTTTTAATTCCATTATAATAACGCATGTAAAAGTAATCGAATATGACGCGTCATTATTATCTAGTGATATTGCGCGTTAATGATTGGAAATTGCTTGTATCGATGACTATATGTGATTTAAAAAAAAAATAAATATGGTACATATACACAACTAACGAAACCTACATGTAACTGATGGTTGGCATTAAAAATATCTGTCGCTGTTATATAGCACATCTGTATGGGTAAACAAAAAGATATATGTATGGCAGATCTTCAATCAAACCTAGTCTAACTTTTTAACAATTGTCGCCGCTGTTTGGCATTTGATGTTATAATAGTTCATACCTTCGCTACTACTAGTCGTTATTATTGAGCGCGTTGGTTGCCCTCTATGTTCCAAAAGCAATAGCTTAACACATCACTATATGACATACACATATCTGTATGGCAGTATCAAAATAGAGAATACTAATGAATAAGAATGATTTTCGTAGCGTGCCATGAGAATTTTATATAAAACAATTGCAACTAAATGTATGCATGTTTAGTACATGCAAAACAATTGTAAAACAGTAACAAATTTTGTACTGTAAACTGAAAACGTACACCAATAATTGGTGTAAAAAACAATTAATGTTTTTTTTTTCTATTCTTTTATTCATCAAATATTGTTGCATTTCAATTGTTTTGCATATACATAACATAGTTAGATGAAATTTTCATGGCACACTACGAAAATGATTGTTTTTACATACACACTTACTAGTTCGCTATGCAGGAGGTAATAAAATTATGAAATAAATGTAAATATACACCATCGATGCGTAGATTATCGCGATAATATTCACAATATTTGTTAAAATACAGTATATTTGTATAAATATTTGTTGGCGATAGACAAAATATAGAATAATTAAAATGTTTTCATTCCTATAGTAACTACAAGCCCCACACGGGGAAACAATAAACGGCTTTATTCTGAGAGAACCGAAATATTATACAACAAACAGATGTTTAGTCGATTACAAACGTACATCGGTGAATCATTTTCAATGTTTAAAATATTTGTATATAGTCCTATTTGTATTGTTTTGGTGTTTAAACAAAAAAAGTGTCAGGTAGTTGTCTATTCATGAACAAGTTAGCGATGCATTTGTTTGTAAATATATCAATATAGACGGTTTCAAAGCATTTCTCATGATAACATAATGTTATATGTCGAGTATGAGATGAAGATATAAGTAGAAACTAACAATAGCTAAGATTAAATACAATAATTTACTCAAAGTAGACGCACGAATAGCTAACACTGAAACACAAAACCAAGGAAATATCATGATGGATGTTCCCTATCCCGTTCGACGGTACATTCAACCTGGCCAGTGAGACGTCGAGAACAATTCAAACATTATATTACGTTTTGTTACATTTATAATACCAATAAGTATTATATACTTACGTCTATTTTATACAATGACAGACGTGGCTGCATCTACTACAACCGTGAATACGGAAATCCAAGTGGTGCCTGGTAAAAAAGGCACAACGAAGGACAAGAAAACCGATCGTCCAAAGTCAACGCATCCTACTACGGCTGTTATGGTGAATAATGCGATTCAGAATTTAAAGGAACGTGGCGGATCGTCACTGCAAGCAATTAAAAAGTACATATCTGCTACTTATAAGATTGATGGTGAGAAATTTTCTCCGTTCATTAAGAGGTACTTAAAGGCTAGCGTTACTGCTGGCACGCTTGTACAAACCAAAGGCAAGGGAGCTTCCGGCTCGTTCAAGTTGGCATCAAGTGCTGTTACAAGAAAACCAACAACACCAACTACTGTAAACAAAGCTAAAAAGGTCGCAGTGAAACCAGCACCAAAGCCAAAGGTCAAGGTAACAGAGAAAAAGACAACAAGTGTTCGTACAGAAACAAAGAAGTCTGCTGCTGCTGTTCCAGTTAAAACTGCGAAAACTAAGAAGACCACTGTTGTTGAGAAAAAGAAGCCTGTTGTACAAGTTGATAAATCAAAATCGCCCTCGAAGGCAAAAAGGACAGCGAAAGCGCCAACAAAGAAGCCAAAGTCTCCTAAACCGAAAACAACAAAGTCAAAAGTAGCAAAGAAGAAGGTTTCACCTAAAAAGAAATAAAACACATACATTGTTGTACGTGTGAAGTGTGAAAAATGATTCTCTCTCTGTTTGCAAACGGCCCTTTTCAGGGCCACAACATTAAATCATAAAGAATTTTAAGCATTATGTTTATTTACAAACATAGTATTCTGTATATATATGTATGTTTATTGTAGTAATATTTTATAAATATTATTAGATTTTGTTTTATATAAAGATTAATTCTACTGATCCAATGATACAGCACGTAAACACATGCATAATAAATACACACTTGTGTTATTGTATTTCCCTAGTCATAAACGATATATGTATGTATTTGTCAATTATATTGTACCTGCACAGGGATCAAGTAGTATTGTTGTCTACGTTAAATAATAAGGATTACTCACAGCATTACTAAATAAATTCTTTTGAACATTATTGGTGGCTCTGAAAAGAGCCGGTTTTGATAATAAAATGACGGACCGCAGACAAAACAAAACAGATTAACGAACTTTAAGCACGTTCACCACGAATGCGTCTTGCCAACTGTATATCCTTAGGCATAATTGTTACACGCTTGGCGTGAATAGCGCATAGGTTCGTATCTTCAAACAAACCAACGAGGTAAGCTTCACTGGCTTCTTGCAGGGCCATAACAGCAGAACTTTGGAAGCGCAAGTCTGTTTTAAAATCTTGCGCGATTTCACGAACAAGTCGCTGGAACGGAAGTTTTCTGATTAACAATTCGGTACTCTTCTGATAGCGACGAATTTCACGCAGCGCTACAGTACCAGGACGGTAACGATGCGGTTTCTTTACGCCACCGGTAGCTGGTGCACTCTTACGTGCTGCCTTAGTAGCAAGTTGTTTTCTTGGTGCTTTACCACCAGTCGATTTACGTGCAGTCTGCTTAGTACGTGCCATTTTCCGATGTCTCACAGTAGTAGTAGTTGTAGATTTTGTTGTTGTAACACAGCGCACGACGCTCAATACAGCAATGTGCGGGAAAAACTTTTGTGTTGTAGTATTTATAGGCGATGTCAGCGGGACGCGGGGTGAGTCACTGGTTCTCTAATCCTATTGGTTCGGACACTGTTTCACTGTCAGCTGGTGGGGGAAATAGATACTATTATAAATACAACCCGAGCGAAAGACTTTCTACCATTGCGGTTATCGCTAGCAAAGAATAACATTCAATTTTATCAACATGACCGGCAGAGGTAAAGGAGGCAAAGGTCTGGGAAAGGGTGGCGCCAAACGTCATCGTAAAGTGTTACGTGATAATATCCAGGGTATCACGAAACCAGCCATCAGACGTCTAGCCAGACGTGGTGGTGTCAAACGTATATCTGGTCTAATTTACGAAGAGACAAGAGGTGTGTTGAAGGTGTTCTTGGAAAATGTAATCAGAGATGCTGTTACATACACAGAGCACGCTAAAAGGAAAACTGTAACTGCCATGGATGTTGTGTACGCATTGAAACGTCAAGGACGTACACTATATGGTTTCGGTGGTTAAATTACGACACCTCTTATTTGTTTTGTATCTGAACGGCCCTTTTAAGGGCCACAAATTGAGATTATAAAAGAATTTGCTCCATTGTGCTATTTACATAATAATAAAATATTTATTGAATGTCAATTTTATGACAGAAATCACAACGACAATCTTGTTACTCTCAATTATTATTGATAATAAATATGTACAGTAAATATACATATATATATACTTTTCATGTATCGTTTTTATTCACATCATAATACTGTAATTTAAACAAGATGCTACTAACTATTATTGAAAAAAAAAATTATATATTACTACTAATATTAATAATGGATAAACTCTGTATTGAATAAAAATAATCAAAATTTTCTTTTATTACCTACTCGAATGAACTATACCGAGGCATGCTACCTGTTTATAATTAAAATTACATGTCAAATCACAAACATATTTCGTTAATTTACTTGCACAAGTATTTTGTGTGATATTATAATAATATGCAACTGTCAATAATAAGTCTAAAACACCAAATTATCGATGTAATTTGAAAACAATATTGAATCGTATTGTTTTAACAGGAGGGTTATTGTTGTTGTCATAGAATAACACTACATACTAGAAAATGAATGCATTATTAAAGAATTTGTCGTACTCGTTGAAATGGCACATATATGCTTTTATTCTTTTTTGAATGTTTTAGTGGCTCTGAAAAGAGCCGATTGTTTTGTTCACACAAAGTATAATAATTGTGAATGTGAAGTTATCAATCATTTACTTTGAACTTGTGTACTTAGTGACAGCCTTTGTACCTTCACTAACGGCGTGCTTGGCAAGTTCACCTGGAAGTAAAAGACGTACAGCCGTTTGTATTTCACGACTTGTAATTGTTGATCTCTTATTGTAGTGGGCCAAACGGGAAGCTTCTGCTGCAATACGCTCGAATATATCGTTGACGAAACTATTCATGATACTCATCGCTTTACTGGAAATACCAGTGTCCGGATGAACTTGTTTCAATACTTTGTAAATGTACATTGCGTAACTCTCCTTCCTGCGGCGTTTCTTTTTCTTGTCATCTTTCGAGATATTCTTCTGCGCCTTTCCGGCTTTTTTTGCTGCTTTTCCACTAGCTTTTGGTGGCATTTTTAATCACAAAGTTCACAATATGAGTAACACTATTAGCGCGGGCACATACAACAAACACTAATTGTCAAATGGAACTAATGCGGGTCGCACTAGGAGTGCTTGGATATTTCAGACAGGATCTGTCTTGCAGCAAACTCCGCCTACTTGTTTTAATGTTCACTGTATACCATTGCGTTGCACTGAAAGCGAGCTCGTGATTCGCTACACGTCTGTTACGGCTGCGAATACCAATGTAGCCATAAATATGTAAACGAAACATTATTTTACACACTATACATTCAACGTTCGTGCTAGACGTTACTACAGTTTATTAACAACGATACAATATGTCTGGTCGCGGTAAAGGTGGCAAAGTCAAGGGGAAGGCAAAGAGCAGATCAAATCGTGCTGGACTTCAATTTCCAGTCGGTCGTATACACAGACTTTTACGCAAAGGCAACTATGCTGAGCGTGTTGGTGCTGGAGCCCCTGTGTATCTGGCTGCCGTGATGGAATATTTGGCTGCTGAAGTTCTCGAACTTGCTGGTAACGCTGCCCGTGACAACAAGAAAACTAGGATCATTCCGCGTCATCTGCAATTGGCGATTCGTAACGATGAAGAATTAAACAAACTATTATCCGGTGTTACTATCGCTCAAGGTGGTGTTTTACCGAATATTCAAGCTGTGTTATTGCCAAAGAAGACAGAAAAATCAACATAAATGTTTTAACACACAAAAATTAATAAATAGAACGGTCCTTTTCAGGACCACAAATACAATACAAGATGAATTTACAGTTCAATAATATGCTAAGTTAAAAACAAATGCGAACAAACAATATTCAATGTTAAAATATTTTGAATTCATCAAGAATGAAAACGAACAATATCGAAATAAAAGACAACAACCCGTCTCCATAGTTACCTGCAACGTTAAATAACATATATCAATCGGTTGACAAACAAAGCAGACTACTTACCATAAAAGCATTGATCTTTTGTTCCTATGTTTCGAGATTGAAAAATAAAACAGCAGAATATTAAACATGTATGCGCAAATATTTACTTCTGTTGACAAAATACAAAGCAAAACTGTCATCACCTTACTTACCCGTAATGTTACAATATGTACGTGTATGTAGGTATTAATAATTTATTAAATAAAATAAATTAATATTTACGTAATGCTAAAAGCACGATGTTTTAATTGTATGCCTTTTGAAATATGAATAAATATGGTATATACACATTACGAAATGTAGGTTCAATTGAAGATTGAAATTAAAATTATTTGCCATCTATATATGGATAAAACAAAAGTTATGTATGGCACAACAAGATTCAAACGTAATCTAACTTTTTAACAATAGCTGTCGCTGTTAGACAGTTGATGTTATAATAGTTCTTAAATTTTGCTACCAGTCGGTATGAATGGATGGTGCCATCTGCAGTTTAAAAGCAATAACTTAACACCTCGCTATATGTATGATTTTGTATGAATTTATTTGAAATAATACGGTAATAAAGCTTTCAATTATCTCTTATAAGATGTGCGTTTGTATATTATCGATAATTATTACTGACAATGAATATCAAGTATATCTTCAAACAACGTTCGCGGTTTTACTGATAATAATGTAACCCTAGCCAATGGCAGTGTTGTGAAACAACAGAACCTTTTTTTTTGTTATTATTAAATGGCATATGATATTAATTGTACACTGTATTCACCTTATAAACTAGGTTTGCACTGTAATCGCACAACACTAATATTGCAGGCAAATATAACAAACATTTGGGAGCACTGAAATTTTTTCAATAACTGTATCGAAGTAACGTAGGTACCCAACTGTCTTGTTTACAATCTGACCGCACACTACGGTTCAAACAATGACAGTGTTTTGCCGCTAGTTGCAGCAATCGTATTCTATACACACTAACCGACAAATACGTTTATTAAACAAACAATATCGCATCTGTTTTGTAGTGTTCAAGTTATATTATAGATAAGTAAATAAAAAATAAACTATAGTCTATCTATTGAGACAACCGATTCACGGTCAACCTTAACATTCACGTTTATTAAAGTTATGAGCAAAAAGTATTAATCTACCTATGTGTTGTACACGTAAAGCGTTGACAGTTACTGGTAAAGTAATGTTATGATTGCTTATGTTACAGAATAATTCTATATTAACTCTATTTTTTAGCACTGAACATTGTTAACTATAGTATTATATATATATATATATATATATATATATATATATATATATATATATATATATATATATATATATATATATATATATCGTTAGTTATAAACATATATTTCAAAATGTTTGTACCTAGAATATCATATTAAGAAATTACAAAGAAATGAGTAAATATTTCAAAATTTTCTTAATAAAACTATAAATTTGTATACCCGTTCATTGTGTATAATCATATCGTGAAAGCATACGAAAAAAATTCACATTGTTACATTAACATTTAATAAAGTTATAAGCAAAAGAATTTATGAATGCGTTATGCACGTAAAGCGGCGATAGTCACTGGTGAAGTAATATTATGATTGCTTATATTACAAAATAAGGCCATATTAACACCATTTTATTTTTACTGAATATTATTAACTATAGTATCACATATATCGAAAAGCAAACAGCAAGTCGATATCTTTTTCCAAACTTTAGTTATACACATTTTTCTAAAAGTTCGTACCAAAAATATGTGAAATGACAAACAAATGTTAATATTTCAAAATTTTCGTAATAAAACACTAAAATTTTATGCTGGATTATGACGTGTGATCATACTGTAAAAGCACCCGAACAATTTCACATTGATACATTAACATTTCGTAAAGTTATACAGAAAAATACTATAAATGTGATGTTACATCGAAGCGAGCGCCGGTACGTATCTAGTTTGTTATAAGTTACATACGATCCGCTGGTCAATTTTGAAGTACCCAACTTTATTTAAAATGGAATTTTCCGTTGTTCTTCGCGTGCGGTGAAACACTAATATTATAACGTTCATAGTAGATTTTTCTTATGACTTACACCGTGTAACTGTGATTTTGTGAGTTTAGAATATTTGTTTTAATTCCATTATAATAACGCATGTAAAAGTAATCGAATATGACGCGTCATTATTATCTAGTGATATTGCGCGTTAATGATTGGAAATTGCTTGTATCGATGACTATATGTGATTTAAAAAAAAAAAAAATATGGTACATATACACAACTAACGAAACCTACATGTAACTGATGGTTGGCATTAAAAATATCTGTCGCTGTTATATAGCACATCTGTATGGGTAAACAAAAAGATATATGTATGGCAGATCTTCAATCAAACCTAGTCTAACTTTTTAACAATTGTCGCCGCTGTTTGGCATTTGATGTTATAATAGTTCATACCTTCGCTACTACTAGTCGTTATTATTGAGCGCGTTGGTTGCCCTCTATGTTCCAAAAGCAATAGCTTAACACATCACTATATGACATACACATATCTGTATGGCAGTATCAAAATAGAGAATACTAATGAATAAGAATGATTTTCGTAGCGTGCCATGAGAATTTTATATAAAACAATTGCAACTAAATGTATGCATGTTTAGTACATGCAAAACAATTGTAAAACAGTAACAAATTTTGTACTGTAAACTGAAAACGTACACCAATAATTGGTGTAAAAAACAATTAATGTTTTTTTTTTCTATTCTTTTATTCATCAAATATTGTTGCATTTCAATTGTTTTGCATATACATAACATAGTTAGATGAAATTTTCATGGCACACTACGAAAATGATTGTTTTTACATACACACTTACTAGTTCGCTATGCAGGAGGTAATAAAATTATGAAATAAATGTAAATATACACCATCGATGCGTAGATTATCGCGATAATATTCACAATATTTGTTAAAATACAGTATATTTGTATAAATATTTGTTGGCGATAGACAAAATATAGAATAATTAAAATGTTTTCATTCCTATAGTAACTACAAGCCCCACACGGGGAAACAATAAACGGCTTTATTCTGAGAGAACCGAAATATTATACAACAAACAGATGTTTAGTCGATTACAAACGTACATCGGTGAATCATTTTCAATGTTTAAAATATTTGTATATAGTCCTATTTGTATTGTTTTGGTGTTTAAACAAAAAAAGTGTCAGGTAGTTGTCTATTCATGAACAAGTTAGCGATGCATTTGTTTGTAAATATATCAATATAGACGGTTTCAAAGCATTTCTCATGATAACATAATGTTATATGTCGAGTATGAGATGAAGATATAAGTAGAAACTAACAATAGCTATGATTAAATACAATAATTTACTCAAAGTAGACGCACGAATAGCTAACACTGAAACACAAAACCAAGGAAATATCATGATGGATGTTCCCTATCCCGTTCGACGATACATTCAACCTGGCCAGTGAGACGTCGAGAACAATTCAAACATTATATTACGTTTTGTTACATTTATAATACCAATAAGTATTATATACTTACGTCTCTTTTATACAATGACAGACGTGGCTGCATCTACTACAACCGTGAATACGGAAATCCAAGTGGTGCCTGGTAAAAAAGGCACAACGAAGGACAAGAAAACCGATCGTCCAAAGTCAACGCATCCTACTACGGCTGTTATGGTGAATAATGCGATTCAGAATTTAAAGGAACGTGGCGGATCGTCACTGCAAGCAATTAAAAAGTACATATCTGCTACTTATAAGATTGATGGTGAGAAATTTTCTCCGTTCATTAAGAGGTACTTAAAGGCTAGCGTTACTGCTGGCACGCTTGTACAAACCAAAGGCAAGGGAGCTTCCGGCTCGTTCAAGTTGGCATCAAGTGCTGTTACAAGAAAACCAACAACACCAACTACTGTAAACAAAGCTAAAAAGGTCGCAGTGAAACCAGCACCAAAGCCAAAGGTCAAGGTAACAGAGAAAAAGACAACAAGTGTTCGTACAGAAACAAAGAAGTCTGCTGCTGCTGTTCCAGTTAAAACTGCGAAAACTAAGAAGACCACTGTTGTTGAGAAAAAGAAGCCTGTTGTACAAGTTGATAAATCAAAATCGCCCTCGAAGGCAAAAAGGACAGCGAAAGCGCCAACAAAGAAGCCAAAGTCTCCTAAACCGAAAACAACAAAGTCAAAAGTAGCAAAGAAGAAGGTTTCACCTAAAAAGAAATAAAACACATACATTGTTGTACGTGTGAAGTGTGAAAAATGATTCTCTCTCTGTTTGCAAACGGCCCTTTTCAGGGCCACAACATTAAATCATAAAGAATTTTAAGCATTATGTTTATTTACAAACATAGTATTCTGTATATATATGTATGTTTATTGTAGTAATATTTTATAAATATTATTAGATTTTGTTTTATATAAAGATTAATTCTACTGATCCAATGATACAGCACGTAAACACATGCATAATAAATACACACTTGTGTTATTGTATTTCCCTAGTCATAAACGATATATGTATGTATTTGTCAATTATATTGTACCTGCACAGGGATTAAGTAGTATTGTTGTCTACGTTAAATAATAAGGATTACTCACAGCATTACTAAATAAATTCTTTTGAACATTATTGGTGGCTCTGAAAAGAGCCGGTTTTGATAATAAAATGACGGACCGCAGACAAAACAAAACAGATTAACGAACTTTAAGCACGTTCACCACGAATGCGTCTTGCCAACTGTATATCCTTAGGCATAATTGTTACACGCTTGGCGTGAATAGCGCATAGGTTCGTATCTTCAAACAAACCAACGAGGTAAGCTTCACTGGCTTCTTGCAGGGCCATAACAGCAGAACTTTGGAAGCGCAAGTCTGTTTTAAAATCTTGCGCGATTTCACGAACAAGTCGCTGGAACGGAAGTTTTCTGATTAACAATTCGGTACTCTTCTGATAGCGACGAATTTCACGCAGCGCTACAGTACCAGGACGGTAACGATGCGGTTTCTTTACGCCACCGGTAGCTGGTGCACTCTTACGTGCTGCCTTAGTAGCAAGTTGTTTTCTTGGTGCTTTACCACCAGTCGATTTACGTGCAGTCTGCTTAGTACGTGCCATTTTCCGATGTCTCACAGTAGTAGTAGTTGTAGATTTTGTTGTTGTAACACAGCGCACGACGCTCAATACAGCAATGTGCGGGAAAAACTTTTGTGTTGTAGTATTTATAGGCGATGTCAGCGGGACGCGGGGTGAGTCACTGGTTCTCTAATCCTATTGGTTCGGACACTGTTTCACTGTCAGCTGGTGGGGGAAATAGATACTATTATAAATACAACCCGAGCGAAAGACTTTCTACCATTGCGGTTATCGCTAGCAAAGAATAACATTCAATTTTATCAACATGACCGGCAGAGGTAAAGGAGGCAAAGGTCTGGGAAAGGGTGGCGCCAAACGTCATCGTAAAGTGTTACGTGATAATATCCAGGGTATCACGAAACCAGCCATCAGACGTCTAGCCAGACGTGGTGGTGTCAAACGTATATCTGGTCTAATTTACGAAGAGACAAGAGGTGTGTTGAAGGTGTTCTTGGAAAATGTAATCAGAGATGCTGTTACATACACAGAGCACGCTAAAAGGAAAACTGTAACTGCCATGGATGTTGTGTACGCATTGAAACGTCAAGGACGTACACTATATGGTTTCGGTGGTTAAATTACGACACCTCTTATTTGTTTTGTATCTGAACGGCCCTTTTAAGGGCCACAAATTGAGATTATAAAAGAATTTGCTCCATTGTGCTATTTACATAATAATAAAATATTTATTGAATGTCAATTTTATGACAGAAATCACAACGACAATCTTGTTACTCTCAATTATTATTGATAATAAATATGTACAGTAAATATACATATATATACTTTTCATGTATCGTTTTTATTCACATCATAATACTGTAATTTAAACAAGATGCTACTAACTATTATTGAAAAAAAAAATTATATATTACTACTAATATTAATAATGGATAAACTCTGTATTGAATAAAAATAATCAAAATTTTCTTTTATTACCTACTCGAATGAACTATACCGAGGCATGCTACCTGTTTATAATTAAAATTACATGTCAAATCACAAACATATTTCGTTAATTTACTTGCACAAGTATTTTGTGTGATATTATAATAATATGCAACTGTCAATAATAAGTCTAAAACACCAAATTATCGATGTAATTTGAAAACAATATTGAATCGTATTGTTTTAACAGGAGGGTTATTGTTGTTGTCATAGAATAACACTACATACTAGAAAATGAATGCATTATTAAAGAATTTGTCGTACTCGTTGAAATGGCACATATATGCTTTTATTCTTTTTTGAATGTTTTAGTGGCTCTGAAAAGAGCCGATTGTTTTGTTCACACAAAGTATAATAATTGTGAATGTGAAGTTATCAATCATTTACTTTGAACTTGTGTACTTAGTGACAGCCTTTGTACCTTCACTAACGGCGTGCTTGGCAAGTTCACCTGGAAGTAAAAGACGTACAGCCGTTTGTATTTCACGACTTGTAATTGTTGATCTCTTATTGTAGTGGGCCAAACGGGAAGCTTCTGCTGCAATACGCTCGAATATATCGTTGACGAAACTATTCATGATACTCATCGCTTTACTGGAAATACCAGTGTCCGGATGAACTTGTTTCAATACTTTGTAAATGTACATTGCGTAACTCTCCTTCCTGCGGCGTTTCTTTTTCTTGTCATCTTTCGAGATATTCTTCTGCGCCTTTCCGGCTTTTTTTGCTGCTTTTCCACTAGCTTTTGGTGGCATTTTTAATCACAAAGTTCACAATATGAGTAACACTATTAGCGCGGGCACATACAACAAACACTAATTGTCAAATGGAACTAATGCGGGTCGCACTAGGAGTGCTTGGATATTTCAGACAGGATCTGTCTTGCAGCAAACTCCGCCTACTTGTTTTAATGTTCACTGTATACCATTGCGTTGCACTGAAAGCGAGCTCGTGATTCGCTACACGTCTGTTACGGCTGCGAATACCAATGTAGCCATAAATATGTAAACGAAACATTATTTTACACACTATACATTCAACGTTCGTGCTAGACGTTACTACAGTTTATTAACAACGATACAATATGTCTGGTCGCGGTAAAGGTGGCAAAGTCAAGGGGAAGGCAAAGAGCAGATCAAATCGTGCTGGACTTCAATTTCCAGTCGGTCGTATACACAGACTTTTACGCAAAGGCAACTATGCTGAGCGTGTTGGTGCTGGAGCCCCTGTGTATCTGGCTGCCGTGATGGAATATTTGGCTGCTGAAGTTCTCGAACTTGCTGGTAACGCTGCCCGTGACAACAAGAAAACTAGGATCATTCCGCGTCATCTGCAATTGGCGATTCGTAACGATGAAGAATTAAACAAACTATTATCCGGTGTTACTATCGCTCAAGGTGGTGTTTTACCGAATATTCAAGCTGTGTTATTGCCAAAGAAGACAGAAAAATCAACATAAATGTTTTAACACACAAAAATTAATAAATAGAACGGTCCTTTTCAGGACCACAAATACAATACAAGATGAATTTACAGTTCAATAATATGCTAAGTTAAAAACAAATGCGAACAAACAATATTCAATGTTAAAATATTTTGAATTCATCAAGAATGAAAACGAACAATATCGAAATAAAAGACAACAACCCGTCTCCATAGTTACCTGCAACGTTAAATAACATATATCAATCGGTTGACAAACAAAGCAGACTACTTACCATAAAAGCATTGATCTTTTGTTCCTATGTTTCGAGATTGAAAAATAAAACAGCAGAATATTAAACATGTATGCGCAAATATTTACTTCTGTTGACAAAATACAAAGCAAAACTGTCATCACCTTACTTACCCGTAATGTTACAATATGTACGTGTATGTAGGTATTAATAATTTATTAAATAAAATAAATTAATATTTACGTAATGCTAAAAGCACGATGTTTTAATTGTATGCCTTTTGAAATATGAATAAATATGGTATATACACATTACGAAATGTAGGTTCAATTGAAGATTGAAATTAAAATTATTTGCCATCTATATATGGATAAAACAAAAGTTATGTATGGCACAACAAGATTCAAACGTAATCTAACTTTTTAACAATAGCTGTCGCTGTTAGACAGTTGATGTTATAATAGTTCTTAAATTTTGCTACCAGTCGGTATGAATGGATGGTGCCATCTGCAGTTTAAAAGCAATAACTTAACACCTCGCTATATGTATGATTTTGTATGAATTTATTTGAAATAATACGGTAATAAAGCTTTCAATTATCTCTTATAAGATGTGCGTTTGTATATTATCGATAATTATTACTGACAATGAATATCAAGTATATCTTCAAACAACGTTCGCGGTTTTACTGATAATAATGTAACCCTAGCCAATGGCAGTGTTGTGAAACAACAGAACCTTTTTTTTTGTTATTATTAAATGGCATATGATATTAATTGTACACTGTATTCACCTTATAAACTAGGTTTGCACTGTAATCGCACAACACTAATATTGCAGGCAAATATAACAAACATTTGGGAGCACTGAAATTTTTTCAATAACTGTATCGAAGTAACGTAGGTACCCAACTGTCTTGTTTACAATCTGACCGCACACTACGGTTCAAACAATGACAGTGTTTTGCCGCTAGTTGCAGCAATCGTATTCTATACACACTAACCGACAAATACGTTTATTAAACAAACAATATCGCATCTGTTTTGTAGTGTTCAAGTTATATTATAGATAAGTAAATAAAAAATAAACTATAGTCTATCTATTGAGACAACCGATTCACGGTCAACCTTAACATTCACGTTTATTAAAGTTATGAGCAAAAAGTATTAATCTACCTATGTGTTGTACACGTAAAGCGTTGACAGTTACTGGTAAAGTAATGTTATGATTGCTTATGTTACAGAATAATTCTATATTAACTCTATTTTTTAGCACTGAACATTGTTAACTATAGATATATATATATATATATATATATATATATATATATATATATATATATATATATATATATATATATATATATACGTTAGTTATAAACATATATTTCAAAATGTTTGTACCTAGAATATCATATTAAGAAATTACAAAGAAATGAGTAAATATTTCAAAATTTTCTTAATAAAACTATAAATTTGTATACCCGTTCATTGTGTATAATCATATCGTGAAAGCATACGAAAAAAATTCACATTGTTACATTAACATTTAATAAAGTTATAAGCAAAAGAATTTATGAATGCGTTATGCACGTAAAGCGGCGATAGTCACTGGTGAAGTAATATTATGATTGCTTATATTACAAAATAAGGCCATATTAACACCATTTTATTTTTACTGAATATTATTAACTATAGTATCACATATATCGAAAAGCAAACAGCAAGTCGATATCTTTTTCCAAACTTTAGTTATACACATTTTTCTAAAAGTTCGTACCAAAAATATGTGAAATGACAAACAAATGTTAATATTTCAAAATTTTCGTAATAAAACACTAAAATTTTATGCTGGATTATGACGTGTGATCATACTGTAAAAGCACCCGAACAATTTCACATTGATACATTAACATTTCGTAAAGTTATACAGAAAAATACTATAAATGTGATGTTACATCGAAGCGAGCGCCGGTACGTATCTAGTTTGTTATAAGTTACATACGATCCGCTGGTCAATTTTGAAGTACCCAACTTTATTTAAAATGGAATTTTCCGTTGTTCTTCGCGTGCGGTGAAACACTAATATTATAACGTTCATAGTAGATTTTTCTTATGACTTACACCGTGTAACTGTGATTTTGTGAGTTTAGAATATTTGTTTTAATTCCATTATAATAACGCATGTAAAAGTAATCGAATATGACGCGTCATTATTATCTAGTGATATTGCGCGTTAATGATTGGAAATTGCTTGTATCGATGACTATATGTGATTTAAAAAAAAAAAAAATATGGTACATATACACAACTAACGAAACCTACATGTAACTGATGGTTGGCATTAAAAATATCTGTCGCTGTTATATAGCACATCTGTATGGGTAAACAAAAAGATATATGTATGGCAGATCTTCAATCAAACCTAGTCTAACTTTTTAACAATTGTCGCCGCTGTTTGGCATTTGATGTTATAATAGTTCATACCTTCGCTACTACTAGTCGTTATTATTGAGCGCGTTGGTTGCCCTCTATGTTCCAAAAGCAATAGCTTAACACATCACTATATGACATACACATATCTGTATGGCAGTATCAAAATAGAGAATACTAATGAATAAGAATGATTTTCGTAGCGTGCCATGAGAATTTTATATAAAACAATTGCAACTAAATGTATGCATGTTTAGTACATGCAAAACAATTGTAAAACAGTAACAAATTTTGTACTGTAAACTGAAAACGTACACCAATAATTGGTGTAAAAAACAATTAATGTTTTTTTTTTCTATTCTTTTATTCATCAAATATTGTTGCATTTCAATTGTTTTGCATATACATAACATAGTTAGATGAAATTTTCATGGCACACTACGAAAATGATTGTTTTTACATACACACTTACTAGTTCGCTATGCAGGAGGTAATAAAATTATGAAATAAATGTAAATATACACCATCGATGCGTAGATTATCGCGATAATATTCACAATATTTGTTAAAATACAGTATATTTGTATAAATATTTGTTGGCGATAGACAAAATATAGAATAATTAAAATGTTTTCATTCCTATAGTAACTACAAGCCCCACACGGGGAAACAATAAACGGCTTTATTCTGAGAGAACCGAAATATTATACAACAAACAGATGTTTAGTCGATTACAAACGTACATCGGTGAATCATTTTCAATGTTTAAAATATTTGTATATAGTCCTATTTGTATTGTTTTGGTGTTTAAACAAAAAAAGTGTCAGGTAGTTGTCTATTCATGAACAAGTTAGCGATGCATTTGTTTGTAAATATATCAATATAGACGGTTTCAAAGCATTTCTCATGATAACATAATGTTATATGTCGAGTATGAGATGAAGATATAAGTAGAAACTAACAATAGCTATGATTAAATACAATAATTTACTCAAAGTAGACGCACGAATAGCTAACACTGAAACACAAAACCAAGGAAATATCATGATGGATGTTCCCTATCCCGTTCGACGATACATTCAACCTGGCCAGTGAGACGTCGAGAACAATTCAAACATTATATTACGTTTTGTTACATTTATAATACCAATAAGTATTATATACTTACGTCTCTTTTATACAATGACAGACGTGGCTGCATCTACTACAACCGTGAATACGGAAATCCAAGTGGTGCCTGGTAAAAAAGGCACAACGAAGGACAAGAAAACCGATCGTCCAAAGTCAACGCATCCTACTACGGCTGTTATGGTGAATAATGCGATTCAGAATTTAAAGGAACGTGGCGGATCGTCACTGCAAGCAATTAAAAAGTACATATCTGCTACTTATAAGATTGATGGTGAGAAATTTTCTCCGTTCATTAAGAGGTACTTAAAGGCTAGCGTTACTGCTGGCACGCTTGTACAAACCAAAGGCAAGGGAGCTTCCGGCTCGTTCAAGTTGGCATCAAGTGCTGTTACAAGAAAACCAACAACACCAACTACTGTAAACAAAGCTAAAAAGGTCGCAGTGAAACCAGCACCAAAGCCAAAGGTCAAGGTAACAGAGAAAAAGACAACAAGTGTTCGTACAGAAACAAAGAAGTCTGCTGCTGCTGTTCCAGTTAAAACTGCGAAAACTAAGAAGACCACTGTTGTTGAGAAAAAGAAGCCTGTTGTACAAGTTGATAAATCAAAATCGCCCTCGAAGGCAAAAAGGACAGCGAAAGCGCCAACAAAGAAGCCAAAGTCTCCTAAACCGAAAACAACAAAGTCAAAAGTAGCAAAGAAGAAGGTTTCACCTAAAAAGAAATAAAACACATACATTGTTGTACGTGTGAAGTGTGAAAAATGATTCTCTCTCTGTTTGCAAACGGCCCTTTTCAGGGCCACAACATTAAATCATAAAGAATTTTAAGCATTATGTTTATTTACAAACATAGTATTCTGTATATATATGTATGTTTATTGTAGTAATATTTTATAAATATTATTAGATTTTGTTTTATATAAAGATTAATTCTACTGATCCAATGATACAGCACGTAAACACATGCATAATAAATACACACTTGTGTTATTGTATTTCCCTAGTCATAAACGATATATGTATGTATTTGTCAATTATATTGTACCTGCACAGGGATTAAGTAGTATTGTTGTCTACGTTAAATAATAAGGATTACTCACAGCATTACTAAATAAATTCTTTTGAACATTATTGGTGGCTCTGAAAAGAGCCGGTTTTGATAATAAAATGACGGACCGCAGACAAAACAAAACAGATTAACGAACTTTAAGCACGTTCACCACGAATGCGTCTTGCCAACTGTATATCCTTAGGCATAATTGTTACACGCTTGGCGTGAATAGCGCATAGGTTCGTATCTTCAAACAAACCAACGAGGTAAGCTTCACTGGCTTCTTGCAGGGCCATAACAGCAGAACTTTGGAAGCGCAAGTCTGTTTTAAAATCTTGCGCGATTTCACGAACAAGTCGCTGGAACGGAAGTTTTCTGATTAACAATTCGGTACTCTTCTGATAGCGACGAATTTCACGCAGCGCTACAGTACCAGGACGGTAACGATGCGGTTTCTTTACGCCACCGGTAGCTGGTGCACTCTTACGTGCTGCCTTAGTAGCAAGTTGTTTTCTTGGTGCTTTACCACCAGTCGATTTACGTGCAGTCTGCTTAGTACGTGCCATTTTCCGATGTCTCACAGTAGTAGTAGTTGTAGATTTTGTTGTTGTAACACAGCGCACGACGCTCAATACAGCAATGTGCGGGAAAAACTTTTGTGTTGTAGTATTTATAGGCGATGTCAGCGGGACGCGGGGTGAGTCACTGGTTCTCTAATCCTATTGGTTCGGACACTGTTTCACTGTCAGCTGGTGGGGGAAATAGATACTATTATAAATACAACCCGAGCGAAAGACTTTCTACCATTGCGGTTATCGCTAGCAAAGAATAACATTCAATTTTATCAACATGACCGGCAGAGGTAAAGGAGGCAAAGGTCTGGGAAAGGGTGGCGCCAAACGTCATCGTAAAGTGTTACGTGATAATATCCAGGGTATCACGAAACCAGCCATCAGACGTCTAGCCAGACGTGGTGGTGTCAAACGTATATCTGGTCTAATTTACGAAGAGACAAGAGGTGTGTTGAAGGTGTTCTTGGAAAATGTAATCAGAGATGCTGTTACATACACAGAGCACGCTAAAAGGAAAACTGTAACTGCCATGGATGTTGTGTACGCATTGAAACGTCAAGGACGTACACTATATGGTTTCGGTGGTTAAATTACGACACCTCTTATTTGTTTTGTATCTGAACGGCCCTTTTAAGGGCCACAAATTGAGATTATAAAAGAATTTGCTCCATTGTGCTATTTACATAATAATAAAATATTTATTGAATGTCAATTTTATGACAGAAATCACAACGACAATCTTGTTACTCTCAATTATTATTGATAATAAATATGTACAGTAAATATACATATATATACTTTTCATGTATCGTTTTTATTCACATCATAATACTGTAATTTAAACAAGATGCTACTAACTATTATTGAAAAAAAAAATTATATATTACTACTAATATTAATAATGGATAAACTCTGTATTGAATAAAAATAATCAAAATTTTCTTTTATTACCTACTCGAATGAACTATACCGAGGCATGCTACCTGTTTATAATTAAAATTACATGTCAAATCACAAACATATTTCGTTAATTTACTTGCACAAGTATTTTGTGTGATATTATAATAATATGCAACTGTCAATAATAAGTCTAAAACACCAAATTATCGATGTAATTTGAAAACAATATTG
This sequence comes from Carabus problematicus, assembly GCA_963422195.1. Taxonomy (NCBI): domain Eukaryota; kingdom Metazoa; phylum Arthropoda; class Insecta; order Coleoptera; family Carabidae; genus Carabus; species Carabus problematicus. The sequence goes on from OY728580.1 coordinate 5,179,061, forward strand.
AATCGTATTGTTTTAACAGGAGGGTTATTGTTGTTGTCATAGAATAACACTACATACTAGAAAATGAATGCATTATTAAAGAATTTGTCGTACTCGTTGAAATGGCACATATATGCTTTTATTCTTTTTTGAATGTTTTAGTGGCTCTGAAAAGAGCCGATTGTTTTGTTCACACAAAGTATAATAATTGTGAATGTGAAGTTATCAATCATTTACTTTGAACTTGTGTACTTAGTGACAGCCTTTGTACCTTCACTAACGGCGTGCTTGGCAAGTTCACCTGGAAGTAAAAGACGTACAGCCGTTTGTATTTCACGACTTGTAATTGTTGATCTCTTATTGTAGTGGGCCAAACGGGAAGCTTCTGCTGCAATACGCTCGAATATATCGTTGACGAAACTATTCATGATACTCATCGCTTTACTGGAAATACCAGTGTCCGGATGAACTTGTTTCAATACTTTGTAAATGTACATTGCGTAACTCTCCTTCCTGCGGCGTTTCTTTTTCTTGTCATCTTTCGAGATATTCTTCTGCGCCTTTCCGGCTTTTTTTGCTGCTTTTCCACTAGCTTTTGGTGGCATTTTTAATCACAAAGTTCACAATATGAGTAACACTATTAGCGCGGGCACATACAACAAACACTAATTGTCAAATGGAACTAATGCGGGTCGCACTAGGAGTGCTTGGATATTTCAGACAGGATCTGTCTTGCAGCAAACTCCGCCTACTTGTTTTAATGTTCACTGTATACCATTGCGTTGCACTGAAAGCGAGCTCGTGATTCGCTACACGTCTGTTACGGCTGCGAATACCAATGTAGCCATAAATATGTAAACGAAACATTATTTTACACACTATACATTCAACGTTCGTGCTAGACGTTACTACAGTTTATTAACAACGATACAATATGTCTGGTCGCGGTAAAGGTGGCAAAGTCAAGGGGAAGGCAAAGAGCAGATCAAATCGTGCTGGACTTCAATTTCCAGTCGGTCGTATACACAGACTTTTACGCAAAGGCAACTATGCTGAGCGTGTTGGTGCTGGAGCCCCTGTGTATCTGGCTGCCGTGATGGAATATTTGGCTGCTGAAGTTCTCGAACTTGCTGGTAACGCTGCCCGTGACAACAAGAAAACTAGGATCATTCCGCGTCATCTGCAATTGGCGATTCGTAACGATGAAGAATTAAACAAACTATTATCCGGTGTTACTATCGCTCAAGGTGGTGTTTTACCGAATATTCAAGCTGTGTTATTGCCAAAGAAGACAGAAAAATCAACATAAATGTTTTAACACACAAAAATTAATAAATAGAACGGTCCTTTTCAGGACCACAAATACAATACAAGATGAATTTACAGTTCAATAATATGCTAAGTTAAAAACAAATGCGAACAAACAATATTCAATGTTAAAATATTTTGAATTCATCAAGAATGAAAACGAACAATATCGAAATAAAAGACAACAACCCGTCTCCATAGTTACCTGCAACGTTAAATAACATATATCAATCGGTTGACAAACAAAGCAGAC